>JADWQK010000677.1:0-600126 GCA_017933935.1 Sesamia nonagrioides
CACGTTGCATGAAACCGTGGATACTACAGTTGAAGCAAAACGTGACCTTTATAAAAAGCTAACGTTACAATGCTACTTGCGTGGTCTTAAGGATCCTTTAGGTTCAAGGATACGTTGCATGCGTCCCGAAACTATTGAAAAGGCTTTGGAATTCGTGCAAGAGGAGCTTAACACACTCTATATGCAGCAGCGTGCTGATGGCGGACCAAATAGAAAGGATAATACTAATAACCAACAGACTCCTAAACCCAATTTTAACTTGCCCTTAAATAACTTTATGCAACATGCAGGGAACGCATACAATAGTAGTTCCTTTAAACCACAAGCTTATAATATGCCAGGTCCATCGCGTCCGCATCAACTCAACCCTCAACTTAATCTAGGCTGGCGGCATAATACGCCTCCAATGCAGCAGCCTCGTGGTCCCTCACGGACACAACAAATGTTCCGCGCTCCGCCTCCAAACTATAACGCGCATAGTAACGTCTTTAGGGTTCCAAATAGGCCACCCATGCAACCTGCTAGTAATTTTAACAATGTACCGCGTCCCATGAGTGGCGTCAATCACTTCGTGTCTAAACCTTTACCTTTGACTGAACATGACTGGCGCAGGGATGGCAACCCGCCGCCGAATAACTATTTTAGAACTCGGGAGGTTAACAACCATGAATGTGACCATGAACCTTATTATGGTTATGATTATTCTGACTATTATCAAAACTATGAGCCTAATCAAGAGTGTGTAGATTATTTTTTTAAATTATGAGCAACATGAATCTCCAATAGTAGAGGAGCCCAGCTTTAATACTGATGAGAAAAAGGATGAAAATTTTTCCAAGGCTCCGAAATCAGACAAGCCAAAATAGATGTTAATTTTAATATTCAGAGACAACTCGGGTATATACAAATTCACGACCCACCTTTGTAATTTCTTATAGATACGGGAGCCAATCAGTCATTTATATCTCCTCAAGCAGTGGAAAAATACTTTACTCATGTACCTCTTAATTATGCTCCTTTTGAGGTCACCAATAACCATAACGTTTACAAGCAGAATTATTCTATAACTCTACCTAGTTTTCCCGAATTTAAAGAAAATGGTGACATAACCTTTTTTGTCCTAAATTTTCATAATTATTTTGATGGCATTATTGGTTTTGATTTATTAGACTTATGGGGTACCAACATTGATTTTAGACGTAAGAAATTAATCACTAGAAATACTGAATTGCCTATTGTTATGTATGATGCTCGAAATGTTAATCTTTATGAGGAAATAATACCAGCCCAGACTTCAAAATTAGTAAAATTGCCTATCAATTCAAAAGATGGAGACGTATTCGTGCCTGACCAAGTAATTAGCAACTGTTTAATTTCTGATTGTTTTACTAATGTACAAAATAGTCGGGGTTGGGTACAAATTTTAAACAATTCAAATAATGATGTAATCTTTTCAATGGATCGTCCTGTTACAGCCGAAATATTCAATATTGAAGGTACACATTTAGAAACTTTATCTGACCGTACTCGTGAAGTTTTATCGCGTCTCCGTACAGACCACTTGAACCCAGAAGAATTAGCTAATCTGAAAGCCTTGTGTGCTCGTTATCCAGATGTGTTTTACCTAGAAGGAGAACCCCTTACCTTTACAAATAAAATCAAACATAAAATTAGAACAACAGACGAGGTCCCAGTTCACACTAAAAGTTATAGGTACCCCTATATCCATAAGCAAGAGGTTAGGGAACAAATTGGTAAAATGCTGGAACAAAATATAATTAGACCCTCAGACTCCGCATGGAGCTCTCCTATTTGGATAGTCCCCAAAAAGGCAGATGCTTCCGGTAAAATCAAATGGCGCCTGGTCATAGATTTTCGTAAAGTAAACGAAAAAACTATTGACGATAGGTATCCAATACCTAATATTTCGGACATACTAGACAAATTAGGAAAGTGCTAATATTACACCACCCTCGACCTTGCCAGTGGGTTTTACCAGGTAGAATTGGACCCTGCTGACATACATAAAACTGCATTTAGTGTAGAAAACGGACACTATGAGTTTTTAAGAATGCCGATGGGCTTGAAGAACTCCCCTGCACCGTTTCAACGTGTAATGGACAATGTTCTTAAAGATCTGCAGGATATTTGTCTAGTTTACCTAGATGACGTTATCATCTTCAGCACATCCTTGCAAGAACATATGGTCAACTTAGAGAAGGTCCTGAAACGTTTGCGTGAATCTAACTTTAAGATTCAGATGGACAAATCCGAATTCTTAAAGTTAGAAACGGAATTCTTAGGACATGTTGTATGTAAGGATGGGGTTAAATCCAATCCAAATAAAATAAGTGTAATAAATAACTACCCACTACCTAAAACTACTACAGAAATTAAACGCTTTCTTGGCCTCTTAGGATATTACCGCAAATTTATACCAGACTTTGCGCGCATAACAAAACCTCTAACACAGTGTTTGAAAAAGGGATCTAAAATTGTTTGCGATCAAAATTATATTAATTGTTTCGAACACTGCAAGACTTTGCTCACAAATGACCCGATTCTACAGTACCCGGACTTTAATAAAGAATTCTTACTAACGACTGATGCATCTAATGTTGCAATTGGTGCCGTATTATCTCAAGGTTCAATAGGTTCAGACAAACCTATCGCTTACGCCTCTAGAACCCTTAACTCTAGCGAACTCAATTACAGTACGATAGAGAAGGAACTCCTAGCTATTGTGTGGGCTTGCAAGTATTTCCGACCCTACCTTTTCGGCAGAAAATTCAAAATTATAACCGACCATAAGCCTTTACAATGGGTTATGAGTCTTAAGGAACCAAATTCAAGACTTACAAGATGGCGATTAAAATTATCTGAATATGATTTCTCAGTAATCTATAAACAGGGCAGGTTTAATACTAATGCCGATGCTTTATCTCGTTTAGTTATACATAATGAAGAAATAAGTTCAATAGTTGTAAATGCACCTGAAGAAGATGAATCCATAACTATTACAGCTTCAGAAGTTGATAACTCTAACACCATAACGGTTCACACCGACAGTGAAAATCCTATCTTGGAGGTTCCGATTACAGATGAACCTTTGAATAAATTTACTAAACAATTAGTCTTAACTATTGTAGGTGATGTCAAAGGAAAGCCAACTGTCACGAAACCTTTCGAATCACACACACGTACTACTGTTCAACTGTCAGAAAATAATCTCGAAGAAGATGTCATTAGCGCTATTAAGGAATATGTTCACCCCAAAACTAAAACGGGCTTACTTATAAATCCACCATTAGCCATTTACACAGTTATTCCCATAATACAAAAAACCTTTAAAAGTTCAGCCATGAACATTTTACTAGCCAAAACGGAATTAGAAAATATAAGAGAATACCTAAGGCAACAAGAAATAATTAACCAATATCATGTTGGTAAAACCAATCACAGAGGCATTAATGAATGCTACCTAGCCCTATCTCATAAGTATTACTGGCCAAAAATGCGAGAACATATTACTAAGTTCATTAATGAATGCACAGTTTGCGGTCAAGCTAAATACGATCGTCGTCCCATAAATCAACAATTTTGTGTTGTTCCCCCACCATTTAAGCCCTTCGAAATTATTCATTTAGACCTATTAACTATACAGAGTGAAAAGTTTCTGACTATCGTTGACGCATTTTCAAAGTATGCACAAGCATATTATTTAAAAGACGGAACAGCAGTAAGTGTAGTGCAGGCGTTACTAAAATTCTGTACTCACCATGGTATACCTTATACTTTAGTGACAGACAATGGTTCCGAGTTCACCAACCAATTATTTGCCGAATTCGCAAAACTACATAAAATCCAACATCATAAGATAGCACCTCATACTCCTAACGAGAATGGAATCATTGAAAGATTTCACTCAACTATCTTAGAACATTTACGTATATTAAAACTGGAACAAAAGAATGAATCCATACTTAACTTAATGAATTATGCCCTTTTGGCCTACAATAGTTCCATACACAGTTTTACGAGATGCCGACCAATTGACATCATTACTGGACATTTTGACCCACGAGATCCGTTGGATATAGACCTTACCGCCCACTTGCTTCAACAATATACCGTAGAACATAAAAATAAAATGAACAAAGCTTATAATCTGATCCACGAATCTAGCACAAGTCATAGGAATGAATTAACAGACTGTCATAATAAATCTAGGGAAATCGAAAACCAGTACTCCCCCGAGCAACAAATATTCGTAAAGAATCCCTTTGCTGCTCGCCAAAAGATAGCGCCGCGTTATACACAGGACACTGTTATGGCTGATCTCCCTATACATATATACACACGAAAAAACGTGGGCCTATCGCTAAATCTAGACTAAAAAGAGTCCCTAAAAGTGCTCAATTGTTGCAGGGCTCTCCTATTACTCCATCTGCTCCTGCATCCGGCTCTAATGCAGGAAATAAAACTTGAAAATCTGGACGATGGTCCCGGTGTATTACCCTTTAAACTAGGTCCCTGTAACATGGTATCCCACTACCACTCATTTTTACAGCATGTCGACGTTCATGAGTTGCAAGAAAAGGTAAATTTAGTTCAGACTCAGTTAAACAATATATCCCCTCACCTGAATAATAACACTCTTTCATTATTCGAGCCCCATATTGAATACTTAAAAGAAAAGCTCCAAACCGTTCTCGATCAATTACAGTCGTTTGAAATTAGCCGTTCTAAAAGAGGCCTCATTGACGGACTCGGTTCCGTAGTTAAAAGTATTACTGGCAATCTTGATTACACAGACGCGTTACGATTCAATAATGCAATAAAATCTCTGCAAGATAACGATAATAAGTTATTAGCGGAATTTAACAATCATGTTAGCCTGACCAAAGATTGGGTAACTCAACACTCTAAGATAATAGATAATATAGTCGATAACCAGAACAAGTTAGCAGCATTAGCTACAAACATCAGTCAAAGTTTAGAAAAAGGGAATCATGAGCTAATTCAATACGCTCACTTAGGACAAACTATCCTCATAGTTAGCGATAACGTCGATAGGTTGTCACAAGAGATAACTAAACTACAAAATGTTTTAGCATTCATAAGAGCATCTACAGCTCACCACGACGTCATTAGTTTAAACTCTATTAGCACTATAGTTAAAAAATTACGTAGCATTTACGGTAGTAATAAAGTACTAGATATAGGAGTCCGAGAGTATTATGACATAATACAATTAGGTTCATATTATATAGGTAATGAAATAGTAATCGTATATAAATTTCCAATTATTCTATCCCAAATATATAATTTATATAAGATATCCATAGTCCCAACCAAAAATCACGAGATTCTTGTCCCTCACTTCCAATTCCTTGCAATCCATCTGAAAGATTTCAAGTACATAGAGGCAGAATGCCCGAAGTCCACTAAAGGGTATCTGTGTAAAGAGATACACAACATATATAGCCGAACATCGCCTGACTGTATAGCAGCCCTCGTTTCTACGCAACAAAGACCTCCCGAATGCAAACCCGTCGCAATATCTCTACAGAAGCCAGCCTACGAGAAACTTGACGACCGCCATTACACCATCAGCTTCCCAGCTCCAACCAGAATACGTCTATCTTGTGGTCAAGATCTCTACAAAATGCTACAGGGAAGCTATCTCGCTATTATTCCCCACAACTGTTTCATTCAAACAACAGAATTCACCATTTCAAATCTTAATGATCGATTAAAGGGTCAAGCCTTGAAGATAATAGATGTCCCTAAAGAAGACACATCCAGCCCAGCAGCACAACTAATCTTCACGCTACCAATAAGGATATCACACTGCAACCACCAGTACACTTTAATAGAGACAACGATAGTGGAAGCATATATCATACAACGATACCACTGTACACGCTACTATTCGGTGCATGTGCACTCACTATCGGCCTTGCATACCGAAGATATCGCCTTAAACGTACGATACCTGGAAAGGAACACTCCCGTGAGATGGAAATTCAACAGCAGAGCATCTACGCCATCCCAGATACTGAAAGAAATGAACCAGATCATCTCCCAGCGCAATTTACGACCAAGGTCTTCAATAGCCGCTGTTCTACGGGGGGAGGTGTTACGCAAGCATAGCCAAGGCAAATCATTATAGTAATCCAGTCTCACACTAACGCTGACGCTGCGCCTCGTTTCCAGCGAAGACGACACCGATCGCGTGACATCATCGCGTCGGTGGGAACGAACGACATTTCTTGGGTCGATCGCTGACTGAGAATAACCACAATAGACAGAGAACAGTAAAACATCTTCATATAAACGAGCCGCTCTCGGTTTGAATGTATGCGTGCGCGCCGAGCGCCGTGTCGGTACGCGATTTTACGCACACGCTGGCATAATATAGGATGGTATAGGATGGCGGCAATATGGGCTGTGCCGCGTGACTGTGAGCACGCGCGTAAATTACATGACCGCTCGCGTTCGTCAATTCTCGCCGGCCACTTACCATAATATTAATTATTACGAGTATCATGACTTCAAAAGGGGAAAAAAATATTGTAGTGTTGTTCGGGTGCCTCAATAATGATTTCGCAAATCCGGACTTATCATTCTTCATACTTCCTACTGAACCAGAAATGTAAGTACAACTTAAATCTTATTAGAAAATGTGATATATGTATTGTTTGTTTCACAGTTTATTTGCTTTATTAAGAGCGTACCCGAGTCGCATTTTTCCATATAATTGTATTCCCAGATTTACTTCCTCACTACTATGTTTAAAGTTAAGTTTATTTTAAGAAGCCCAGTTTTACTACAAAACAGAGGATTGAGTACGAAATATCTTTTAAGTAAACTTATTTGTCGAGTATAGTGTAATAAGGACATATTTACAATAATCAATATTGCAAATTACTATTTTTTTTTCTATTGTCTTATGTGTTGTTTGATCCAAATATGGCGTCTTAATCATAATATTAAGTTAATAAAATTATAGTAAAATGTGACCGACTAACGCTTAGGGTTGCGTAGAATTTTATTTATAACATTATAACCTTTAATCCCTCCGACGCGCGTGTGCATTTGAGCTAGCTGTTGCTATCCGATTATATAAACAAACATTACATAGTACCCATATAAACAATCATTATAATTGTACCTCAGAAACTAATGAGGCTAAAAAGGTTTTGCGGTTTTATTAAAGTAAGGTATCATTTGTTAAATATTCGCTACCCATACATAATCATAGCTTTACTAATGTCTACTTTTTCATAAGAACTACATATTTATTGTTTACGTTCTCATGTTTTATATCATTTAAGCATTAGTTATTAACTTGTGAATATTATTGTGTTAGTGTTACATTTAAGTACTCATCACTTACAATCTTCTCTGATAAGAACCAGTTATATCGATTTCCCATATCACACATCACTTAAAATTTATCATTATTTACGAGCTTTAGAATATAATTTAGTGTTACACTTAAGTAGTCTTAAAATTTTTGTCGGTATCAAATTTGTAACTTAATATAATAAATGTTATGTGAATAAAGGCTTTTTATTTTTACTAAATTTATAAATTGGTAAAATATTCAATCATAATATGCTTTTTATTCTATAAATTTAGATCAAAGTGACAACCCTAGGGTTCAACGCAAGAGTAGGCAAATAACTCTGCGGGCGGCCTTAGATAATCTACTGTTCTCTGTCTACTGTGGAATAACTCTCCTAGTTATAATTAATTATAAGTTAAATACTGTAATCCCTTTTTAAATTATAGTTTGTATGAAAGATATTGGTTTTTTTTGCATCCTTCGCTGCCACCAAACATAATTAACTGTCAAAATGAAACCCATTGCTACTGGTAAAGTGTTACGCATTTACTTTTGGTGCTCATGACTGGACATAATATCCCAGATTTATATTTGAATATCACAAATTTATTCCCAAATACAATTGCCCGTTTACCGCGGTCAACAAACCGATTACCCTCCAGCATAAAACAGCAAATATTAATAAAACTAACAGATAATACGCAAAAACAAACACGCCGATTGATTTGATTATGGGAACCATGTTTATGATTACGATTCCGGCATTCAAACGTTGCATAATCATTTGTTACTAATTAATCTTTGCGTTGTACGCTTCATTACGTTGTGTGTAATTGTTTTAGAAATTTTGTAATTACATTTGTTGTTATGATTGGATGTGATTTAGTGTTAAATATTATGTTTTAGTCTGTAAACATTTACCTAATACAATAAGGATGACATATTAACATGATTTGATTTTAAACAGGCAAAAGAACACCATATAAATAGGTACAGTTGACAGCACATCATGCTACTACAATCTGACACACATTTGACAGTTTCAAGTAGCTTGACCTGCTGTCGTCTGTACTTATTTATAGCTTACGTTTTTTATAAACTAATACAATTTTTATATGAAGAATAAAATTCAAGACGAGGCTATCATGGTCTGAGATACCTTTGCCTGCTCAGTGTAATGCACTGGCAAATTGAACAAACAACAATACAATTTTTATTTTTTGAAATAACCAACAAAATATCCTAAAATAATTTTAGGATTTTTGTTGGTTTTACTCCGCCATTTGTTCAGGTATTTGTTAGCAAAACTTGAAGCGATCATGTGATTCAAATAACTACAGTGTTAAAAAAATGTTATACATGCGAGTTGGAACTCGAATTGTATGGGTCCCGTACTTAATAAATATATTAAGGAAATATGTAAATGGAATTAAGCAAATCTTGTCTTTAGCCTAAACTATACTGGAAAATACTAGAATTAGCCAACGTAATTATTGTTATACTAATGTTGCAGATTTAATTATTATTTAGTTTTTATGTCAAATACCAAAGTAATGACTTTAAAAATATTCGAGATAATAATATACGATGAAATACATTCAACAGCAATGACAGTGAATGGGGCACATTGCTCGTAGAATCGATGGCTGATAGGGCGGTAAGGTTCTGGAGTGGCGGCCACGTATCGGAAGACGCTACGAAGGGGGCTCCCAATAAGGTAGACTGATGGCCTGGTAAAGGTCGCGGGAAGTCGATGGATACGGGCAGCACAAGGCTGGTCATTGTGGAAAGCCTTGGGGGAGACCTTTGTCCAGCTGTGGACTTCTATAGGCTGAAGAAGACGAAGACATTCAACATATGTACACTATGGACGGTTCTGAAGATTTGCCTTAAGACTATTTCAAAAATGAAACTGTCATGTCTTTTCCCAACTAGTTGGAGTCAAAATCCAAACTCACCGAGTGCAACTAAACGACAGTAAGTATTTAATATGAAGTGACTGTCGGGCCTGAGAGACTTTTGGTCTTCCGGCGACCCATAAGGGGTTATAAGGGCTAAGGGCTATATTTCACCGGGACACCATGGTGGCGTAACCAGTCGCCGCTACCAACAAAATCTATACAACTCTATAGAGAGTTACTCACCTGGTGTCCGTTTGGTTGTGCAACCCTGTCTACATTTCGTTGGTAGCGGCGACTGGTTGCGCCACCATGGTCATGATCATCATCATCTCAGCATTAATCCCAGTCGCATCAGAAGTTTTTCAGCTTTGGAGTCTGAGGTCAGCTTTATCAGTCTAACAGCTGATTTTGAATAAACTTCGATATTTTCCGTGAAGCGACTGCCGTTTGATCTCCACAACCCGAAGGCGATATCGAAGTATTGCAATTAGACTAATTGTTGGACTTTTGAGGGCTCCAACAACCCGTCACGACTGCCACTAGATGTTCGTATTGCAACCGGGACCAACAGCTTAACGTGCTTTCCAAGGCTCGACCAGACCAGTGCAAATATTCATATTCATGCATACAAATATATGCACTGCACGGGGATGAAAACCCACGCCTCCTTGCGCAGCGGCCGCGTTCGCTACCGCTACGCTACGGAAGTTGCTTGCGCCACCATGGTGTCCTGGTAAACTATAGCCCTAAGGGTTATACTTTTCAACTTTTGAACGGAACCCTAAAAACAGCTCACTATTTTATTATGAACATTCAATGTTGGACCGTAGCGAATTATGCGCAGTGCCTATTACGTGAACGTAAATTGGGATTTTTTTATTGAGCACGCCAAATCGACGACGTCACGAATGGGAGCTCGGCAGGCATTGGGGGGAAAATTATTATTTAGCTCATGGTAAAAACCACCCCTTGCTGTTATGGGGAAATAAGGAAATATGATGAGGTTTTTAATGGAATTTTGACTTTGGGTTTGAAAAGCATGGGGTTGGTAATTGCTTTTATTAAATTAAAATATTATATAGAAAGGTTAGACTTATCTAATTGTGATGTATATACAATTAAATGTGGAACACAGCTTAATGTAGCACCTCAAGGCATTCCCACTCTACCCCGAGTGGCGACTAGACGTGCCCCGTAAGCTGTGTGTACTTACTGATAATTCGGTGGTTTTACTTCAAACCTCAAAGCCCCTATAAGTGATTATAGTGAACACCACATTGGCGACGAGTAAAAGCGCAGTAAGTAAAACTATTACTGAAATTATCTGCTTACGGAAATTGGTCAGCATGAAAATATGGTTGCACAGTGTTTGTTTGTGTAGAGAGTTTTATATATACAAAAAAAAAAAAAAAAAAAAAAAACTTAAGTGTAACCATACACTAGTCGTGGTGGTTACAATTACCATATAAATTCATGTATCTTTAAGCAATTATCTTCTTATCTATGCTCAATCTACGTTGGCGATCAGCTGAGACGAGAACGTGACGCACAGATCGACCGCTTAAATTCAACTCAAATACCTAATATAAAACCATCGTGGGGCTCGTGGCTAACCATTGACAGCCCCGCAAAGGTCGTTCGATCAGCACCCTAATTGTGTAACGCGCCATTACTATTAATTGGAATCATTTCGAAGCATATTGCCAATCCATTGTTTCATATTATGTTCGAAAATGTGTGCTCAACAACGGAAATAATGTAATGAATGTTGTTGAACTGTCAACATGAAACCCATTGCTACTGATAGTGTGTTACACAAGATTAAACAGCACGTTAAACCGTTGCTCCCGGCTGACATTTATGGATATTTGACAGTCGTTAGGGGTAGTCAGTAGCCCGAAAGTTTGACAACCAGTCTTACCATGGGGAATTACCCAATAACTGGATTGTGGAGGTCAGGCAGGCAGTCGTTCCGTTGAAAATACTGGTATTCTGCCGAAAACGGTTAGACTGAAAGCCGACTCCAACATACAACATAGGAAAAGCTAAACGGGTGATATTATATAACCGTCATTTATGAGGTAATACCATTTATGTAAATATGGGTACAATACCTTAAATTATGACCTAAATGCTTACTGAATGGTTGACCAAATCCGTATGTAGATAATACCTACCAATGAAATATTATTCGAAAAAATCATGAAAAGTGACACAACGAAAGTAACGAAAATACCAATAATGTAAGTACACACAACTCAAGGAAAATAAAAAATACATTCTAAAGAAAATATCGTGAATGTATAAATCTGATCAAAAGTTCCACTTCGGTTAAATCGAAGTAAAGTAAGAAATTAGTATCTTACTATAAAAACTAACTTGTGTAATACACAAAATTCAGAAATAAAAAACATACCAATGAAAACATCGTTAATGTAACAATTTTAACTAAAGTTCCACTTCGGTTAAATCGAAGTAAAGAAAAAAAAAATATCTTTATAACTATTAAAACAGTGTATTACACAAAATAAATAAGGAAAAAACGTTCCAACGAAAATATCGTTAATGTGCCAGTTTTAACAGAAGTTCCAACAAAAGTACGGAATAATTTATTATCTTACTGTTAAGACTAACACTAGTGTCATAATAAAATAATGTAAATGTATCAGTTTTAACAAAAGTCCCCCTTCGGTCAAATCGAAGTAAGGTAAAGAATAATTATTCTTGCCGGTTAAAACTAACTAGTGTCTATATAAAATCTGTGAAGGTTGAACTGGTTGTAATGATTGAACTAATTTTAGTCAAATCAATGCATTTTGGCTGGCTATTGTAATAAACAAAAGAACTCTAGTGACCGTTGGAATTGTGGCACGCCACGTGAGCGTAATTAAGGTGTCTCCTTCTGTGAGACTCGCTTACTAAAGCTTGTTTATTTAAAAGTTTACACTTAATACTTAGAGCGTTAATAATGAACCTTTGTGAGGTGAGCGCTTAAGCACAAAAACCGTCGAGAAAGAACAATTGGTTATAAATAATCCAAGTTGTTGATTATATTTCAACAGGAAATATACATGTACTTTTGTTGATTATTAAACGATGATAAGAAATAATTCAAGTTACCTTAAATTATTGAGTAATCTGTAAATTCTCTTACTACAATACGTGCTGTCTATATCTCTGACTTGGCACAGCAACATGAAAACTGAATTTGTGACAGCAACAATCGAAAAGACATAAAATTCTGTATTCTGTGAATCTGTAAAACGACGGTGCGAAAATGCCACAATAGTCAGTACAAGTTCAACAAGTACCAGCCTCAACAAAATTGACACTAAACAAAACTGACACTAAAACCAAATACTTTTAATTAAAAAGAGGTTGCTTGCAAAACCATCACAAAAGTGATACATAATTGTTCCTCAAGCAACCCATCACAAAAGTGATACATAATTGTTCCTGCCCTGCAAATAACCAGAATTACATAAAATATGGTTCCGAGGACATTTCAAGACCCACTGCAGAACCAGGATCAACGAAAGAAAAGCTCTTAACCTTGAGTCAATTGACAACAATAAAGCTAACGATCCCAAAAAAAAAAAATGAAAACTCATAAAAATAAAAAGTCTGTCTACATATAGACAATGCTCACTGATTCCCGTAGTAGATTTATCATAATAAATGATAAAACTTGAAAGTTAATGAAACTATCTAAAGTATAGTCTCCAACCAGCAAATGTCTCTGGACCAAACATTCATGGCTTATGGTGCCTAACATCTATAAAAATATTGGGATTGTTTGATGCACCCATAAAAGCTAGGTCGAAATCAGTAGGTATCGGCAAAACGTAGTTATAAAAAATTTATCAAGAAACTAAGTTTTCATCTCAATTCCATTAGGGTTAAATCATTTCCCTAATTAAAAGATGTTCCGATAGATGTCAAAAAAGGTACGCCCGTTTGTCAATCAAACAATTACCTTGATATGAAAAAATAAAACAAAAAAAAAAGTCGAACTGGTAAAATGCGATTCTAAAGTCCGATGATGATATTTGTAGTATGCTACCAACAAAGCTGTCATTAGAGAAAATCAATAAAGCGGTCCTTGAACATTTAAAAAAAAAAATTGTGTTGCCATGCAATGAAAATTTTATTCACGTCATTGTTGTCGTTGGATGTGATGAAAGAGAACATCTGAAGGACAATAATGATTTACTGAACAAAACTAAATAATTCTTCATTTCAACACTATTCAGATTCTGTGTTATGGATTGAATTTTCGTATGACGACACGGTTGGCGTATGTGGTTAAATATTTGACTGCTGCGTTTCGTGTCGCGGGTTTGATTCCCGCACGGAACAAATACATATTAGTACGATTTACAAATAGTTTTTCTGGGACTAGTTGTTTGTGTATGTGAGTTTATGTGTTATAAACGCACCCACGATACAGGAGAAATTCATTAAAAAAAAAAGATATCATCATCAAGTGTCAACCATGTGACAAATAAATTTGAACAATAGGGTCTTTTAGACCACTAGAAACCATTGAACAAAAGGTTTCAATTTTGTTGATCGATCACCGATTTGTCAACCTTAACAGATCCCATTGTCAAATACAAAAAAGCAATATGCACAAAATGTCAATATATAGGTAGGTACATTCTGGCATAAGGATCAAACAATAAAACATGTCTGTCTGAGATTCTCAGGCTTGGCTACTCAAAAGACCGTATTCAGTAATTGCTGATGCAAGTCCTGTTCATCTAGAGGCTGTACCTACTGATTCAGTACTTCACCAAAGGCGCCGCATCATTTCCTTCGGAATGATAAACGTTAAAAACGTATTGTCAAACCGACTAAAGAACCATTTAAAAAAAAAAAAAACTTATCACAGACCATAACCTCTAGAGGTTATAGGATAATAAAAATAAATAAAAGTAACAGCATACAAAAAAGTTATGAACATCATATTAGCTAGATGTTCACACAAGCGACCCGTAGCGTTATCCCTTAGAACAATCACTATATCATTGAATAATGACCATGAATTTAAATAATCAAAGACGTTTTACAAAATAATGCTTGGGAGGTTTCAATAAACAGCTACAACTTAATAGAACATGAACTTTGACACATTATGGAGTCTTATTATATGTATATAAGAAGCAGCCCAAGAAGTTCACCTAGGCGTTCTTAATATAAAGACTGGGTCACGCACAAAGGTGCGAAAGTAATCTAGACACGCGGTAGCGTGTCGAGCCAAGTTCAAGTAACAGATGACGAGCAGCACCGTGTTATAAATTACTGCAGAGGCTATACAACCTCTAAAACAGACTACTAAAATACTTACTAGACTAAAATACTCTAGTCTCAGGCCTAATTCCACAAGTAACCATTGAAAAATTTGACTGAATACTGATGTTGGTTTTTGGATCCGCTGTGTAGTGGGAATTATAATTTTATTATCATCGTATTGAAGACGATAAAAAGACATTAAAATGATGAAATCTACACAAATTAAACAAAAGGAAACTGAATGAACCGGCCTCTCAGACAATTACATAACCAAAAAAAAAAAAACAAAATCAGATTGCGCGGCGAAGTCAAAACTGGAAAGACCTTATTACTCCACAAGAAAATCTACTTCCAAACTTATCTAAGTTACGAGAGATCGTGCAAATAGATACAATAATCCAGAAGACAGACAGAAAAAAAAGGGAGGTTAAATTAAACGAAGATAAGAAAAAACCTACACACATAGAATTAGAAATTGACGAAAAAGCATAATAAGAACACTATAAATGAAAACAAATTGATTCAAGAATTTAATCACACACCGCATACAGTTACACAAATGCTCAAAGAAGCGATATAAATACAAGAAATGATGAAACTGGTAAAGAGTACAGACTGAACATCGTACACCAAAAAGGTTGGGGGCAATGAAAAGTTGTCGATCACGAAGCGTCTAATAAAGAAGAATTCAAATGTTAACGACTGTGTAAATATTGTAAACTTCATGCGAAATATTTATGTGAAACGCTACCGATGACGAAGCGTCAGATAAAAAAGAATTCACATATTAACGATTGTATAAATATTGTAAGCTTCATGCGAAGTATTTATGTACTATATTATACTCAAAGCATAATTATTTATGAAACTTAATTTGTGAAACTTGATGAAATAATCTAAATGTTTAAAATGGTTATCATATCAGATAAAGAAGAACTAACGTAAAAGTTTAAAATTGTTATCGTATCAGATAAATAAGAACTAATCTAAATGTTTAAAATTGTTATCTTATCAGGTAAAAGAAGAGCCATATCAGATAAATAATTTTAATTCATACTGTATAGGTACTGTTTAATGATTGTAGCTTAATGTGAAATATTGAACTGTACTTAAAACGTAATTATTTTCTAAATGTTTTAGTGGCTACTTTAAACTTAATGGATTGAAATTAAATGTCTAAAATTGTTATCTTACTTTATAAAGTAATTAATGTCTAAATGATAAATATTGTTAAACATCAATTAACATATAAAAAGGAAGAGATGTGATGTATATACAATTAAATGTGGCACACAGCTTAATGTAGCACCTCAAGGCATTCCCACTCTACCCCGAGTGGCGACTAGACGTGCCCCGTAAGCTGTGTGTACTTACTGATAATTCGGTGGTTTTACTTCAAACCTCAAAGCCCCTATAAGTGATTATAGTGAACACCACACTAATTAACCGAATAATGTTTTTTTTCTAATGTGCATTCGTGTTGGTTTTGTCGACACTGCAAACGAATATGAGTTTATAAAAAAAATAAGTTTATTTCCTACGCAATAAAGTTCAAAATGACTTTTTAACACTTAAAAAATGGAGGAGGTTCTCAATTCATTCGAATCTTTCATTTTATTTATTTATTTTTTTATTATGTGCACGGATTACTCTAAGACGCCTGGACCGATTTGCATTTTTTTTTTGTTTGATAGGTTATACTTCCCAGGTAGTCCCATAGTCATCAGGTCAGGATCTGATGATGGAAGACCAGAGAAATCAAGGGGAACCTCGTAATTGTGTTTGTCACCCTGAAATAAATTTTATTAATATTAAAATTAAGCTGATATTTGTTTAACTAAAATACCACCACTTTAACAGATTTTATATGGTGGCATGTAAAAGACTATGTAGCAGCCTAAAAAAGCCGTATTTATTTTGGGTTGAAGAAGCCATTGATTTCAATCAGAAATACTCTAAGGGAAAGATAACTCCAAGAACTTTTATGGCAAACTCGCTCTAGCTCACGGAAGAAAACCCGAGAAACATTAAAGTAGAAGCAAAGAAACTAATGGGACTGTTCCTTGTAATAATCGCTTGCAATAAACACAAACGTGATACGATAAACTACGCAAGCCGGCCATTTTTACACTGGCCACTACGTAAAAAGTTCGCTCCAAGTGAAGTAATCACGTCAGATCAACAACTTGCAGCTCAAGCAGTCTTATCTCCAACATCTTCCATTTATAGTTGGTTTGAATAAACAAACCAGCCAGATACTAAAATTGTAATTAAAATATTCTTTATTCAAAGCACGAAAAAAAAAAAAACCTAAACTGTCAAGCCCCACTTTTGGCGGCAACTCGAAAAAAGAACTCTGCGACTGGCTGGTATTTAAATTTTTAAAACTTTGTGCAGTGCCACTCGAGTCTTCAGAACTTGTCTCCAGTAATTATTTGTGTATTAAAGCTGTGTCGAGCATCTGCAGTGGGTCAGTTTGTACAAGTTATAGTGGTACAAAGTTGGTGGTAGCCAGTGGAGCGAGGCAGCGTAGCGGGACACTGAGTTATAATAACCAGGATGCGTTATTTTTTAAACCAAAACTTAATACACTATATTCCGAGCAAATAACATTAGACATTTACACCTAACCAGTCGCATCCGCAGCCTTTCTTTTCCTTAGCTTTGGAGTCTGGGGTCCGCTTTTATCCGTCTAACTGCTGATTTTGGCTAAACTTAGATATTTTCCGTGAAGCGACTGCCGTCTGACCTCCACAACCCGAAGGCGATATCTAAGCATTGCAGTTAGACCAATTGTTGAAGGCTCCAACAACCCGTAAAGACTGCCACTAGATGTACGTATGGCAACCGGGACCAACGCGGCTTAACGTGCTTTCCGAGGCAAGACCAGAACATTGCAAATATTCATATTCATGCATACAAATATTTGCACTGTGCGGGGATCGAACCCGCGCCTCCTTGCGCAACGGCCGCGTTCGCTACCTGTACGCCACGGAGGCTGTCATTCATTTACACCTAACATTATACATTTATACATAGAAACCTTTTTTTACTGTCCGGTTAACCGATTTTGAGTTTTATTGTGTTGGTTGCATTGACAAATGGGCGGCCAGTAATTAATTTGTTTTAACGACTTTTTTTGCTTTTAATGTCATACTTATGCTTACAAATAAAAGTCAAAATTTGTTGAACAGACTGCAAAAAGGTATGATCAATCTTAACGTGAATAGAAAATAGTTAACTGTCACTAATAAGTACCTAATAAAGGATTTGGGGATAATTGAAGAGATCCTCCGAGTAACATTAACAAAAAGTAAGAAAGAAGGGAAGAATAGCCGACCCCCAGCTTTGACATTTTAACCAAGAGGCTATAAATTTGTTATAGGTCTTTATGCCAATATAAATACGCCACCCGCCGAGTGTGGGCGTCATCCATGTAACACGTAATAAATATTGGTATAGAAGGACAGTTGCTTTCAACGAGCGTAAATAGGCCTACGCACACTTACATATAAGTACGCACTCAGACAGCATAAGCTTAATAAACTTATAGCACACGGAGAGTGCAGATTGCCTGTTGATGTCTTCGAATTTCGAATTTTGAGTTTAGAACATTGACGATGTTTCCTTTCTCCGTTTTGAGTGCTGTGAATTGCAGCCATTAATTACTATTGGCACCGCATAAGTACGGCGATGTCAAACGAATTTTATTTACTCGTAGGATCACGGTACTTACACGCGTATCTGTGCATTTTCGTTTATTTTGAAGGAGCTGAATCTTCTGTACGTTCCTATTTGCGTCTGAATAATATGTATATATCTTAACCTAGGCCAATCTATTGAATCAATATACAGTGTAATAGGTCGAGCATAAATCTGTTACATACTGAGATAATACTTTTTGGCACCCTCATGTTTTTTCAATGTGAATAAGTATAAGAGTTTAAAAGAAATTATGTAGCGGCATCTTCAATATCGTATGCGAGATAACCATTGTAATGATGTCACAAAAAAAAATGCATTTCGTAAGCAGAGGTTACTGCGTGACTGGTATATACAACGTGTAACGGAAAGGGAAACAGATCAAGAGCACGGCTTCTTCGAACGATATCAAACGATATTGGAAGAGGTTCAACTCAAACATCACGCTACTTGCCAATATCACGATTAATCTCTTCCGCAGGTGGTATACTTTCTCATTCTGAATATGTATTGATAGGATTAAAAAATCCTTCCAATATTGTATAGTAAAACATTTTCAATTTTAAACCTTTCCATCGTCCCACTGCTGGGCACAGGTCTCCTCTCATACAGAGAAGGATTGAGCGTAATCACCACGCTTCCTCAATGCGGGTTGGTGATTTCCGCCTTAAAGTCCAGGTTTCCTCAAGATGGTATCCTTCACCTTGTTATCAGTCAGTGGTATCCAAGATAAACTTAGAAAGAACATATAACTTAGAAAAGTTACATTGGTACTTGCCTGACCTGGAATCTAACCTGCACACTCATAGGTACTTGAGAGGCTGGTGTTTTAACCACTAGGCCACCACAACTCAAAATATCTTTTGGTCCACTTTTGGTTTAGTTGTAGTCAATTATTAAACATTTGAATTACAAACTTATCAATACTATTTATTGGACGCTTTGCTAATAAGTAGCTTATTTTGGTATTAGGTCATTTATTTTAGTATTTTTGTTGCAAGGTAAATTGGCTTTTAGAACCCTTTGATAGGGCTTTGGGGAGGCGTGCGAAGAGGCTGATTGGAGACCCAGATTTAACTCGAAACGGTCTCCAAAACCTGGAGCACAGGCGTAGAGTAGCCAGCCTTTCAGTCTTCTATAGGATGCATTTTGGGGAGTGTGCAAATCGGGAATTGCATGATTTAATTCCCCCATCTCCGTTCCAACATCGGACGACCCGTCGTATGGCGGCTTTCCACCCTTACGTTCTTCACACCACTACGATCCGGACAAAGCGTTTCGCTTCTTCTTTTATACCGCGTACATCGAGGGACTAGAACAATTTGCCGGCGGCGGTGTTTCCGTCACACTACAATTTGAGTGTCTTCAAGGCTAGAGTGGATAGGCTCTTAATAAACTAGCGCGCTTTACCATCAACAATCGCATCACTGCTTACCATTAGGCGGAATTGCGGGATTGCGGTCAAGCGCTAGTTTATAATTAATAAAAAAAGGGTTCAATAATAAACAAAGTTAACCTTTGTACGATCCATTTCATTCTCGCTCCGAGTCTCAAACTCCTCGTACGGACACTGGCTTCGTAACCCGAGCCGTCGACTGTGTAGTGGAAGAATTTCATTAATTTACATCCGTCCCAACTTTTCAACTCTTTCACCCTCCAAGAGTCACTACTGTTCGTACTCCGGATGCTTTTCAAAGTAAACAGCCGAAATTATTATTTTAGTAGACAATTTTAATTAATTTAGGAGATTGTTTTGATGGTTTCTCGGTATTTTAATTTAATAGAGTGCTCTATAGAATAGTTAAGTTATATGTAGGTAGGCATTGACATAATATTAAACAGATATGATATGCTCTAACAAATTAACCGAAATAAATGTGCCGATCGGAGCAGCAGCACACACATGCAATTTTTTTATTCTGCGTACATCTCACACTTTGATACAGTGTGAGTGAGATGGGGCGCAATCTAAAGCATATAGAAGAAAAAGATGGCTAGTGTTTGTCATTTGCGCTGTTAGTGTTTGTCATTTGTTTTTACGAGTGTATTGCGAGTGACTAAGGCAAGAGATTAGATTTATAATCTTTTGTACGCTTCAAGTTCAATGCGCTAGTCACTTATCTACCTTAGTTTAATATTACAACAATGTAGGTAGATATAACACAGTCATCATTATCATGTCATTAGCACAGTCATTTGCGAGTAGCGCAGCTTGGCGTGGCGTTGTAGGCACTAAAGAGACTATAGCCCATTTGGAGCTTACATGCAACATCTGCGAGTCAGTTAAAAGTGATGGATATGAAATATGAGACAAACATTAACTTGAATTTACGATAGGAAGGGATTAGGTGATTGGGCTGACAAGCCAAGAGAAAACCATGTGATATATTATGTAGAAAGATTTTTAGGAATAATTAATAGACATGGGATAAATCGTGGTTCGACTCTTCTAAGTATCTTGACAGGCCATAGAATAAAACAGAATAGAATACTCTTTATTATGTACACCATATAGATTACAGAACATAAGTATAAAGATTTTACAAAAGGTGACACAATGGGCGGTCTTATTGCTAAGAGCGATCTTTTACAGACAATCTTTGGATGGAATACTAAGGGGAAGGAGAGAGAAATAGTGTAGGTAGTCTACAGTGTAATATTTACATAGAGTATACAATAAATATGTACGTTAAAAGTATCATATCTAGTTTAACTAAATATATACATCTAATTAATAAACAACATACAAGAGCAAATAAAATATAAGATACTTAGAGGAATCAAATCTTTTGTATATGTGCTGTGAAGCTTCACAGCACATAATATACAAAGGGATAGTTCTAAAGCATTGCAATTACGCAGAATTACATCATACAAGATTACAATCAACCTTTGTTTGATACGATTAATGTCTCAAAACAGCATATTTCAACTGAAAAATACGACCCCAAACTTATTTTAGTCACCCAACCAAGCCAGACGTCAACACAGTTCAGAATCCGTACAAAATACAGCACAGAGAATACAAATTGACAGTCACAAACAAAAATTGGAACAGACCAGAACGCCCGCTGTGGTACGCAAAATTTATGGGGGCCTTCTCCGGCATGAGCTATTTTGATTTCAATAATATTCACGACAAAAATGTCGGGGCAAAAAACGCCACAGGCGGGTGGTGCACGCGACGCGACGCCTCGGCTTCTCCACGGGGTGAATATTACTCACGAATAAAATATGTGAAGGAAAATTAACGCTGCCGGGTATATGGACGACGGTTTTTTGATGAGCACTGTTGCATTGAGCGAATTATTTACTAGCGTTCTATTTGAATAAAAAAGAAGGCATGGAAATCATTGATGCATTGTAAATATGTAAATGTGAATCTCTGTGCGAATATGATGTTCTTTTTTCTATTAATAAAACTAGGGCTTAACCGCAATCCCGCCTGATGGTAAGCAGTGATGCAATCGTTGATGGTAAAGCGCTCTAGTTTATTATGAGCCTATTCACTCAAAAGAACTGAGTGAATAGGAAGGAAGACGGCAGTTGAGTGAGGTGATGCAATGTTAAACAACAACACGACCAACGATGCGTCAGAGGAAGATTGATCTGGAGACCCTCCTCGTCCAACCTCCCGACACAACTACATTTAGGGCATCGTACCCGGCACACATCGCAACACAACTGCTCAGACCCATCCTCCGTACAGCTTCACGAGACATCATGCCGGAACACGACGAATCGCTTGGCGGCAAGACTTTGTCTGGTGGGTGGTAACGTCTGCCGGCAGCCGATGTTATGGCCTACCACCGAGAAATCTTCTTCGGGACGTTACGTATTCTATAGTAAGTACCTGCCAGTTCAGCAAAGCCGATTTGGAGTGCCTAAGATAATAGATAAAGACAAGGGCCCTCCACCCTCCCTACTCGGACTTGTCCACTAAACGATTAATAAATCAAATAAGTAATCCCCGATCGGATTTCTCGACAAATCTGATTTCCTATTGGTCTCCTCGTCAAGGATAAATCTTGTTACCGATCCTTTACAAGATTAATTCATGTCTACGGTTCTATTTGCATTATTCTATTATTATTTATTTAGAAATTTATAACCCAAGATAGTAACTACAAACCTTACATACCTTACAGCTGTATGAGATGGCGTTCTCCATTTACTGTCTATCGCTATGAGAGAAGGCCGTGAGGTAACATATTTCTGATAGATGAAGTTACATGTACGTGATCCTCGAGTACCTACATCATCATCATCATCCCAGCGTTAATCCCAGTCGCATCCGAAGCCTTTTCAGCTTTGGAGTCTGGGGTCCGCTTTACCAGACCAACTGCTGATATGGCTAAACTTCGACATTTTCCGTGAAGCGACTGCCATCTGACCTCCACAACCTGAAGGCGATATCGAAGTATTGCAGTTAGACCAATTGTTGGACTGTTGAGAGCTCCAACGACCCGTAACGACTGCCACTAGATGTTCGTATGGCAACCGGGACCAACGGCTTAACGTGCTTTCCGAGGCACGACCAGGCCAGTGCAAATATTCCATTTACTGTCTATCGCTATGAGAAAAGGCCGTGAGGTAACATATTTCTGATAGATGAAGTTACATGTGCGTGATCCTCGAGTACCTACATAACCCATCGAAAACAACAAAGGCAAGATTTGCAATCCATACTAATATTATAAAAGCGAAAGTAACTCTGTCTGTCTGTCAGTCTGTTACGCTTTCCCGCTTAAACCTCTCAACCGATTTTGATGAAATTTGGCACAGACGATCTTTGGACCTTGAGAAAGGACATAGGGTACCTTTTATTAAAAAAAATTGATACTCCCGAGGGAAATCTAAAAAGCGCTATATAAACTAATACCACGCGGATGAAGCCGCAGGCGGAAAACTAGTGAACAATAAAAGAAAAAAAAAGCAAAAGACACTGTGGAAGTGCATATCTGATTTTCATCACTCCCTGTATAAAGTTTTTAGGTAACCGCACAAACACAAGACAGTCCACACTAACAGCAGGATTATAACATATTACCTATCATCATCATCAACCTTTCTATGTTGGTCCTGGTTGCCAAACGAACACCTAGGGGCAGTCGTTACGGGTTGTTGGAGCCTTCAAAAGCTCAATGATTCGTCTAACTGCAATGCTTCGATATCGCCTTCGGATTGTGGAGGTCTGACAGCAGTCGCTTCACGGAAAATATCGAAGTTTATCCAAATGTCAAAATCAGCAATTAGGACTGGTAAAGCGGACCCCAGACTCCAAAGCTGAAAAAGCTTCGGATGTGACTGGGATTAACGCGGAGATGATGATGATGATGATATTATTTATTTATTGTCTAATTTACGATGCGATTTTCATATTTTTTCGTAACAAAACGGATGCGTTGTGGTGTATTCCTTAAAACACACCTGTAGATACCGGAAGATGAGTCAGCCCATCGCCCGGCGTGTCACCTCGGCAATTACTCAGTGAATTAGGGGATCCCGTCAACCTAACGGAGGTAGAGGAAGTACACTTATTAAGTTAGCTGCTGCAGAAGTACAACAACTTTCGTATACATTATGCGTCCTCTTTTGAAATATTACAAACTAGTGTTTGACCGCAATCCCGCCTGATTGTTAGCATTGATGCAATCGTTGATGGTAAAGCGCTAGTTTATTAAGAGCCTATTCACTCTAGCCTTGAAGACATTTAAATTGTAGTTCTCGATGTATGCGGTATAAAAGAGGAGGCGAAATGCTTCGTCCGGATCGTAGTGGTATCAATAACGTAAGGATGAATACTCGCCGTTTCGTCGCTTTTATAATGGCACGGTCACATTAAATCGACTGACATTGTAATAATTAATTTATTTTCAAATAACAAAGATCCATTGGGTAGGTAGCCATTAACTTAACCGATGTTATAATTTAACTAATTTTACGATAAAACAAAACAGCCAACATCTTTTCATCATTTCGTTTTCATTTTGATCTCACTAATCGCTTTCTTCTTCTTCTACAGCCCATAGAGGTTCACTGCTGGACAAAGGCCTCCTCCAAGGCTTTTCACGACGATCGGTCTTGTGCTGTCCGCATCCATCGGCTTCCCGTGACCTTCACCAGGTCATCGGTACACCTTGTAGGGGCCTCCCTACGTTGCTAATACCTTTAGCACTGTCAAAACCATGAAAACTACACCAATGATGAGCAAGTAAACGATGTAACTCAGTGAGGTAGGTATTTCTTCGGCATATGCTTACGTCTATAAGCATGCATTTGTTTTGCATGGCGGTGACAACACGCAGGTTATTTACAGTTTTTCACGTCCTGTTCTCTTGTACACTTAGGGCTATATTTCACCGGGACACCATAGCGGCGCAACCAGGTGCCGCTACCAACAAAATGTATAATAATGTATACAGCTCTATAGAGAGTTACTCACCTGGTGTCCGTTTGGTTACGCAACCATTTTGGCGGCGCGACCAACTCGGACGCGTGCACAGAATATTACTGTTTGCGCCGCCACGCTGGTCGTACCACCACTAATTACTATAGCGCTGTATGGTGGCTCACATACTCGGCCGCCAGTCCGGCCGCAAGTGACGCCCCCACCTTCATTCATTTCTTATAGCGATGGATTAAATAGGGACGAACCCACCACTGTTTCTTTTTTGTTCTTAAACTCTCTTTTCCTACGAATATACAGAAATAGTGCTGTACCTCCAATGTCCATTTTGTATTGTCATATCGTCTACTGACGTAGGGTGGCGACTCTGGTGTCTGTATGGTGTCTAGTTAGGTAGCTTACGGACACCATCGCGGCGCAACTGATGGTGTCCCGGTGAAATATAGCCCTTAATATTGGTGTTACATGAGGACTTAAAATTACCGACAGTGCTGGTCTTATCACGAACTTGATAAAGTAGAACTTCTGTGTTGCCTGTTGATCAGCACAGCGAGCGGTTGGAAACGTAATTTCCTACCCGCAATGTTTTCCTGCCAGCGACGTAATGTACACGGACATAATGTTAATATAGAAAAGCTGAAGGCTTGATTGAATTTGCCGTGAATGCGGCAAGGAAAGGAAAGGAAGGCATTTAGATATGCAGCGTTTATTTTACTCTTATTTATGCTTTAATAGTTTCCCTAATTAATGGCTTTTTCTTGGGTTAAAAGTAATGAAAGAAAGCTGTTGTACCTAGCAAGGAACTCTACGAAGGTGTGCTTACAGTTTTTTTGCTCTTATGCTACTGGGTTATCAATAGAACAGGGCAACACGAGGCAAAATCGCTATTAAAAGCAAAGTGTTCATAGAATACAGTCTGATTTAGGTATACATCTAAGTAAATCATAACCACCTTATTACAGAACGGAATCGAAGTAATTTCTTATTATTGTCTAAGTAAGTTCTTCAGTATTTCTTATTATTGTCTGACTCAGTTCTTCACAAAAATGACAACTTGGTACCGAAGTAAGCAATTTTTTTTTATTATTTATAAATAAAAATTATATAAAGAACTGCATTTCTATAATGGTAAGGTGCATTAATCAATAAAAATTTAGGTGGTTTCAACCTGGTCTATATAATTATAATCTATGTTTGTTTTGTAATAAAGCAAAGGAGCGGGGTGCCTAGAAGACATAAATTTTTCATTTATTGAATAAATGTTTATCAACATATATTATTTTTCCAAGGGTCTGAAACCGTTTTCTCCCTTTTTCTCTCTTTCTATCGAACCAATCTGAACGTCCGACCCACCAATCGACAGATATTCGTCCCTGGTACCATGGAATACTATTTTGAAATTATTCCGCTTCACTGTTTATTTATAAAAACGACTTAAAAATTCTAATTAGTATAGTGCGAGTTTTTCGCACAGGTCAGCTAGTTTTTAAATTATTTCAAACTCACGTTTAAATTGCGTGTAAACATTAGTAAAAAACAAATTAAGATAGATGGAAAAACAATTAATAACGATAAACAAGGCAATAAGTTCGAAGATAATGGTTCTCAGCAAGGGGTTGAATTTAATTCGAATATGTAAATTAATATTTGGAGTTCTTCTATTTAATCTAATACTATCTTTCTAAGTGAAAATGGAACTTTTAATTGCAACCAAAGTTAGTCTAGTTGTCATTTGAAATAGATTTGGTTAGTTTAAGCACTTTCTTTCCCTACTTTCTGAAAAACTGGAAGTACCTGATTATATTGTACACATTGTAAAGAAAGTAAACGTATAGAGTTTTGTTTTGCCATATATTTTTTTTACAAAGTTTACACTACGTTTATAAAAAACATATTTGGCAAAAACTAAGAAAACAAGGAATTCCGCCAGTATCAAAGTCAAACTCAAATATTTAAACAGCCAGAACCAGAACAACTACTTCCAAGTCATGCAAATATGTGATCCGTGCGGGAATAGAATCCGCGACACTTGCGCAGCAGTCAATCGTTTAACCACAGCGCCAATTGTGCACCAAAATGATTTTTTAGATTCTGAACTTATTGGTCATAGAGAAAACCTCTGGTCTGGATCCATGGTTTATTAAATCGGGAGAAATTCAGTTATACCCGAGCTAGTTGAACTAAACTAAAGCGCTCAACACACCAAAGTCGCGCCGGCCCGGCGGCATATGTCGGCAACATTTTGCCGGCGGGCTAGGTCAGCGGCTTTAGTCATTGCAAGTCGTAAAACTTTGCTGGCGGCATGTCGGCGGCTCGACATCAGAAACTTATTTGGAAGTTAAAATACAAGTACGTCACTACAGCAGGAATGTCGCCGGGCAACTGAGCGCTTGCGTAAGCTAGCCCCCGGCAAGCCGCCGAAGTGTCGGCGGACAACACGCGCGGGCGACGGTTGCCGACATGCTTCTTTCAACATAAGCCGGGTTGTGTCGGCGGGTTGCTCTGAGGCGATGCACGGGGTAGTAACAGCCCACTACCCCGTGCAGGAGACGAGGCCCGGACAGACCGGGCCAGCACGAGAGGGTGGGGCCGTGGAATTAAGACTCCCGCGGCCCCACGCGCGCTCGTGATAGAAGAGATACCGGGGTGATTTTAGTCAGTAAAAGTCTGCCAGACCCCGTCGCCCACTCTAGGGTGGCGGACATCCTATGAGGATTTCCACCCCGAAAAAAAAAAAGATTGTGTCGGCGGCTTTGGTGTGTAGTGCGCTTAACAACTAATAGTAGGTAGATAAATAATCGATTTAATATAGCGGATATTATTAATAATAGTCTATCTAGACTAAATAATGGCTTCGTCGATATAAACGTATTAAATGTTAATAAGTTATCGACAAAATAGACATTTCACATAATTATTATCTCATCCGATGCTTCGACAGTACGGCGCGCTACGTAAATTTATTACACCGTAAATTGTAATATCTGCGTTTTATACGTTGGATATTTTTAGTTTCGTGATTTTTGACGGTAAAGCGTTTAATGTGCTGGATTTTGTTGCTGAGTGTAATCAATTCAGCATATTGCAGCCTACAGCTGAATAAGTAGAGGAAGACAGAGGACAGACGAGTTTTATGGTTATGCTTTAAGTCTGATATCGCCAACTCGCATTGAGTAAGCGTAGTGATGAAGCATGAAGCAATACATATATGATGGTGTCGCCATCTAGAACATAAAAAAGTGTGTCATATTAAAGGGCTCTAATCAGAGCAACTTCCTACATAGGAGAAATATTGTAATGTCGAAAAAGTAGAGGCTGATTGGTGACCCTGATCTAACTCGAGTTGGTCTCCAAAGCCACAGCACAGGCGTAGAGTAGCCAGCCTTTCGGTGTTCTATAGGATGCACTTCGGGGAGTGTGCGACGGAATTGCATGATTTAATTCCCCCATTTACGTTCTACCAGCGGACGACCCGTCGTACGGCTGGTTTCCACCCTTACGTTGTTAACACCACTACGATTCGGACGAAGCGTTTCGCCTCCTCCTTTATACCGCGTACATCGAGGGACTGGAACAATTTGCCAGCGGCGGTGTTTCCGTCGGACTACAATTTGAGTGTCTTCAAGGCTAGAGTGAATAGGCTCTTAATAAACTAGTGCGCTTTACCATCAACGATTGCGTCACTGCTTACCATCAGGCAGGATTGCGGTCAAGCGCTAGTTTATAATATATATATAAAAAAAGTAATTATTCATCTCATACGAAACTTTTATATCTACTCAACCTCAATGTATCTATGATAGCTGATATGTGCTTCACGATTACGATGTTTAGTCCTATCTTTTTTGGCACGATTTTAAATGTTTTCCAAAATATTGCCACGTCGGTGATTATATGGAGAAAGATGTGCAGTTGGATGGTTTATTCACACTTAATTTTTACCACACCATTCCGATGCACCCTTGTATATAAAAAAAAAAGAAATACATTCAGCATAGATTAAATGATACACAATAATACACCAGAAACACACATCAAACAGATTCAATTAAAAATTACATAGTAAGTATGAACAACGACTACTGACAGCCTCCGTGGCGTAGCACTAGCGAACGGGGCCGCTGCGCAAGGAAGCGCGGGTTCGAATCCCAGTGCTCAGTGCAAATATTTGTATGCATGAATATGAATATTTGCACTGGTCTGGTCGTGTTTCGGAAAGCACGTTAAGCTGTTGGTCCCGGTTGCCATACGAACATCTAATGGCAGTGGTTACGGGTTGTTGGAGCCCTCATCGCCTTCGGGTTGTGGAGGTCTGACGGCAGTCGCTTCACGGAAAATATCGAAGTTTAGCCAAAATCAGCAGTTAGACTGGTAAAGCGGACCCCAGACGGCGCAGTTCGGCAAAAATGCCAGACAACTAGTGCCTGACGCTGATCTTCAACTGAACCTGACGTGTAAGGTGAAGGATGTAAAACAGCTTTACATTACAACGTGCATTTTGTTGAGCATTTTGAGGTGATTTTAACAAAAACATTACTTATACGGTTCTTATGTAGGTAACAATTTACAGACTGCAATTATTAAACTGAATATGCTGCCTCAAGCATTACAGGAAGTTTTTAAGTCTGATGGTCTGAATCACAGAAGTCGTAAGAACTTATTATTACGATTTCTGTAGTCGGAACTGTCCCTCGAATTCTGAGATAAATCATACTAATATCATAAATGGGAAAGTGAGTTTGTTTGTTTGTTTGTTCCGCTTTCCCGCCTTAACTACTAAACCGATTGCTTTGAAATTTTGCAGAAGTAAAGTTAGAAGTCCGTATTAAATAATAGGGTATTTTTTATCCCGGAAAAACTTGATGTTCCCGAGGGAACTCTAAAAAGCGCGATATAACCGAATTCAATGCGGGCGAAGCCGCGGGCGGAAGCTAGTATTCTTATAATTTTTAAGTTGTTTTAAATGATTTTATGTTAGTTTTAAACTAATATAATAAAGCTGAAGAGTACGTTTGTTTGTTTGAACGCGCTAATCTCAAGAACTACTCATCCGATTTGAAAAAATCTTTTTCCGTTGGTTAGCCCATTAATCCAGAAAGGCTTTAGGCTATATAACATCACGCTGCGACCAATAGGAGCGGAGCATAACTAACTTCACGCGGACGAATAGCTGCTAGTATAAGCTAAAATTCCTGATAAGCGCTTTATATACAATATGTTAAGAAAACCCTGTCCGACCCGTAAGGATAATAAAGATTAGGTAAACACATGACCAAATAAAATATGAAAAGTTACATAATCATCATAGTAACAATACTAGTGAATTTTGAAATAATCTTTTTTCCCCACGAATTGATTCCAACTTCCCCAAAATTTGGTAAGTTTTAAAAAGTGACAACATTATTTTAGGCGGTATAATTCTGAGCGAATAACGATGCGGCAGTGTGCCGCGTGCCCTGCCCCTCTTCGCCCGCGCCGGTATGGTCTGCCGCACATGTTTTAAGTTACCTCTTTTGCAAAATAATATTTATTTTTTTAGAGGGTTTTTTTTTAACTTTAGCCCGGCTTTGTAGGCATTAGTAGAATCAGTTATCGATACCTAATAATACCTTCACGGATCGGACAGGGTTTTCTTTACATATTGTATATGTACGTACGTATATAAGCTTTATCTCCCCCCTCTTCAAGCCTCGACGCCTTTAAACGCAAATTATTTCATGCATTGATTGCTCGGTACCCAATTACAGGACACAAATTGCCAAGATTCCGAGCACGTGTGATATACAGCGAGAAGAAATAATTGGTACCTATTAGTACCGTGCCGGGACTATGTAGAGATTTGAATATATTTTTTATACGGAAATTGTTCATAATAATTACACCTGCTGAAAGAAATTTGGGTGTAATTGAAAGGAAGATAATATATGATCGATAACATTTGGTAGGTGTTTGTTAATATATTATACTAGCTTTCCGCCCGCGGCTCCGCCCGCGTGGAGTTCGGATATATCGCGCTTTTTAGTTTTCCCTCGGGAACATCATATTTTTCCGGGATAAAAGGTAGCCTATGCTCTTTCTCAGGGTCCAAAGATTGTCTGTGCCAAATTTCATCATAATCGGTTGAGAGGTTTAAGCGGGAAAGCGTAACAGACACACAGACAGACCGACAGACAGACAGACAGACAGAGTTATTTTCGCATTTATAATATTAGTATGGATGATCGATAACATTTGGTAGGTGTTTGTTAATAAGAGTCTGTTCTGTTAAGACGTCGTGTACGTTATACAACTTTATATCTTCTTTATACGAAACCTGAATATGTTCAGAATAAGCAACTGAATCGATTCCAATCACTTTTACACCATGTTATATTTTTTCCCAAATACATTTAGAAATTGTTGCAGCGTGGTTACCGAGCGCGCACAGTAGATTATAGTACTCCGCGCTCGCGCAATAGCTTACAACAGAGCTCATCGCACCGGGCTCGCGCACCCGAGCGGAACGTGAACCATATTTTCAAATGAAGATTTATTCAAATGTGTTTCCAATTGGCGTTTTTTCAAGTTACACATATCAACCACATTTTGTGATAATTAAATTGATTTCACTGTGACTAGCAAAAATTAAAAATGTTTTTTTTATTAACCGTATTTTATGGTGTATATTGGAGCAACGTTTTAAGCTATTGCATAGCTTCCATCGTGGGCCTTGGGCGTGGAGACCGAATCCAGAAAATCCATAACGAAAAACAAACAAACACAATAATCTAACACCACAACAACCTACCAGGTCCTCATAAATGCGCAAGAACATAACAAATATCCAAAAAAGACGTGTGGCTTTCGGGGACTGCCGCGGTAAAGCTATTGCATAGCATTTTTTATCAACTTATACCATTATAATAATTTATTAAAAAAAACATTCGTTTCTGATGCTTTCCGCGAATTTCACAAATCATAAATCATTCCAGTTAAGGGAAAAAATTAAGATGTAAAAATAATACATTTGACATTAAAATAAATTACGGAAGATAAAATCACCCAGTTTCTCCGAATTGAATATACTTTTGGCACTGAATAGTAACTTGAAGCGAAGTCTTTGAAACAAAATAACTTTGGGGACGATGCCTCGCGAGATATCCTTCAGGAAACATGAAACTTAAAGGGCAAAATTTGTAGAAATGATTTATATACAACTTCGATATTAATGAGACTGAGTGCGTTGAGGCATTGCCTAGCAACACCTGTTTTGGGATCATGAAAGGATGAGAAGTGTGTGTTCGTAAGGTGTTTAACATGATTTTAGAATTTTATGTTTATCAAGGATTTTTATAATGTAGCATAAGGAAAAATGAAAATCAGGAAAACAGTTCCCAAGCTCTGAGCAGAATGCACGCACTAAGCTGACGCAAGAATTACGACACTTATGTGGCAATGGGCGGGCACATTACTCGTAGGACCGATGCCCGATGGGGCCGACGGGTCCCTGACAAGGTGGACTGATAACCTGGTGAAGGTCGCGGAAAGCTGCTGGATGCAGGAGGCGCCGGACCGGTCGTCGTGGTGAACTTTGGGGGAAGACTATGTCCAGCAGTGGACGTCTTTCGGCTGAAATAGTGATGATGATGGTGGTGGTGACACACAGTTTTATCGCTATATTTCCACGGGATGGAAACGTATGCGGGTGAAATCACTGAGCGCATCTTGGAGTTAAATATGGAATAAATAATACAGCAGATCGATCTACGAAAAAAATCGGAGACCTCAAATAGGAGACTTATTTGGACGATCAAGGGTTTGACCAAGGACTGTAATGCGTTCAGATCTACAAGGAAATAATTTTGGCCAGAAGGATAGAAGCTAAAGCTGAACCAAATAAAATAATAGTGGCGGTTCGCTGGATGCGGGAGGCGCAGGACCGGTCGTCGGGGAGATCCTTGGGGGAGGCCTATGTCCAGCAGTGGACGTCTTACGGCTGAAATGATGATGAAGCTGGCGTGGATAATAATTTTAGTTTATCCTCGATGTGGTAATTATATGTTTTCGAATTTTTATACCTACGATGTGTTCCTTTCCGATTTCAAGAATAGAAAGTCAATTAAAGCAATTAAAAAATTCAAAATCCAGTCACAGTCTCTTCTCGGGGACAAACAAATGTCAAAATTGATGGGAACTAGATGTATTTTCTTTTTATAATTATAAACTAGTACCTGACCGCAATGCCGCCAGATGCTAAGAATGAAATCGTTGATGGTACGCGCTAAGTTTATTAAGAGCCTATTCACTTAAAAGAACTAAGTGAATAGGAAGGGAATAGGTTTTTTTTTTTTGTGTGGCAACACTACAGCTGATAGCTGTTTAAATTTCTTCTTATAATTTTTTTAATTTTAAATATTAAATTACTTAGATTTGTAGACCTATTTCCAGTTATTCATCTAATTAATAGAACAGGAATGTATATTTTGTGTTAAGTTCATATAGGTAGTGCGTATTTAGTGTAAATATTTCCCGGGGGAAGGTACCTACTCTTTGGAATGGGCGACTAGCTTCATCTTCGACTAACTGGCCTTCTGACAATTCAAAAGTGCCTGTAACTGGTTTATTTGAAATAAATGATTTGATTTGATTTGATTTGAAGGACGACGGCAGTTGAGCGAGGTGATGCAATGTTAAACACAACAACACCACCAACGATGCTGCGCCAGAGGGAGATTGATCTGGAGACCCTCCACGACCAAACTGTCGACACAACATTTAGCGCATCGTACCCGGTACACATCGCAATACAACTGCTCAGACCCGTCCTCCGTACGGCGTTACCAGACGTCATGTCGGAACCTGACGAATCGCTTGGCGGCAAGATTTTGTCTGTTGGGCGGTAGCCAATGTGTCGTACCGCCAGCCGATATTATGGCTTACCACACAAAACAGACCGAACTTTTAAATTATTTTTTTTTGTTATCAAATAATATAGCCCATTTTTAAAAGAAAAGTTATAATAAGCCAAGCAAAAAGAAAAATCGGAGTGGCTTGTGATAGCAGGAAATGCCACACGGAGACGAAATCGCGGACAGAAACTAGTATCATCTTTAAAGCCACACTATTAAAATTTTAAATCTTCAACTTTCATAAACACAGAAAAGCAAAACCACCTTCGCTTTGACTTTCAACACGATCACAAAGTCTAAACCAACATTTCTTAAAAGCAATGGTATCCTAGGTTTTAAACTTGAATTCCAAGTCAAACAAGTGAACGGAGCCGGGGCGACCGACTCGGTTTACAGTTAATTAACAAATATTTACATTCGGAGGGTAGAAACAATTTCTGCTAGAACACCTGCCGGCTCCTCTGCGGCTTGGAAGTCTGCCTGTGAAAATGTACGGGTGAGCGTTATGGGTGGCCAAGCGACAATGTATAGACGGGATTTAGAGCGAGAATAATCCCGATATAGTGCGGTGTTGGCTCCATAGTGGTTACCGATTTATGGGTATTTAAATGCAGATTAGTTGGGTGTATACATTTTGCTTGCTTAGTGATTGCCGTTTAGATTTTAATGTCTTTAAAACGTAGAAAATCTTCAGTAATCTAGCTGATTGTAGATACAGGTAAAACACAACTCTTTTAATCTAAATACCGACTTTGAAAACTAGAAAAGAAAGTAGCATTTGAATACAGTGCCCTATTTTTACTTTGAAAACCCAATAAAATCCTTTATCACAAACAAAACGACATAACATTCTTCCAAGACAACTTTTAAAACTTCCCATTCAAATTCTTACTGCACCAAGTTCACACATACATGCTTACAATAAACGCAAAATTATTTGAAAACTTCTGCCAAACGCAGTGGCTGCGCCCGCAAACTACGTCCGTATGTCTTTGAGTATTACATCCTACAGTATAAAGGTGCGCATACACAGACAGAGATAATTTAAATTGCTCAGGCAATATTGCTCAATAATATGATGTCTCAAGAATTGGGTGTTAGTTGAATGAATCGCCGCATAGTTAGTCTATAGAGTTCCCACTCCTAGGAAACCTGTTTCCCAATAGTGGGAACTCTATAGAGGAGACCTGTCTCCTCTCGGTGAGAGTGAGTGGGCCGTAATCTACCACGCGGGGCCAGTGCGGATTGGTAGATGTTACATGTCTTCGAAGTTTTGTTTCTAGGACATGCCGGTTTTCTCACGATCTTTTACGTCACTGTCACCGAGAGCAGTGGTGATGAACTAATTTACACAATGTAAAGCACCTGATGGGGTTTGAATCTACGACCTACAAGTCGCGGCCGATACCACTACACCACCGATGCTCTAAGATCTGATTGAGAATATAATGGAACAATCTTCGTCACATCTATCTATATTTTAAGTCCGCTCAGAATTTGCGTAGTATCTATAAATATACCTATAACGTGAAGACATTACACTAGATATACTACTACTATACTAGACTAGATAAGATAGTAAATAGCCTATGGGTTTTGGAACACCACAACAATTTTATTACAGTACGGCGCTGAGACCTGTGGATTTATTTATACCTCCATTGTTTTTACTGCGCAATGAGTCATCTCTTGTTCTCGATCAGGTCTGATCAACTGTGACCAAAAGAAGTCTCCTCAATCTAGCTTTGAAGGATAAAGGTTGAAGGTAACTAAGATTTCCTTTGCTTCAGTCAACCTGCGTTCAGGATAGATAACAGAACTGATGGTGCAGTTGTAGGCGAAGTAATGCCGAAACGTTTGAAATAATTTTCAAGAATCAAACTAAAGTGATCCACTAAAACTGGCAACTGTTGAGAGGAAATAATGGCTTAGGCCACCCGTCGAACTCGCGACGACGGGTCAAGGCTTGCCGGGGGTACCGTTGAATTAGGAGGACCCGGTACCCCGGAAAGGCATATGACGAACGCTTAGGTGGTTCTTTGGCCGGTAAGAGTGCGGCCCACCCCTCCACTCCTCATTGAGCGGAGAATAGTGCATGAGGATTATTCCAATTAAAGTTGTTAATGTAACCACAGCTTTATGGTCCCTAGTTTAATAAAGGTGCATTCCAAGCGATTTAGAAATACAGCACAGTTACACCATGTCGTTATAATATCATTTAAACTTAGATTCGGTTAAGCTCGGCCAGCTCGTTAGTGGATGTGCATACGGCTTAACGATAATGCACTTCGTTTGGTCTTGTTCGGTATTAAATTATCTAAGTTGTATTACTAGCTGGTTGAGTTTGTAGTATTCGTGGAGTTATGTCGTAATGGGGATTAATATTTAGTTTAGTTGCTTTAGATGTTTTACTGCTAGTAGAGAGAACGTTTGAATTCATCTGTTTCAACCTATACGTTATACGTTACGTATTATTGTTATAAGTAAAAGGTAGAAATGTAACAAAAGTTAAAATATGTTAGTATATCAGATGTGAATATATATGATATAAATAAATAAAGATCGGGCTAGCCGAAATAGAAAAAAAAAGTTAGGAGAACCATCCTCTCATCCCTTCCCGTAGTACTACAATCCCGGAAGGAAATCCGGGTTCCCCATGCTCATAATGCCCTGTGATGGCGGGTGCATCCAATCCCACCCATCCTTTATTTAAAAAAAAAACCTAAGATACGTTACAACGGCTGGGAAACAAGCCTCCTCTCCGTGAGAGGAAGTGGGGCTTATTCCTCTACGTGGGCACAGTGTAGGTTGCTGGATGACACTGTCTTCAAATTTTCTTTAAGAAAGCAGTGGTGAAGAAATACTTTACACAAACAGTATCTGTGATATTGTACAACCTATGAACAACTTAGTAAGTTACTTACATATCACTAAAGTAACAATTTTTTTTGGACCGCTGTAGATACTATATTATCTCAAAATTAGGTATTTTGATTGAAATAATTAAGGAGAAAACAGTTTTTGTGAAAAAATAAAATAATCATGAATATTCAGTATAAATAAACATTACTAAAGATATTTTTCAAATTCTTAAAACTCTTCAACAGTCTAAAGAAGATTTTTCTCTAATAATATTCAACTTGGCCTATATAAATACATCTTAACAACCACTAACAATTCTTAATGGCCTCTCCGTCTCTAAATAATATTCATTCATTTTAATTACTCGTAAAAAATCTCGAGAAACAAACTCGTAAAGAACAACAGAACAAAGAATAAAAAGTTAGATATTGGAGTTCGTAAGAAGTTCGATTAATTAGGTATTTTACGCAAAGAATTTAATATAAAGGGTCATAAACGTTGGGCTATTTACCAGTTTTTTAAGAGAGAAAATGGTGTTATTTTAGACTAGATTAAGTACCCCTCTCTCTTCTCCTGTTCTTTTTGTCTCTCTTTAAACACTGATTTACACGATTCCACTGATTCCATCCAAAAGTTGTCTGTAAAAGATCGCTCTTAGCGATAAGACCGCCCATTGTGTCACCTTTTGTAAAATATTTTTATTTATGTTCTGTAATCTTTATGATGTACATAATAAAGAGTATTATATTCTATTCTATTCTACACGGTGCAATTTAATTGCCTATGGCTTCAATTAAGTTGAGGCAACAATAAAAAATGCATTTTCTAAACACCACTTAGACGATGCAAGTAATTTGTTGCATAACTTTTATTGTATACCATAGGCAATTAAATTGCACCATGTAAATCAGCCTTAAGTCTAGACTGTGATGAAATTAACTATTAAAGTAGGTTTATTGACCTCTTTATTTGTTTTTAAGTTATTAATGGTGATGAAAATATTTTAAGGCTGGCTTGACGGCGAAACTTAAATCAAGTGGGGTCGGGGTCAGAACAGAACTTTCCACAGAACCACAGAACTTTCTGCAAACCATAAAAAAATCTGAATCAGCAAAATGGCCTCAAAAACAGAGCTTAGCATGCTGAAATGACAGCTGATAAAAACATATCTTTTAAAAATGACTAAAAGACAAGCAAAAGTTACTCAAAAAATCTACAATCGGTGTTAAATGCCACAAAAATATATGAAAATCATAATAATTCTCAGCTCATAAGTTTTTGACACAATCAGGAAGAAACTGTCAGGAAAAAGAGCAGATATCCGCCGGGGTCTTATAAAAACGTCACCTTTTCGGACATTGTTCACAGGTTGCGGGATAGTGTTGTCAAATGCCAGGTGGAATTCCCGGAATCAATAAAATTTGGGATAGGGGATCGGGTTTTCTGCTACTCGTTTTCTGCGTGTCCTACTCAGCTAATTGTTGTCCATGCTGATGAATGTAAACAACTGATTCTGATCATTTTAATCAAGATAAACAGTGTCAGTTATTTACCGCATTAACTCACAACAAGTTTCAATAGCTCTTCGAGTCGCTAAAATTACATTGCCTGTAGAACCGATGGCCGATGGGGCAGAATGTTCTGGAGTGGCAGCCACGTACCAGAAGACGCAGCTTAGGGAGGCTCCCAATAAGGTGGAACGATGACCTGGTGAAGGCCGCGGAAAACCGATAGATGTAGGTAGCACAAGACCGGTCATCGTGGAAAGCCTTGGGGGAGGCCTTTGTCCAGCAGTGGTCTTTAAGCTGAATAAGAAGTTACAATAAGTAATTGATGAAAATTTATCGAGACTACTGCAATCATTTTAACGAGTTTTAAAACTATTATACGACGGATAAATTAAAATACATATATGGCAGAACACAATAACAATTAAAGAACGTTCCCACATTACTAAAAAGTCAGACACAGAATAATAAATAATTCGCCACACACAGGGGTAAACGAAATCCCGGGATTCCGGGAAAAAATGGGACATCTTGCAACACTAATCGGAGTACAAAGTGGCAGGAAATGTTTCTTAGTTCGATCTCCCTTACCCCCAACCCTCGGTAAACCCGGCCCGGGATTAAGTGAGTGGTCTCCTCAAGGATTTGCTGACGCGCCCTGGCTCGCAAAAAGTCGCCGATGTCCCGGGAATGATGCGCAGGGGACATGAACTGGTAATTAAAGGTGATAAAGGTTATAACAATGACTGGTAACAGTATTTTAGGTTGCTTTGAAATAAGATTTTTGAACGAAATCGGCTTAGAATAGTCAAGAAAACGGGATTTCGATTTATGTAATTTTGTAGGCAGCAATTTTAATTGCATCGTAAAAGAGCAAGATCTGTTCTTAATATTTTAAATTCGGTAGGAACCTTGTACGTTAAATTTCCACTCCTAAACTAATTAATACACGGATTTCGACGAAATTTGAGACGGATATATGTAAATGGCATCCTGGGAAAAGGTCTCAGGCTACTTTTTGTCCTAGTAGCTCGTTTACATGAGATAATTCTCGACAACCACGCGCAAAATATATAGTCAATATAAAGACTCGATTTATATTAAACTCTTTTTAAACCTGGTAACCTATTTCCGTTTTTAAACTGCTATTAAGCTAAATATTTTCCGCATTTTTATTACAACGAACATTATTGCGAAACTTTAAAACGCGTTATTAAAAGCCATGAGAGAGAAATATAATAAAAAATAGAAAAGTGTATCACTATTCAGGGCAGCTACATACGAGCGGCCGCAGCGAACAGTTTCTGTACTAAAACCTCGCAAGAATCTTATTAAAACTTACCGGTACGCCGTCCATTTGTTTAACTTTTATTCCCATCGCTGGGCAGGTCGAAAATGTCCGGGAAAAGTCCAAGCAATAGTGTTAAACTTACCGTTATAGTTCGAGGAATTGGGAGTTTTGCATGTGTAAGTAGGAGGTTATTTTTTGTACTTTCATTTATTAATATTATTCGCACAAAGAAATGTATCAGGGCGAACTTAATGCATCTACAGGTCAACCATGGGTGGTGAAGTGATTAGATGGCAGGTGCTTTTTTTTGCTTAATTATAATCATAGATCTATAGTAATATATAAAGCTAAAGAGTTTGTTTGTTTGTTTGAACGCGCTAATCTCAGGAACTACGGGTCCGATTTGAAAAATTCTTTTTGCGTTGGATAGCTTATTAATCCAGGAAGGCTTCAGGCTATATAACATCATGCTGCGGCTAATAGGAGCGGAGCATATTCAAAAAAACATATGGAAACCTATGCGGGTGCAACCCCCAGGCGCAGCTAGCTATAAATAACTGCTTTGCTGGTCTAGTAGTCGTAAGCGATACTGGTGTGTATGAGATGGTGAATTGGATTCCTGCATGGAGCAAAGTGTTATAAGAGTTTTTCATTAGGAATGTCAGTATTATAGTAGCCCGGAATTTGGATATGCAGCCTCAAAAATATCTGGAGATTTAGCCCCGCTCTAGGAATTTCTCCTGTATCATGGATGCGTTATACATATTAACTCACATAAAGAAACAGTCAGAACCAGGGCAAATAATTGTAGGTCATACAAATATTTGTTCCGTACGGCAATCAAACTCGCGACACGCAACTCAGCAGTCAATAGCTTACGCCAACAGATTCGTCTTATGAATGTGGGTGTACTGTAGGTGAATCTCTGCTTAACCCTTGGGAGATCGCAGTCGTGATGTTATGCTATATATACGCTAAATTACTTAGGCGTGGAAAGATTACATATTTGTGTGAGATTACACGTATGAAGTAGTTATTTACAACTTCAATAATTTATTCCTTATTTCCATTTACACCAGTAAATTAGTTTTCCACTTTCAATCCCTATCTGACGTGAACTAACAAAAAGTTATTATGAATCTATATAAGTATATTACCGCAAATATAGCGTTTTAATTAATATTCTTGCTGAATAAAATACAGTTCTAATTTTAATATAAATTATAATAAAAAAATTTTGCTCTAGGAGTTCTCTCCAGAGGGATGTCGAGGCAAAATATACGTAGCTTGTATTAAGATTATGTCCGGAATGGGTTAATAACCCGGGATGTCCCAACAAGCCCGGGACAGTAGCTTAGCATCACTAGTTTGGGACTCACTGTACGGTGTCCCTGAAAACTTGTAACTAAATGAGCGAAGTATTAGGCACTGATAGTTTCCATTATATATAGGTACTCGTAACCTTGGTTGTAATAAAAGGTATTATTAGAATATTGAAATTTATTTGTGGAGGCAAGAGGAACAGGGAGCAAAGTTCACTCATCCTCCATAGAAAAGGGAGGATCCTCTGACCAGACAGGTGAGAAAGAGTGTATCTGACATCGACGCACAAACGAGTACCATGGATCCAGTACATGATTCTGAACCCCCCAGTGGTGGAATTTTCCGTCGGCTTTTTCATGATTTAAAAAAAATAAATGTAGTTCTTTTTCACTTCAGACCATTCACAATTGCTATACTTTTATAACCCAATAAGATTTTAAAGTCAAAATTAAATTATTCGCTAATTACATAAAAAAGCGCAATGAAAACAAAACCCGAAAAACGATCTTGTCAGCTGATTTAATAAAGTTCACATCAGGGATCAACGTCATACCTACAAACTCGCACGGCGGCACGCTTGCAACGTTCAAAAGCCGAGCCGACACTTTTTTTTAAACACGGTGTATTCTGTAAACGTTCATTAACGACATAAATGACTATCATAATTTTATTAGTGGCATGCGGTCTAGCCTTTTCGCGAAGTTTGCGTCACGATGTCAGATACACCCTGTATAATATCAATGTCTGGCGGGCACTTGCCCAACGGTTGATGTTGGGAAGTTGTATATATGCTAGTTGCACGGTAAACTTTGCTTGCGAGATGTAGAATTCGTGTGACGTCAGTATGACGCGTTGTTCGCATGTGGTGTGCAGGTACCGTTGCAATAAGATACTTTTGAAACTGATGTTAAATCAAGATGCTGTTATTTAACGATGCCTTCTGAATTACGTACCTAGTTAGGCAGGAAATGTATAAACGGTCAAAATATATGTATGATAGAGAGCATCCTTTTAAGATCCTAAAGATTAATGCAGTTTAATTGTATAACACAAAATCATTAAAAACTTAATTGTTGTTCTTGTAGAGGTTGTCAGTAAAAGATAGCGCTTAGCGATAATACCGTCCATTGTGTCACTCTTTGTAAAATCTATACTAATATATAAAGCTGAAGAGTTGAAAAAGTTTGTTTGTATGTTTGTTTGTTTGTTTGTGCGCGCTAATCTCAGAAACTACTGCTCCGCTTTGAAAAATTCTTTTTTGCATTGGATAGCCCATTAATCCAGGAAGGCTTTAGGCTATACAACATCACGCTGCGACCAATAGGAGCGGAGCATAACTAACTCTACGCGAACGAAGTCGCTGGCGGCCGCTAGTCTTACATAATAAAGAGCATTCTATTCTATTGTAAATGCCGCAACACTTCCTAGGAAATTAGTAACGCTAAAAGATGCAACACTTAACTAATGGCAAATTACATGAAGGACAATAAATGCAATGAGCACATCTTCATCAAATTTCAAAGTTGTTAGTGACAACATAACTGTAGAATATTGAAAATAATATGCATTATCACATACACTTTCATTAGTGTAATTCGTCCACGCTGTTTCGTCGCTATAAAATTTATAGCGACGTAGTTTTTTTCATCCTAGGTTGATTTATAGCATAAATCAACCTAGGATGAAAAAAACTATTTTCGAACAGACTTCAGAAAAGCCACATACATAATAGGAAAACGCTGACAAACTTGCAAAGAGTAATTTAGTCAGAAATTAAATTAAAATGATGTATCAGTTCGGCGTTATAAAGTTGTGCTCCGGCGAGTGAGGGTTTCATTGGAAACTTTATCAATTTTCGGCTGCGTCGCCCGGGCTCGAGTTCCAATCAATTACGTCATCGTTCTTATATGGTGACGTTGGTAGGTTGACTGGGCAGTCGAGTATATACTGGTGGATAGGACCATTCTACGTTTGTTATAACGTTAACGCCGATAAAGCACTTGAAAGTTACACTTTTACCCAAGAAAACAAATTTGTCACAGATGAGGTTTTAGTTTTATTAATATTTCCAGATATACCAACGAATCCTTCTTAAAACCCAAATAACCTGTGGAAACGTAGTGGTTTGCGCATATGTTTAAAGTACTGTATACCTAAATTTATCATGGAATGTACCATTGTTTGTTGTCCCCAATAAAATAAAATAATGTTATTTTAAGAAGGGTTCGTTGGTATATCTGGAAATATTATGTGCTTTTCGTCTTCGCAATCCAAATGCCACTGATGTGTGTAGCTATGAGCACTAAAATGCCCCGTGGTTGCTACTCTCATAAGTCTATTTGGTAAGAACATCGGGATTAAATATTTGTAAACTATCTGTTTGCCCAATTTTATCCAAATCCGTGCAGTTTTACTTGAACGAGTAACAAACATTCAGCCATCTATCCTCACAAGATTTAACGTTTATAGTATTACTAAGTTTATTGTAGGATGTACTGAGCAACTTTTAAAAGCGATTTAATGTCTTCTTCAAGTGTGAAAATTAATTATTATACCTACTGTATCTCGCCGTAAAATGTAGGGGAAGTGTGCTGTTGTTCCAATTAATGTATACAGAGTAGTGCTAATAATACGACAATAAATGAAAACACAGCCTATGCTGGTTCATAGGAAACATCCTAAACCATAGAATAAAACCTCGCATCAAAAAAAAAAAAAAAGAAAATTTCAAACAAACTAAATCGCATAAAATTGCAAACGGAATAGAACATCCTTTAAAATACCGGTTCAATGACCTCCGATCAGCGGGCGACAGTGCGGTCCTGTATCGACTTACTTTTTGGCGCCATCATTATTAAAGTTTAGTACCCCTGGATGCGGCGGTCATTAACCTGTAAGCGCTTCCTTATCAACAATGTACATCATGTAGAAAATGTGAAAAATGAAAAATTATTTACTTTGACTAAAGTAATGGATATATTTATATGATTTTTTTATGGTAGATTGAGAATGTCTTGAGGTACACGATGTTTTATTTATTGTCGTATTGTCAACATCACTCTGTATAATGATTTACACTGTTGGCAACTCACTAAGTTCACTTCACCTAACATTTCACCTAGAGATTTTACAGAATCTATCAGCTGTTGGTACTCTCTATGTCCATTTAGATATGTCAACTGTGTCGCTTGTATTTAAATGTCACCACAAATTGTCCACATAATTATGTCACCTGTTAGTACTCCTAGTACGCTATATGCGCCTGTAATATCCTACCACACATATAATACAGATAATGATGGACTTATGTAACCACCACTTGTTAGTTAAATGGTGATATTAATTACAAATATTGTGGCGTTGTTTGCGTAAAGGTTTAATCGCGAGCGCCAATGTCCCCAGGGTGAGTCGCTGCACGGAATAGAGTGTGGCGCGAATATATGTAGGCGTGGGTCAAGAGATGATGGTAGAAGTTTTGACGGGAAAGCTAAGATGAGTGTCACGCTCATTTTTCATTGGACTTTTAAATTATTCATAGTGTCGTTTACTAAATAAAAGCGCGTGATTTATGTAGGAAAAAGTGCTTTCAGTGAATAATTCATAAATAACATTGAAATATCGCAGCACAGTGGCACCATCATGACTTTGCATCAAATCTCCCTCGTAGACGGTTCACGCGGTCGTTTTTTCAACTGTCATTGGCGATATCCGCCATTATTGTGAAACATATTTTTTAAAGAATTTTTATAATTTGTTACACGTATTATTGGCAAAGTTGTATTATCTATCCACAGGGGCAAGAGTTGAAGTTGAAGTTGAGATGATGGTATCGTTTGGAATTGCATAGTTAAAAAAAAAAAATGGAGTTTCGAATCCTTTGATTTTGTTGTTTGACAGAAAAAGTATTATAATATGAGATAAATTTGATATAACTGTTAATCTATACTAATATATACAGCTGAAGAGTTTGTTTGTTTGAACGCGCTAATCTCAGGAACTACTGGTCTGATTTAAAAAAATCTTTTGTTGGATAGCCCATTCATTCAGGAAGGCTTTAGGCTATATAACATCACGCTACGACCATTAAGAGCGGAGCATAACTAACTCCACGCGAACGAAGTCGCTGGCGGCCGCTAGTGCGATGTATTTCGACGGCACGGTTGGCGCAGTGGTTAAGTTAGTGTTTGTCTGCTGCGCCACGTGTCTCTGGTTCTATTCCCGCGCGGAACTAATATTTGTTTGTTGTACAAGTAGTTGTTTCGGGTCTAGTTGTTTGTGTATGTGAGTTTAAATGTTTATAAACGCACCCACGATACAGGAGATATCCCTAGCGAGAGGAAAAGCTTTGTAAAAAAAAAATACAAAAAATTTTAATATTATAATTGTCATTTTTATGCGAAAAGTGCTGTTTAATAAATCGTACTAAAATCAGGTAACCGTAATCCATCCCTATAAAGTGCGTATGTTTGTATGTCTGTCTGTATGTATGTGCCCGAAGTTGCTCAAAACCCTCACCACTATAGATAATCATATAGATGTGGATGCGCTGAGTTAAAAAAATTTTTTTTTTTTTTCTTCAACGCCGAAGGCGCGGAATCTCGGTCCTCCATTAATATAAAGTGCGTATGTTTGTATGTCTGTCTGTATGTGTTAAAAGTAATTTGAATTTGCAGCCTTCTTGGTAGTTTGTATTCTTTTTTGTTATGATGTTATCTGTGGTGCTTACTCTCACATACTTCCCCTTTTGTTTTTATCCATCACGCAGCCACGCTCTGCTAATATATTACTTTATTCTAAATCCATAATATATTTTATTTCAACAGGTTATGGGCCCAGACGCCTGATTAATTTAGAATAGGGAAAAGTATTAAGTATAAAGTTCCGAGCTTAGATTCGAAATCTCATTTTCTTTGGTTTTCATCCGTCATGGCGTCAAATTTGAACATGACTCAAATTGAAAAATTAAAAGGACGTGATAATTACGCTACTTGGAGCTTCGCCGTGCGTAGTTATCTCGAACACGAGGAATTATGGAAATGTGTGGATGACAGTGAAAAATTTAGCAAATCCGAAGACACCAAGGCCAAAAGTAAAATAATCTTGCTTGTAGACCCCATAAACTACGTCCACATTCAGGAGGCAAAAACGGCCATGGAGGTATGGCACAATTTACAAAAGGCTTTTCAAGACAGTGGATTGTCAAGGAAAGTAGGATTGCTAAAAGACTTAATAAATACAACCTTAGAAAACAGCGAGAATGTCGAAGCTTATGTGAGTCGAATTATGTCCGCAGCCCATAAGTTAAGAAACATACAGTTTCATGTGGACGACGAATGGCTAGGAACTTTAATGTTAGCTGGTTTGCCGGATAATTACAAATCGATGATAATGGGGCTGGAGAGTTCAGGTGTAAAGATCAGTGCTGATTTGATTAAAACCAAATTGTTGCAAGAGGTGAAATCAACAGATAGTGCAGACACTGCCGCACTTTACACAAAGGATAAGGTCAAGACTCCGTTTAGTCTTAAGAAGGGACCTAGATGTTTTAACTGCAACCGTTTTGGCCACATAGGCAAAAATTGCATGTTAAAGAAAAAGGAACAAAACAAAAGTAAAGATTCTGGTTATGTAGCAGTGTTTTCTGCCACAACTAAGAATGATGACGGGTGGTATATTGACTCTGGAGCATCTTTGCACATGACAATGCGACAAGACTGGCTTTATGAAGAGATACCCCCTGCAGTAAATAGCATAAAAATTGCAAATGATAAAATGCTATCAGTAAAAAGTTGTGGAAAAATTGACTTAAATATATGGAAAAATGGTAAAAAGCAAACTATACAAGTCAAGAATGTACTGTATGTACCAGATCTAGCAACTAATCTCTTGTCTGTAAGTCAGATGATTAAGAATGGATGCAGCGTACAGTTTAAGGATAACTGCTGTAAAATATACAATAGAATGAATATTGAAATTGCTGAAGCAAGTCTTATCAACAATATGTACCGGCTGAACACTGTTCCTTCAGCATACAGTTGTGGATTGAATGATACAGATTTCCTTCTATGGCATCTACGAATGGCACATTTAAATTTCTCTGACTTAAACAAACTGAATGAAAGTGTTAATGGAATAAAACTAGTTGCAAATAAAAACAAAATAATATGTGAAACCTGTCAAAAAGGAAAACAGTCAAGACTGCCGTTTCCTACTGAAGGTTCCCGTGCTAAAGGACCTTTAGAGGTTATTCACTCAGACATCTGTGGTCCGCTGGAGGTAAAGTCACTTGGAGGGGCTCGATACTTCATCACATTCACAGATGATTATACGAGGAAAGTATACATTTATTTTTTAAATAATAAATCAGATGCATTTTCCAAGTTTAAAGAATATAAAGCCTTAGTAGAAAATCAGCTTAATTTAAAGGTAAAATGTCTACGCACTGATAATGGGAAAGAGTATTTGAGTAAAGATTTCACTGATTACCTTAAGGGTACAGGTATAATACATCAAACTTCTAATTCATATACTCCTCAGCAGAATGGGTTGGCAGCGCGTATGAACCGCACTTTAATGGAAAGAGCACGCTGTATGCTAATTAATTCTCATTTACAGAAACAGTATTGGGCTGAAGCAGTAGCAACAGCTGGTTATATAACCAATCGCTGCCCTACGCGTGCACTGTCATACGCAACACCTGAGGAGATGTGGTCAGGGAAGAAACCTGATGTGAGTCAGTTAAAAGTTTTTGGTTGCGAAGCAATGGTTAAAATTCCAAAAGAAAAAGTGAAGAAACTCGATCCCAAGGCAAGTAAAATGACATTTATTGGCTATAGTGAGACTACTAAGGGCTATAGATTGATAAATCCAAAAACACATAAAATTGTAATCAGTAGAGATGTTATATTCTTTGAAAATTCTATAAAAGAACATGACAATGTAGTTCTGCCCTTAACTACTACTGAGACTGATGATAATAATTGTGATACTGAGCCAGCGCAACTCAGTTCGGAGAGTAATTCACTAAATAGTTCTCAATGTAATGAAAGAACCATGAACTCAGATAGTGAAGATTCTTTTTATTCTGAGGAGGACTCTCTGTATGTACCTAAAGGAAAAGTAGAAAATGTATCAAAAAGTAACATTACTACTAGATCTATAAAGTTAGAACTAGAAAATAATACTTACTTATGTATAAATGGAGCTCAGGAACATAAAGAGATACCATTGACTTACCAAGAGGCTATTTCATCAGAAGATGGAGAAAAGTGGAAGCATTCTATAGAAGAGGAACTCCAGGCACATAAGCAGAATGGAACCTGGACACTGGTGCAGAAACCACCAGGAGTAAAGACAATTGGTAGTAAGTGGGTCTTCCGTATTAAAGATCAGCCATCCGGTCAGATATATAAGTCCAGACTATGTGCTAAAGGATGTTCGCAGAGGAGTGGAATTGACTATAAAGAAACTTTTGCTCCAACTGTGAGATACGATTCAGTTCGTATTCTACTCTCTGAAGTTTGTCAATATAATTTACACATGATACAATTTGATGAATTGATTATTAGTAAATATAAAGCTTCAATTGATAAAGTATTATCCGTTCTTGAAGGATTTAGCGACTCTGACCATGCTTCAGACAGTGACACAAGAAGATTTACTTCTGGCTATGATTTTATGAAAAATGGTGTAGCCATCACTTGGGCCAGCCAGCATCAGAAGTGTATAGCATTGTCTACAACAGAGGCTGAATTTATAGCTGCATGTCATGCCACAGAGGAAGCATTGTGGATTAAAAGTTTGTTACTTGATATTAATCCATATAATCAAGATACTGTTTGTTTGTGTGTGGACAATCAAAGTGCAATATCAGTGATTAAAAATGTAGACTTTCATAAGAGGTGTAATCACATTGATATAAAATATGTGTGTACAACTGAACAGTGTGCTGATATATTTACGAAAGCTCTTCAAGTTAGTTTTCAATACTTGAGAAAGAAAATGGGTATAAAATTTAAAAAAAAGCATTATTGCTGTTTAATAATATATATCAGCGTATTTTATTTCAACAGTATGTATGTGCCCGAAGTTGCTCAAAACCCTCACCACTATAGATAATCATATAGATCTGGATGCGCTGAGTTAAAAAAAAAGAAAAAAAAAAAGAATTTTGTTTTTGTCTCGGTCCTCCTCTATACAATGAACGAAACCACACGCGAAATCAACGCGAGATTGGCGAAATTTGCTAAGCAATTGAAGTGGTTACAGTGAGCATTGTTAAGTGATCGAAGTGAATTACCAACTGAGAGGCAATTCTCGTAATTTTAAAGATCGTTCAAAGTCCGATCTCAGTCTCTAACTGTCTGGTTCACCTTTATTTTTGACTTTGCTTGTCATAAAGATCAGTTCACTGTCATAAACTTCAGCTTGATTTTGAAAGTTGTTGTTTCTCGGTGGTAGGTCATAATATCAGCTGCCGGCAGAAGTTACCACCCACTAGACAAAGTCTTGCCGCCAAGCAAATCGTGGTGTTCCGGCACGACGTTTGGTGAAGCCATACGGAGGACGGGTCTCAGCAGTTGTGTTGCGATGTGTGCCGGGTACGATGCGCCAAATGTTGATGTGTCGGGAGTTTGGTTGTGGAGGGTCTCCAGATCAATCTCCCTCTGGCGCAGCATCGTTGGTCGTGTCGTTGAGTTTAACGTTGCATCACCTCGCTCAACTGCCGTCTTCCTTCCAACTCCTTCCAACTTCCAAGATTTTAAGTGAATAGGTTTAATATACTTGCGTGCTTTACCATCATCCATTGCATCACTGCATACCATCAGGAGGAATTGCAGTCAAGCACTAGTTTATAATTATTTAAAAAAAAAAGTTGTTAACTTCGGAAATTGACATTATTTCTGCCGGGTTCTCATTTGTCAGCTGTCACCCTTCGGATTCACCAAAAAGGTCCCAGAAACCGTTGGTTCGAGTTAAAGACGAGAGAAGATGAGGCAGAAAATTCAGACAGACTGAAGTTGTCAAATTTTCAAATTTCGAACGGCTATAATAGCATGCCTCACACTATCTGTAGTAGTTCCTGAGATTAGCGCGTTCAAAGAAACAAACAAACTCTTCAGCTTTATATATTATCAAATATATTTTATTATTTGATATCAAATAATACAATAAATTCCTGGTCTTCCATTTAATTATTTCCTAATTAATCTTTTTCAAAATTCATACCTCTTTAAAAACAACACTACAATCAATTAGTGTAAGTCACTAAGAGCTAAGCAAGGTAGACAGAATTAATTAAAAAATAACGTCATTTTAAGAACATTATACAACGGAGCGATTTCTAAACATTTGCTTACCCGTAAATTTCCGGTCGTAAAGTTTATTGGCGAGGAAAAAGAAAAATCTCAGCAGAATTAAATTTCATTAAATCCCTTCAGACCTTGCTTGTGGAAACACAGGGGGAACTTGATAAGGGGCAAACGCGCTGCTATTTAAGCAAAATAGAGCAAAAACAAGCCCTCCGTGAGTCGGGAATAAGTCTGTAGTCCTGGCTGTAATTCGTAAACCTCTGACGTCGACAGAAGACCGAAAATCTTAACAACTCAGGCTTGTACGAAACTGCTTACAAGCACACAAGGACCAAAATGGTCCACAAGGACCAGTGCCGCGCGGCTAGTTCGAAAGAGATCCTCTGAGCCACTGGCGTAGTGGCAAACGAAACAATACGGGTGCGTTTTAGTCAGTAAAAGTCAGCCATGTTCCGCCCGCACACGCTTCCGCTCCGCCCAGAGCGGGAGAGGTCATTTGATGATTTTCCATTACAAAAAAGGCTTGGAAAGTAAAAGCTCATGGAACATTCTCTATTAATTTCCAACTAGCTTTCCGCCCGCGGCTTCGCCCGCGTGGATTTCGGTTATATCACGCTTTTTAGATTTCCCTCGGGAATATCAATTTATTCCGGGATAAAAACCCTATTATTTAATCCAGACTTCTATCTTTACGTCTGCAAAATTCAAAGCAATCGGTTCAGTAGTTACGGTGTGGAAGCAGAACAAACAAACAAACTCACTTTCCGATTTATAATATTGGTATAGATTCTTATTCCCTATGTTAGAATGAACAAAACTGCGTGATATGAACTCAAAATTGAAGTGATTTGCTTAGGAATTGATATGGTTTCGACGTAAGCAACCAGAAGTGTATTTGGGCCCGGTACCGCTCAAAACTCCAGTGGCATGATTAGGTCTACACGCTTTGAAGTGTGCGAGCGCGTAGACAGTGCGTGTGCTTGTGCGTGTATGAGTCGTGTGATGACGTCTCAACATTCCACAGATAACACACACTAATGAACTGTCGTCACACCATGTGAAATAACCATATACTTATGTTGCATTCATAGAACACGCGTCTTAGTGGCCACCTGTACCATTGAATTACTAAAATTCGCGTTGGAACAACACCAAAGATGAGTAGGTACCCAAACAGTATAGAACAAAAAAAAAAACATGTAATATTTGGCATAGTTAGTTGCTACGTTGCCACTCCGAATTTCATCTCGTGAAAACCCATATTTACCTACTATTAAGCACTTCTCTAATAAGTCTCTCCAACGCAAACTTAAGGGTGGTTTTTTTATATGATCACTCCTTCGTGATCCGAAGGGGAGTGACTCCCTATTTCACAAACACACCCCTTAATGCGCGAGCGTGATTATACGCGTTTCAAAGACGAAAAGCTTATTACAATTAATTGGCATCTCGTGTTGATTTTTGAAGTAATGAAGGTAATAGAGGGGGTGGGAGGTGGATCTTTAGGAAGTAATGGTGAGAGAGGAAAAATAATAAGGACTTTGGTATCGAACTCGAAATCTTCTTGTATGCGATGTGAATAACACTTACGTGGAGATGGCTCCTTAATACAAAATTGATTTCGTTTTGACGTCAGTTTCTTGTAATTAGATCTTTAATTTTGTGGAAATAAAGTTTAAAATTCAAAAGGGTTTTCGTTTTTAATTCTATAAATAAATATTTGTTACGGACATGGATCATATTTTGATCAACATGCAACCTGACACTGACCTGCCAGTTGCAAAAGGCCCATTTGAAATTCGAAAGTTGCCATGCCATTTCGCAGCCAGCAGCCATGTTACAAAAACTAAGGTTGTGTGCAGACTTAGTCAAAACACTTTCGTGTACCGTTGGTAAAATACTGTTTTATTATACCTGAGCCTGTTTTGTTGCAGTGTTTACACCATCACTGTTTCATCATCATCAACCTTTTATCGTCCCACTGCTGGGCACAGGTCTCCTCTCATACAGAGAAGGATTGAGCGTAATCACCACGCTTGCTCAATGTGGGTTGGCGATTTCAGACTTAAAGTCCAGGTTTCCTCAAGATGTTTTCCTTCACCTTCAGTCATTGGGGTCCAGGATATACTTAGAAAGTACATATGACTTAGAAAAGTTACATTGGTACTTGCCTGACCTGGAATCGAACCCGCGCACTCATACTTGAGAGGCTGGTGTTTTAACCACTAGGTCACCACGACTTACCTGCCCAATTCTTTAATATTATTTCTGCTAACGTTACTTATTAATTTATAAAGAAAGGTTGGTGCAGACTTAGTAAAAACACTTTGGTGTACCGTTGGTAAAATACTGTTTTATTATACTCGAGCCTGTTTTGTTGCAGTGTTCACACTATCACCGTTTAATACGTCATGATAATGGAGTTTCTCGTCACTATATGCATATTTTTATCATTGTTCAATTCCTGTCAGACTTTCGGACGAACCGCAACAACTGTCAAAGATATTTAAATGACAAGTGAGACCAACGGCTTAACGTGCTTTCCGAGGCACGGAGGGCAGAGGCCCCTCCCCTTATCCTATCCCTTCCCCTATTTAAATATGGTCACCCATCGACAGACCAACCGCGGAAAGCGTTGCTTTACCTGATCTATTGATCTGTACGACTGTTATTTATTAAATTAGCCACGAGTCATATTGGTTCTGAATACAATTTGAAATACTCTTTGCACTCTTATACCAAGAAAAACACTGAATTTCGAACCATCGACCTACAACTGTAACATATTTCAGTGCTTAAAAAATAAAACATACCAATTGCAAAATCGACAGACGCCTGTAACAAAATATAACTTACCACTTCCATACGTTACATCGTTTAAAAAAAAAAACCCACATTCTCCTGAAACATTTCGCTTGGCATCCAGACGAATATGCTGCAGATAAGACGTCTTTTTTCAACGTCGAACGAATGGTATTTTAATTATAGTACCGTTAATTACGAGCCAAAGGCTTGGCGAGCGAGCTTGTTCACTCAAAGCGTAGGTATTTTACTCTTAAACTCTCCCCATTTGTTCTTTAGTCTTGGCCGTCTCGACCGATCTTAGAATAAATATTATCGTCTGTTCTTTAACGAGCTGCTGACTTGTTTAAAAAACGTTTTGTAAGGATCTAACGGTATTTTGCAATTAATAAACACGTTGTTGCTTCGGTTAGATGTTAATTGAACCTTTTGATTACTGTGGATCGCACTTTTTTTTCATTTGTATGGGAAATCATCAAATTACCTCTCCCGCTCTGGGCGAAGTGGAAAGGCGTGTCAGACTATTACTGACTAAAACCCACCCGTTTTCCTTCACTTGCCTGTGACCAGTGGCCACGGTTTTTTTTTAACCAATCCGCAATCCTGACTCAGGAGGCATCGGTTCTTGTGGACCCCGTCACGATGTGCTGATATCTATTGGAGGCGCGCGTGAAATACAACGCGCCGTCGAGCCGGGTCTGGTCCTTACCGGGCGGTGAGCTACGGTAGATAGCCCTTAAGAAAGCGGAAGTTACTCAACATTTACTCATTTTATCTACACATTTTAACATTTATTTTTAGCGGGAGTTATTTTAGAATAATTTATAAAATAAGTCAGCTAATATCGGTCGCATAAGTCTATAAACTTCTCATATTCACAAACAACAATTTATTTTTGTTTTTTATAGCCTACTTGGTGACCCACTGCTAGGCTAAGACCCATACTTTTTACTTTCAAACCTCCCTGTTTGGTGTTGTTTCTGTGCTATTTCTGACCGTATTAGCCTTGCGAATGTTACTAGATCATCCCACCACCTTCGCCATGTTCTGCCGCGATGACGATGACCTCCCTCAGGTGTCCAGTGAGTGATGATCTTTGCGCCTCTCTGGTATGCATTCGCAGAAAATATTCAGCACGCTCCCAATTTTTTGACGTGAAAACGTCTTATAATTCGATGGAGCTGGCTGCACGTACGAAAAAACATGACTCATGCGGCGTTACCTCGCTCTGAGGCGTTCCATTTAAGGCTTGAAGTGCAAGCGAGAGCGCGGACCGAGCAACAAAAAGACATCTGTCTCTCTCCTACTTGAGTGAGTCATGCGTCCGCGTGGACAGCTGCTATAAAATATTACATTTACATGATTGGACAGCTGCTATACAATAACACATTTACATGATTTCGTCAAGTATGAAGTGCAGTGAAAATTTTTAAATTTGGAACAATAACCACTTAAATGGCGCTCAGTTCTACGTCACTTATTGCATTATGGCTTCACAAAATTAATTCCTAAGCAACCTACAATTCAAGATAACTTGACCGAAAACAGCCCAAGGTACTTAATTCAACAAACACAAGGCAGCATCTACCATCAACCATGTTCCATAGTGCGGAGACCTCTCAAGTTTTTCCCGTAGTCTAATCGTCCGATCCCGGATAGTGGGGCGCTCGTTAGTATAATGGCTGTATTAATTGCCGCTCGTATTGTTTGCTGTCCTGGGGTAGGGTAGTGACGTGCCGGGACAGATGTCGAGATAGCTGACAGCTGATTGTTGTTATCGAAGGGTGTCTGTAACTGGAGCTGAGATTTATATATTGATAGATAATGCTCAATAATTCGAGATGAAAGTTAAATTTGTGAATTGGTTTTGACTACGTTCGAGTAAATATTTTGAAATTAGATTAATGGAAAATAATTAAGTCACAGCGTTGTCTCGCATATTTTTATAGTTCTTTCTGTTGCTCTGTATTGGACAGGGAATTTTTAGGGAATGCCAAGTCGCCGTCCTTCAAATAATATGGAAATATGATGGAATTGGCGAGCTCACAAGATGCAGTTTCACTTAAGCTCTGAAGCCAGACGGGTAACCGTGAAAGGGAGCAACACTTTTTCGTTCACATACATATTCTAACTAAAAAGAAAGTAGACAAATTTATAACATTTTAAGCTTTCAAAGTAAATCGTCTCTTTAAAACGAGGATATTCCCAAAACAATGAGCCAAAATTTCATAAAAATGACCCACGACAAAATTTATTCATAACAATCCTCTATCATGCTGTTCTATCGAACCCTAGTTTGAACTTTATCCCATCACTACTCCACCGGACTATGGGCTAGGGATTAACGAGTCCCGCGCTACCCCGGGCAAAGTTGAGAGATATCTACAAACAGTCCCGGGCTGATTTGTTTGTCTTGTTACGCGTCTATTAAGTTAAGAACAGCTATTTCGATAGTTTATACTTGTTCCAAGTCTTTATTGCTTTTCGATATCGCTTAGTCGCTTACAATCAGTGGTTATTAGAACTTGCTGTGTGTATTATGTCTTTCATTCATTTTTATTGGGCCTTGTTAGGGTAGTAGGATGTAGTTAAAAACTTAAAATAATGAGTTCAAATCTATACTCTATACTAATATATAACGCTGAAGAGTTTGTTCGTTTGTTTGTTTGAACGCGCTAATCTCAGGAACTACTGGTCCGATTTGAAAAAAAATTCTTTGCGCTGGATAGCCCATTACTTCAAGAAGGCTTTAGGCTATATAACATCACGCTGTGACCAATAGGAGCGGAGCATAACTAACTCCACGCGAACGAAGTCGCTGGTAGCCGCTAGTGTAGTATACAGTATGTTAACTAACAGAGGGCGTTCCCGTTAACCCGAAATAGTATAGCATATATACATGCTAAAAAAAATATTTCCATTCGAAAACAAAATGTTTTAAAATTTTTTCCAATATGAAAATATTCAATAAAAATTTTAAATTGACATGTAAAAGAAACACACTGTACACGCGAAGATGAAAGACGGCAACGTCGCAATTTATTTATACATGACGACTACTATTTTGATTTAAAACAGGAGGTTTCAAATTTATTTCCAATTAGAATTTTTTTTATTCGGATTTTTTATGCTTATTTTTCTATGCTGATATTTTTATTTTAATCTATTAATGATATATATTAACGAGTTTAAGGGAACGCCCTCTGTTATTTAACATACTGTATAATTACTTATGCTAGCCTAATACTGTCCGTGAAAACTTTTAATTGGCCTTCTTTCACTAACTGTCAACTATACTCTAACTGCCTTAAGAATTAAATATATATAGCAAAAGAACTCTTATCTATAGATCTAAACATGAAGGCTTGTAATTGGCTTTTTGTCGACTATTGTTTTATTTCTGTAGCTATAAGTCTTTCAGGATTTAATAAATTTATTTAACTATTTTATTTTAAAGAAGACTAAAAATTGTTAATAACAGGCCCCCGCATATAGGTAGGAAGAAAATGTCGATAAAAAAGAAAATAATACTGAGAAAAGACTGCACCAAAAGCTGTCTTAGTTTTGATACACTGGTGCAAAATAAGTCGATATTGAGTTTCCTAGGAGGCATATTAAAACTAAGTGCGCTTCTTATTGGGAAAACGTTCGGCTTATAATTGGTCATTGAAATAGGTACATTTAAAATTGGGCGCTGAAATAATCCGATCACATTTGGGCGGTAATGACAGATCAGCGTAGAGTTTAGGAAAAACATATGTTACTAATAATATAAATGTAATGAAATATAATCAATAATACCAAACAATCCTACAAAATGCTGTAAATCTATCTCTCCCTCTTCTTAACAAGCTGATGGTCTTTCTAAAAATACTTTCCAGTAACATCAATGATGCTTCGGCGACAAATGATAAACAGAATTGACTATTTGACCAGGTATTTTTGATATCCCATAAGTCTAGGTCATGAATAAGACCTTTTACACTTTAGAAAATCAACTGACATAAAAATGAATGTTTTTCAATTATCATATTCTTTGTTTTCATTTTACATCTACACTAATATATAAAGCTGAAGAGTTTGTTTGTTTGAACGCGCGAATCTCAGGAACTACAGGTCCGATTCGAAAAATTATTTTTGCTTTGGATAGCCCATTAATCCAGGAAGGTTTTAGGTTATATAAAATCACGCTGCGACCAATAGGAGCGGAGCATATAAAAAAAACATTATCGCAACCTACGCGGGTGAAACCGCGCGGCGCGGCTAGTCCAATATAATTGGACAAAGGCACGTTTGTTAACAAACACCCTACCGTGAAATATGACAACGTTAGATAATATTAGCTTTAAATGCATACTAGCTTTCCGCCCGCGGCTTCGCCCGCGTGGAGTTCGGTTATATCCCGCTTTTTAGATTTCCCTCGAGAACATCAAATTTTTCCGGGATAAAAGGTAGCCTATGTTCTTTCTCAGGATCTGAAGATTGTCTGTGCCAAATTTCATCAAAATCGGTTGAGAGGTTTAAGCGGGAAAGCGTAACAGACAGACAGACAGACAGAGTTACTTTCGCATTTATAATATTAGTATGGATGAATATGATTTGATGATTGGTTTGTATCAAAATTACAAATTGTAGGTCGTAGCTTTGAACCCCATCAGGCGCTTCGCTTTAAATTATTTCATCACCACTGCTCTCAAAACGGCGAAGGAAAATATCGCGAAGAGAACGGCATGTCTTAGAGCTAAAAACTTCGAAAACATGTGACATATACCAACCTGTACCGGGCCAGCGTGGTACATTATGCCCCCCTCTCAAAAAATATAAAATCAATGTAACTTAGACACCTGCACAAATATCTCATACATTCCAAACTTTGCGTTTTGGACCACATGTTGTATTATTTTTACTTATACAAAATAAAACCCTCAAATTATGGAATATATAAAAAAGTTGCATGACAAAGAACTGAAAAAAGAAGAAATCAGACATCTTAGATTCTGCATCATCTACGAATATTCTTCTAAGAAAACCGTATGCTACGACTAAAACACGTAAAAATATACATTAAAAATAAAAATACATTTTCACCAGCATAAATCCATAGCTCAATAATACATTACTGCCTTTGACACCCAAAATGAGAAAGAAGATTCTTGCCAATATCTATTTTTATCGCTTTATTACATCGATAACAGGCAATGCACACGGTAGGAGGGAGAAAAAATGAGACAGAAAATATATTTATTTATGTACGTATCACTGTGCCAGTAGAACCAATAAGGGTAATTGGTATATATGGCCCATCCCTTTGTCCCTTAAATATTAACATTTTATAGATCTTTACATCCCGTAAAGAGCTTTAACGGGTAAAACGAAGTGTTTCCTTTCTCATATAGCTCTAAGGTGTAATAAAAGATCCTTTTTTAATATTGAAACAAAAAAAAAAGTTTTGTCTTTTAATTTTTATGTCTTTCATAGCCAGGATAGGTTACAGCAGTCACATCAAAACAAATGCTTGTAAACTAATAGCAGTTAAAAAGGAAATAGAAATTGTCATTGTAGTCGATGACCTTGGCTCTGACATCAGGCCTTTGGCTGTATATTATGTCTTTTTATTATTATTAAATGCATGCATAGATGCGAGAGACGTAGGACCGATCATCGTGGAGATTCTTGGGGAAGGCCTATGACCAGCAGTGGACGTCTTTCGGCTGAGATGATGATGATGATTATTATTATTACTATTTCCTTGTAACGTGCATTTTGTTTGTGCGGAATAATTTTTTTTTCCTTCTTTCACATAAGCATGGGGTATTTCTAGCTTACTCATACTGCGAGCTGTACATATATACATAGCTGTGGTAGCTCAGTAGTAACGACCTTGACATATGAGTTATACGTCGTGAGTTCGAAGAACCCAACCAAGTCTTTACCTTGTGTAGATAATTTGATAATTTCATCACTCCTGCTCTTAGAAAGGACGAACTTCGTGAGGAAACCGGAATGATCTAGATCTACTAGACTCTACCAAAAATTGGTAGAAATGTGCCATCTGGCAAACCCGCAATGGGCCAACATGATAGATAACAGCTCTTAATCATAGACAGGAGAACTATTTCCTGACAATAATGTGGAAACATCATAGGCTGATGTTATTTAGCCTGACTAAAATCACAGACGAATGTAATCAAAACTAAGTAAAAATGTTACATACCCTAAGTTCACTAATTACTTAGTTGGTTGGTGGATAAGAGCGAAGCCATAGCTATTTATCGAAAATATTCTTGCACGGAAAATCCAAAACCTTTCTTCCCTTTCAAAATTTCTCCTTGAAACTTAGAAAATGCAGAACTTCTATGAATAAACCTTGGGACTCGCGAAAAGGCAAGGCAACACTTTTCCACTAATTATTCCACCCAAAAATAATCGTCAGTGAACTGTAATCTTTTTGGACATTCCTGACAATTTGGAGCGGAATAAATTAAAATCATTGGACCCTCTTCTTTCACATAAAAGGTCAACTTTATTAAAGACGGAGCACACTCGACGATTTTTAATTTAAGGACTTATTCGCACTTACGATGCAGACGGACGTTTCAAGCGATGAATTAAAATTGTCAAGTGTAATTTGCTTTAGGAAGCTCTCGCTGTTGGTTATAATGAAGGGAGCGGTTCGTATTTCTTTTTATTTCTGTAGGAATTATTATTGCGTTAATAGGATTTTTTCTCGATGCTATAGAAAATTAACGACATTTTAAAACAATAAAAAAATATGGTCTTTCTTTGATATATGAGACTGATTGGGGACCCAGATTTAACTCGACACGGTCTCTAAAGCCTGGAGCGCAGGCGTAGAGTAGCCAGCATTTCGGTCTTCTATAGGATGCATTCTGGTGAGTGTGCAAGGGAATTGCATGATTTAATTCCCCTATCTCCGTTCCACCATCGGACGGCCCGTCGTACGGTGAGTTTCCACCCTTACGTTGTTAACACCACTACGATCCGGACGAAGCGTTTTGCCTCCTCCTTTATACCGCGTACATCGAGGGACTGGAACAATTTGCCAGCGGTGGTGTTTCCGTCGGACTACAATTTGAGTGTCTTCAAGGCTCGAGTGAATAGGCCTTTAATAAACTAGCGTGCTTTACCATCACTGCTTACCATCGGGCGGGATTGCGGTAAAGCAATATTTTATCCATACTAATCCATACTAATATTATAAATGCGAAAGTAACTGTCTGTCTGTCTGTCTGTCTGTCTGTCTGTTACGCTTTCCCGCTTAAACCTCTCAACCGATTTTGATAAAATTTGGCACAGACAATCTTTGGACCCTGAGAAAGAACATAGGCTACCTTTTATCCCGGAAAAATATGATGTTCCCGAGGGAAATCTAAAAAGCGCGATATAACCGAACTCCACGCGGGCGAAGCCGCGGGCGGAAAGCTAGTATTATAAATGCGAAAGTAACTCTGTCTGTCTGTCTGTCTGTCTGTTACGCTTTCCCGCTTAAACCTCTCAACCGATTTTGATGAAATTTGGCACAGACAATCTTTAGACCCTGAGAAAGAACATAGGCTACCTTTTATCCCGGAAAAAAATTGATATTCCCGAGGGAAATCTAAAAAGCACGATATAACCGAACACCACGCGGGCGAAGCCGCGGGCGGAAAGCTAGTAACTTATAAAAAAAATATTTTAAATCATTTTGGTGTGAATACAATTAAAGTGAAAATAATGGATTGTTTTTATTACCACACAATACAAACGCTGATAGAATAAATTTCGCACTTGTTAGCGTTAGCTACCTATAAGTTAGCTAAAATGCATCAAATTCGCAAAACAAGTATTATTTGTTTGACACTGACATTTATCAAAAATCCATACTAATATTATAAATGCGAAAGTAACTCTGTCTATATGTCTGTCTGTCTGTTACGCTTTCCCGCTTAAACCTCTCAATCGATTTTAATGAAATTTGGCACAGACAATCTTTAGACCCTGAGAAAGGACATAGGCTACCTTTTATTGAAAAATTTGATATTCCGGAGGGAAATTCAAAATGCGCGATATAACCGAATTCCAAGCGGTAAAGTCGCGTGCAGAATGCTATATAAACTATAATTCTATGTGAAACGTAGAATTGAAAAGGTAAACAAAACCACATCTTAATTCCTTCCATAATAACACCAAATCAAAATAACTACGTCGCTACATCACACACAGCGATAAAACTTGATTCCCAGATCAACTGTTTACATTAAAGTTGGGAGAAAAAGAAAACAAGTTGTTTTTCAACAGGCAACATTATGCAGATTCGTCCTCTCAAATTACTTATTTTAAGCAATAAACGGCGTGGGATGTCGTAGAAAAATCGTCGCCTGAAGAAATGACTTTCAAAAGTTTGGCCCAAGTAATAAACTTACGGCTTTCGGCCTCCACAGCCGTGGGCTGATCTTAATGTACCAACTTCTTTTTTTATGATGTGACAATATGTTCTGAACGTGAAGAAATGAGGATTTCGGGGAACAAGTTGTGAAGTTTTTCTTTGGAAATTAAACATACTGGGTCGTTGGGTTTTTAGAAGTTTTGGAACTGCTGGTGAAATACGTACAACCAGTAAGAATTAACTTAGAACTTCGTTCAAATGGCGGCAAAGGTAATATCGCAAGGGTCGAGAAAAGCCGCTCGGATCTCAAGTTAACTCTTGTGGGCCATATTTGAATAAAAGTGTCAGAGACTACCCTTTCGGAGTATCCGAACAATTAAGAGAAATTCCTTTTTAGAAATACAAAAATGATTTTTGTATTGTATATGGTATTAAACCCATCATACGAATATATGTTACTGAAGCAATACTGCAGAAATTTGTTTTCCAATTCTTCCTACTAAAAATATGAAAGTTTGTGCATGTATGGTTGCTACTCTTCCACATAAAAACCATTGAACTGAATTGAATAAAATTTGGCACACAGAAATAACACAGGCTAGGATTTTTATCCTATTTTCACAGGATCTAAACAAACGAGGGTGAAACCGTGGGGCGCAGCTAATGACTTTATATTTCAAAAAATAATGTGAGATATGTTAAATCAACTATTATTCACTACATTTGAATAGTACCGTTTCTTACTAATTTCTTTCCCCGAAAATCTTATGAAACAGGAAACCGCTGGAAGCGAGAGGTGCAGGACCGGTCATCATGAAGGCATATGTCCAGTAGTGGACGTCTTGCGGCTAAAATGATGATGAACGATAAAACATTATGAATGGTACAATAAATCCCGCTGCAGCGTTCTACTTGTACCACAAGATATTCCAAAGGGCGGGACAGTGATAATGGTTATGTTTAAAGTTAGTCGTTCCAACTGTGCTAGGTATTCAGTGGTATAGCTTTTAGATTTCGCCATCGTTCGTAGCTACCGTATCGAAAGAGAAACAGGAAAGAGGGTGGACACAAGGGTAATAAAAGTAAGAAATAGGTGCAGGCATAGTCTGTTTTCTGTTAATGGTACCATCTTAATATTATTTTTGTTTAGGAATCAAAATGAAATTAAATCTGTAAATGAAATTAGTGTCTTCAAGGCAAAAGTGAATAAGCTCTTAATAAACTAGCCCGATTTACCATCAACGATTGCATCACTGCTTACCATCAGGCGGGATGCGGTCAAGCACTAGATATTGATGGCATTGATGGCTTTTGATTCAACCAGATTTCGGTTATGTGTTTGGCAGCATCACTAGTTCTCATCAATCCCCGCGCAGTGCAAATATTTGTATGCATGAATATGAATATTTGCACTGGTCTGGTTGTGCCTCGGAAAGAACGTTAAGCCATTGGTCCCGGTTGTCATACGAACATCTAGTGGCAGTCGTTACGGGTTGTTGGAGCCTTCATAAGTCCAACAATTGGTCTAACTGCAATGCTTCGATATCGCCTTCGGGTGGTGTAGGTCAGATGACAGTCACTTCACGGAAAATATCGAAGTTTAGCCAAAATCAGCAGTTAAGACTGATAAAGTCGATCTCAGACTCCAGAGCTGAAAAAGCTTCGGATGCGACTGGGATTAACGCTAATGACTAGCGTCCATCAATTTTTGTAACTAAAAGAAAATAATCAAATATATTGTCAATTAGTGATTCCGAATGAGCTCCTCGAGATTCCGTGAAATTTTATTGAAAGGATTCAGTTTGCATTACCAATACGTAAACTCAAAGCTGTACCATGCCAAACAATGAAGGAGTGGCCTAAATATACTCAAGGGATGCCTCAGATCTATAATCGTTCATTTAGCTGCTCAGAAAACTATACCGCCCACGAGTAAAGTCAGGGTGACCTTAGAGACGAAAATATGGCTATCAACCTTGTAAAATTTTTCTAAAAAATGATAATATAAAACGAGCCTTAAACGCCGAAAAAAATATGTCATGAAAAATGACAAAACATAATACTAGTAATAAAATCTCTTTCATACTAACATTTTTATTACTTTTGTAGACGAAAATGAATGATCGCCTCACAGATTCCAAACTAAAAGCCTTAACATTATAAAGAAAAGTTTTTTCATTGAATCAAAGTGCGTAGGTAATAGTAAATCCGAAGAGATTTTATCGAATTACAGACGCAATTAACGAACTTTTCTTCACAAAACGTTTGTTTTTAGATAAAAATCCTTTCTTCAATGTCCTTTTATAAGTCTAATCAGATTGTTACAAGTTTTTATCGTCTGAGTTGTGCCTAACTGTGTAGGTACTCCTGTACTTGTAGGTACAAGTGACCATTTTGTTTCGAACTCGCTCCATAAACTGGGACAATTGCATTTGTCATTGTTATTGTGTTCGTTTATTTGTTTTATCTTGTTTCTATTGTAATTGGTTGTTGTTGTACTTAAAGGATTAGATAAGGACGTTGGAAGGATTTGTTAATTCAGTTTTGTCGTTTTTTTATCTTTAATATTTTAATCTGCCATAATTATCATCATCATCTCAGCGTTCAGATCCGGTTGCATCTGCGGCCTTCGCGTTTGAGCCCGGGGTCCGCTTTTCTACTCATTCTCCTCCATTTCGCGCGTTCTTTTGCATTCTGTGGTAAGAGATTGTTGGTATGCATGTCATCTCTAACAATGTCAAGTCAGAATTTCTTTGGTCTTCCTCGCTTGTTCCGGCCCGGCGGAGGCGCCATGGCAAGACATTTTGTTAATCTGCCTTAATATAAAACAAAAATTCTGAAGTATATTTTTTAATCAGAATACATGTTCCTGACACGTGTACGTAATATGAAAGATCATAAAACTAAACACAGTCAAACAGTATCATCATCATCATCTCAGCGTTAATCCCAGTCGCATCCGAAGCTTTTTCAGCTTTAGAGAAGCGACTGCCGTCTGACCTCCACAACCCGAAGGCGACATCGAAGTATTGCAGTTAGATCAAAACACAGTCAAATAGTATATACTGAATTCATTTACCAAGATAAATAACCGACTGGACTGCCACTAAATGTTTTTCGAACAACACCCAAAATAAGGAAAAAAGCACCGGATGGAAGTGCATATTTGATGTAAAAGCCGGAAAAAGGCAGCATATTTGATACAAAGGCCGGTAAATTGTTGTAAATTCGTTAAAAAGCATGAAACACTGTGTAAAATGTTACCTACTCGGCGCAGGCCTAACGGCATTTAATCTTCACGTCAAAATAAGGCCGCGTCAGGACTGGGCGTGATTTACACGCGACACGAGTCGTGAGCGCGACAAACGCGACAGCTCTGCCAACCGACACTGGTACGAGTTCAAAGCGGGCCTCAAGCGACTGACACGAGTCTGTTTCGCTTACTATAAATATATGTACGCAGAAATTTTAATAGATTTTTAAGTCTGTTCGCTGCTTTTCCCAAAGAGACACGCACTATAATAAGCTGCAGGATAAATGCCTAACAAATTATCAGTAGTAAAGGATTTAATTTTAACATTTCAACAACATTCATTGCGTTATTTACGTTGCTGAATCAACAATTTTGTCTAAGTTATGAAGCAATGAACTAGCAATGTGCTTCAAAATGATTCCAATTGATAGTAATAGTGTGTTATTGTTATGCAATAGAGTCTTAGACTAAAAAAAAAAACTAATTAGTCAGTTAGTCAGAATTCCAAAAAGTACTAGACACGTATTTTTGCTTTTTTTCATATAAACGAAATGTGAAGACGACACAGCGCGTTGAAAATTCGTGTGACGTCACTGCAAGCTACACTTTTTATTGATTTGATAAAACAAAATATACGTATCCAATATTTTTCTATAATCTGAATGACGGACTAAATAGAATCATTTTTTTACCCAGGTAACATCCCTATTAGGGTTTTGTTGTTCTTGTGTGATTCAATGGATATAATTATTCTCAAATTATTGTATACTTTTTAGGGTTCCTTGCCAGAACAGAACATTCTTACTAATATTATAAATCGGAAAGCGAGTTTGTTTCGCTTTCACGCTGTAACTACTGAACAGATTGCTTTGAAATTTTGCAGACGTGAAGGTAAAACTCCGGATTAAATAATAGAGTACTTATTATCGCGAAAAAAATTGATGTTCCCGAGGGAAATCTAAAAAGCGCGATATAACCGAATTCAAAGAGAATAGCTAGTTATTAATATTAACCATCAACTATCCGCGCAACAACGGGTTATATCATAATGAACTGTAATACAGCTACAATTTTTAATGTCTATTTTTGATTATCGCGTAGAATATGTATGGCAAAACGACTTGGACAAGACAGACCAGTAGTCCAGTGCAGTGGTCCAATTTAGCCCTGGATCGAAAAAGCTGTTGGTCATAGGGAGAGCCTTTGTCCAACAGTGGGATGATAAAGGCTACCAGTAACAGTCTTTTTATTGCCACTATAACAAAAAATAATAACATTGTATTTTTCAACAAAAAAAGCACAATTATTTTTGTTAAATAATTTTCATTTAAAAATTGTAAATTAATGTTATTATCGTTTTGCTGGATAACAAAGGGGGTCTACCATACAGGAAATGTATATTAATAATTTCTTTCAGATTGTACTTGGATACATCCGACAACCCTTTGTACAGCGAGTACGTTGTTAACACCGCTATGATCCGGACGAAGCGTTTCGCCTCATCTCGAACCACGTCGAAGAACTAAAATAATTTGCCAGCAGCGGGTTTTCCGTCCGATTATAATTTAAGTGCCTTCAAGGCTAGAGTGCATAGGTCCACAATAAACTAGTGGGTTGTATCCTTAAAAACAATTTAATGTCCATCAGATAGATTTATAAAAAAATATTGAACACGTTTTTTTTTTCATTCAAATACTTGGAAGAGATATTGATTTGAAATGTTGCATGACGTCGCGTCGCCACTCCGTAACTTTAATACGCTGTAACTCAGTAGTTTTTGGTAATTTCGACAAAATAAAAATATTGGTCTTAATTTTTTTTTATTGTCTACAAGACGGACTAATAATTATTATTTTTTTGATTTTCATACCTTGGATACATCTCTTCATTGCATCACTGATTGGCATTAGGCGGCATCGCAGTCAAGTACAATTTGTAACATTAAAAAGGCAAACAAAAAACCATACAATGAAGATGGTTAAGTTTTGAATTACTTAATTTACTTGAAGTTAGTATAATTACAGGTCTAAGCTCTGAAGACTGAAAACTTAGTTGCGATTCATTTAAAAGTTCTTCAGAAATTATAAGATGGTGGATTATCTTTTTGATTTAATTTTTCTTTAAGAGATTACTTTTTGTAGACATACCTATCTATTTATTGAGAAACAATAGTACTTGATGTCGTATTTTATGAAAAAGCATACGCTTTTCCTTAGAATATAACGTATTTTTCACTAATGAAATAATGATGATAGATGAAATTTATTTCATCTTGCACGACACGCTTAGCATAATAGCTGAGGACTGCTGCGCTGTATCGTAGATTAAAAAAAATATATTTGTATAGCTTACAGGTCGGGCTGTACTTAAGTTTAAATGTTTGTAAACGTATTCATTTTAAAACAGTCATACAAAGTCTGGGGTTCAGTTAAAAAAATAATAATCAAAAAAATAAATGCCCCTTATACTTGCACCCAAACGGATACCTAAATCAAAAAATATCTTAAGAAAAATGAAAAACAACAGCTCCATTATTAAAACGGAGCCAATTAACACAGCCACAGGCCAATGAGCGCTTTGTGAGAACGACTTTTTATAGCCAAGATAGTACTAAAGAACGTGAAAGAAACTTGCTTCTTTTTTTTAAATAGCCACTTGAAAAGTTCAGAGCGCACAGCACGAACTCCTTGCTCCACAATTGACAAGTTTGCTTTAGTTTTTTCTTGTGATTATGGTCTTAAATGGGAGCTTTGTGAAGATAGAGTTTCGTTTCTTCGTGAGGGATGGTTGTAGGCGTATCTAATTTATTGGTGGGTATTAAAATACAGTATAATATAATTGACAGCCTCCGTGGCGTAGCGGCAGCGGACGTGGCCGTTGCGCAAGGTGGCGCGGGTTCGATCCCCGCACAGTGCAAGTATTTGTATGCATGAATATGAATATTTGCACTGGTCTGGTCGTGCCTCGGAAAGCACGTTAAGCCGTTGGTCCCGGTTGCCATACGAACATCTAGTGGCAGTCGTTACGGGTTGTTGGAGCCCTCAAAAGTGCAACAATTGGTCTAACTGCAATGCTTCGATGTCACCTTGTCACCTTCGGTTTGTGGAGGTCAGACGGCAGTTGCTTCACGGAAAATGTCGAAGTTTAGCCATATAAGCAGTTGGACTGGTAAAGCGGACCCCAGACTCCAAAGCTGAAAAGGCTTCGGATGCGACTGGGATTAACGATGGGATGATGATGATTAAAATACAGTATAATTATAAATATACGTGGGAAACTGTTTTCTTCTGTAACAGACGTCAGAGGGCGACCACTTCTTTCTTCATCCCTCATAGTTAGTCGACCGCGTTTAAATTCATTTTACCACCGATACACGGTTGCCTTAGAAGGGCCTTCATCCATGAATGCCGTTTGAAGAATATCGTACGATTTGTCTGGTTTCAGGCGACATTTGAAATCGTAAAAAATCATAGGGCGATAATGGTCTCGACGCAAGTCCATTTTTCAAAGAGACACGATAATTTTAATTAGCTCGCAAAAAATGTGGAGGGAAGCTTTGAATTTGGAATCTACCACTACCTATCTTATTTTATAATTAATAAATAATTATGTTTTTTTTTTATAAGTTATAACTGGCCAGTTCCTCATACATAAAAACTTTTTGTTGCTATACTTTCTGAGTGACCTGGTAGGTACTGTATAGTATTACTGTTCTCAAAACTGAAAGGGAGACGGTGATTTTCTACTGAAATAGTGGGCTATTAATTACAGTCTGTCGTCGCCGTGGCCGCTTGTGGAGGCTAAAATGGATGTCCCAGGTATGCTTAGGTATACCACAGGACCGCCTTAGCACAGTACCTACTCTATTTTGATATACTGCATAAATAAATAAAACTCAAATTATTGAACGAGGCCATTTTTTATTAACCGACTTCAAAAAGGAGGAGGTTACTCAATTCGACCGTATATATGCTTTTTTTATGTTTGTTCGCGCATAACTTCGTCGTTTATGAACCGATTTTGATAATTCTTTTTCTGTTGGAAAGAAGACAATCCCAAGGTGATTCCATGATAAGGATATCAGGGTTTGATGGTGAAAGACCAGAGAAAACAAGGGGAACTTTCAAAGATTGCAGGAGCGACTAGTGCATTTCTTAGCATTTTCATTAAGTATTTTAGAGCACTACAATTTAATAAAGGTCTGGACTAGATCTGATGATGGAGCCGGGAGACAGTCGAAGGAACTCCTCAACAATTCACAGCAGCTACCTTGTGTTTGGGCTCGATTAATTTGTATTGATAAGAACTTTACACCTAGATGGGTTGTGACTGTCATAAGAGCTCTGATGATGAAGACAAAGGCCAGTTCCGGGAACTCCTCGGAACGGTTTACAGTAGCTACTTTGTGGTTGGACTTCATTCATTTATATTGATGAGACCTTTGCACCCACCCATTGGATTAAAATAATGGTCTGCAGTAAATTTGATGATGAAGACCCCGTAAGTATTCCCTCAACTGCCTATGCAGTTGAGGGAATACTTACGGGTAAAAATTAAAGTAAACAAAATTACGTCGTTTCCCAACTATATTTGCGTCAGCTTCCAGTCTGACCAGATGCAACTGAATACATAGTACTTTAAACAACTAAAAAGTGTAAAATAAAAACTTGTTTACAAAAAACAACCGACTTCCAAAAACCACTACAAAGTGAAAAATAACTAATTTCGGAAGTCGGTGTCAAAAAACGAATATACAAAACCAAAGACACCGACTTCCGAAATTAGTTATTTTTAAATTTGTAGTGGTTTTTGGAAGTCGGTTGTTTTTTTGTAAAAAAAGTTTTTTTTTTTTATTTATTAACCTCAAAACTTATTGAAATGGAGTGCTTTCGAGTATATTTTAGCTAGAATTTACAATCAGTGTGAAAAAAAAGAATCAGATTTTGAGTAGTCAGCAAGAGTTCTACATCATAACACTTCTTTAAGACACCACTACATAGATTTATTAAGCAACCACGATTCTGAAGGCCATGCTTAGCAGAATGGATTCATTTTGTTCATTGATATGACATATAAGGAAGCAACAGGCTATCTTCCTTATCTGTAAGTTCCTGGTAGAGGCGAACATGGACTGCATCATCATGTGTTCAGAACCACAAGCGGTAAGTCGCGACAAGACCGAATAAACCATTCTCATACCCGTAAATCAATTTACTCATTTATTTAGGGTTGAGTATTCCAGTAGCAACAGCTAGGTACAAACCCAGATAGAATCGTGTGCTGAATTCAATGTTACAGTTTATTCGTCAATGTTCCTGCCTCCCTGAATAGTAAACTCGATTTTGTCTCCCGGTTTCGGGGAATCGGGCCGTGCCGAATCCCTGCGAAACAAATCAATATATAATTTCCCTGCCAATTATATATTTATTTTTATTAAAAACACCAATCATCCGTCCATCGTACCTATTGCAACTCACACAGAAATTGCTGGTTTCGTCGGCGAGAGTAGTCAAAACTACGATTAATGTCGTCGTTAAACTAACGACAGGCCATTTGTTAGGGCAATATTACGGAACTCAGGCGGTGCACAGTTACAGAGCTACCAGACGTAGGTATATAAGTACAAAAGTATTGACCTGTGAATTTTTACGATTCAATTCTGTAGTGTTGCCATTGATGCACCGTACGTATTATCGACAGTATATTTTGGTATTTCTCTTCATGTGCAGCATTTTTATAGGTATTTAATTGGAGAACCAGAACAAGGTAAAAAAGAAATCAAAAAAGTGTAAGGCCCAAATGTGAAAATTTAAACGAGAATCTCGGAATTTTATAGGTATAGTTTCGATAACAAGAATTTCAAATTCAGAAAACAATCGAAATGTCAATAAGGATTCATGAAGGTTATAAAACAACATTGTTGTCCTATTTTGTAAGCGTGTGTGTTTATAAACGCACACACGCACATACGATCTTAAGTGGCTATTATGTTTTCACCAAAGTTTTTTTTTTACACACAAACAAAGGTATAAAGGCGGACTTAATGCCTTTGCCTAGCCGAGCAGTTAAGCAAAGGTTGTGAAGAGATTAGATGGCAGGAGCTTTTTATTATGACTGGACTACATTAAAACAGTTCCTCCCCAAAGCAATAACAACACTGTCGCCGACTGTATTCCTAACAAATGATTTAACCATGTACTGCTTCATGTCTGTGAATCATATCTAGCCATATTTACATTAGGTTTCTTCAACCGCGACCACCATCTTGATTTATTACCGTGCAACAGTATATCGTTTATATTCTACAAGAACGGATGCACGATGACGGTAAATTAGTTTTTGTCCGGTAACGACGAGTCAAGGAAAAGGATAGTTAGTCATTTCTGTGGTATGTTAGTCTGAGTGATATCCTTGCAGTAAAACGGACGAAAATGAATATTTATAGAAGGCCAGGACCTTATTGTACTTCTAAGTTTTTCAGAGTTTTTAGATATCAGATATCTCTGCAGTGTAAGTATTGCCGTTATTGGCTGTCAAACTATCTAAATCTTACAAGAACAGCCCACTTCATCTATCCAATGACTACTAAACTTAAGTAAAAAAAAATGGTTTTCCAGTTCTATCCATACTAATATTATAAATGCGAAAGTAAATCTGTCTGTCTGTCTGTCGGTCTGTCTGTCTGTCTGTCTGTCTGTCTGTCTGTCTGTCTGTCTATCTGTCTGTCTGTTACGCTTTCCCGCTTAAACCTCTCAACCAATATTGATGAAATTTGCCACAGACAATCTTTAGACCCCGAGAAAGAACATAGGCTACTTTTTATCCCGGAAAAAAATGATGTTCCCGAGGGAAATCTAAAAAGCGCGATATAACCGAACTCTAGGCGGGCGAAGCCGCGGGCGGAAAGCTAGTAACAAAATAAAAAAATGTCATAATTTTTTATGGCACACGTTGTTTTTATTCTTTTTGACTATTCTAATATATTATTATACTAGCTTTCCGCCCGCGGTTTCGCCCGCGTGGAGTTCGGTTATATCGCGGTTTTTAGATTTCCCTCGGGAATATCAATTTTTTCCGGGATAAAAGGTAGCCTATGTCCTTTCTCAGGGTCTATAGATTTTCTGTGCCAACTTTCATCAAAATCGGTTGAGAAGTGTAAGCGGGAAAGCGTAACAGACAGACAGACAGACGGACAGACAGACAGACAGAGTTACTTTCGCATTTATAATATTAGTATGGATAGTATGAATTTTTGTATGTTGTCTATTCGTGGTGGCCTGGTGGTTAAAACACCAGCCTCTCAAGTATGAGTGTGTGGTTTAGATTCCGGGTCAGGTAAGTACCAATGTAACATTTCTAAGTTATATGTACTTTCTAGGTATATCTTAGACAGCAATGACTGATTAAAAGGCGAAGGAAAACATTTTGAGGAAACCTGGACTTTTAAGTCTGAAATCCCTAATCCGCATGGAGCAAGTGTGGTGATAAAGCTCAATCCTTCTCTGTATGAGAGGAGAGCTGTGCCCAGCAGTGGAACTTTTGCAGTGGAACGGTTAGGCCTTAGTTTAATGAATGGAGTCTCATGTTACACCAGTACCTGAGTTGTGGACGTCAAATACGAGGTCGTTCGATATAAAATCAATATTTTTTCATGGAACAGTCCATTTACAGTCATTTTACCCACGGCGTTTTTCAAATATTGATGGCTCCTATACAATAGCGGTATGCTGGACTATAGGCTAAAATGGCCCATAATGGGGCTAGCCGGGCAATACGGAAAGTTGAGTGGAATGTGAATACTTGATGGCGTTTACAGCGCTTGTCAGTTCTAACTCGAAATTGACGCTTAATGATTTTTTTTTTTAATTTGTGTTTATTTCATATAATTCATATTGGTATATATTTCTAGTTTTGCTTTCTTTCGGATAGTTTTGTTTTTTTTTTTTTGCTATATAATTGTTATAAGAATCACAGAATTATCTATACTAATATATAAAGCTGAAGAGTTTGTTTGAACGCGTTAATCTCAGGAACTACTGGCCTGATTTGAAAAAATCTTTTTGCGTTGGATAGCCCATTTAACAACAACACGCTGCGATATAACATCACGCTGCGACCAATAGGAGTGGAGCATAACTAACTACACGCGAACGAAGTCGCTGGCGGCCGCTAGTCATTAATAATATTGTTGACTGCAAAATTTTAATATTTATTTGTTGATAGTTTTATTTTGCTTTAAATTTTTTGTACAATTAACAGAATTCTATTCTATTTTTCAATATCATCCATTGCATGTAAAACCTGTATGTAAATAAGTTGAAAAATAAACTTCAATTTCAGCATGTTCATGTTAGCAAGTCACACGCAGATAGCATTTTCATTAAACTATCATTACATTAATTAACTTTGTAGTGTTTGATATGCACGCACATAATAAACCATTTAATAAAAGAGTAGCTCTTTTGATTTATTTGCACATAACATCATGCATGTTATGTCCGGACGGTAAGGTAGAGGTTTAAGTACAAACTGATTTCATCAGTTAGGTTTAAATCTCATGTAATAGGCAGAGTCTACACCGTATAATATAAGTAATCTTACAAGAGCAGCCCACTTCATCTACCCAATGACTACTAAACATAAGTAAAAAAAAAATGGTTTTCGAATTCTATAACAAAATAAAAAGAAAGTCATACATTTTTATGGCACACGTGCAAGGTGCAATTGCATGATTTAATTCCCCCATCTCCATTTCACCATCGGCCGACCCGTCGTACGGCGAGTTTCCACCCTTACGTTGTTAACACCACTACGATCCGGTGTGTAGTTAGTTATGATCCGGACGAAGCGTTTCGCTTCCTCTTTTATACCGCGTACATCGAGGGACTGAAACAATTTGCCTGCGGCGGTGTTTCCGTCACACTACAATTTGAGTCTTCAAGGCTGGAGTGAATAGGCTCTTAATAAACTAGCGCGCTTTATCATCAACAGTCGCATCACTGCTTACCATCAAACGGTATTGCGGTCAAGCGCTAGTTTATAATTTATATAAAAAAACGTTGTTTCAAATACCCTATATGCAAGAGCAGTCCGTGTCTTACGTTCCAAGGGCACGCTGAATGGAGCAGCGATATCTTTACCAGAGTTCATTTACCTGAACTCAAAAAAGTAATAACAATTTTTTGGTTATTTAAAAATCGCTTTTTAACTAGTATTTTGTAGTCAATGGATAGATGGGGAAGTGGGCTGTCGTTGTAAGACGACTAAAATTCAACGGTTATCAACTGGGAACAAATCCAAAGTCCCGACTGCTAGTGAACTCTTCTAGGTAGAAAACAACAAAACTATTGCCCGACCCGAGTATTCCGGGTCCACATCCTCAGCTGTAGCGCCTGCGACCACTACACCAACGAGAAAATTTATATTACTTTCTACTAATATTATGTGTACCTAATTGCGAATCTTTGTGAGTGAGATGGATGCATGTTTCTAACTCTTTCACGCAAAACTATTACTACTTGTTTATCACTTTTTCTTTTACTATGTTTTCAAATGCAATAAGTATAGTAATATATTTTCCTGAACAATATCAGCTTACCAGCATCTCATTCTAGTGGCAGAACACTGACTCCCAAGTCACAGGTAATTCCTAGTTTGGGAGTCATGGTTTCAACTTTTATGCGCCTTTAATTTTAGCTAGATATTAAGCTTCTCTGTAAGGTTTTGCACCAATAAACATAATTATTATTATTATTACTATTACACAGATTTAGATGAAATTTAGCATACATATAGTTTGTAACCAGGAATAAAACATATGTAAGATATATTTATTTCGATATTCCCATGGGTTCACAACTCACGCGGTTGAAACCGCGAGACGCAACTGGTATTATTATACAGTACAGTATTATGAGAATATAGTGTGTCTATAAAAGAGCTTACAGTCCGTAAACTTAGTAAAACATGATGCATGTGCAAAGCTGCCCGGTCTGGTTTCACCAAATTCTAAAATATGCTTCCTTGAAGACCAATGAACAACTGCACTTTGCATTTCAACGGGCTCTCGCGTGCTTATGATAGGTATTTCATAAAGCAATTCGAGACTTTAGACTTCGATTGTAAATTTTGAGAAATATTATATTTACATGTATCGTAGGTACACGAAGTAAAGCGATTCAAACAAAATACCTAGGCGATAACACGGCGATAATACGGTGATTCTTTCGCCATTCGAAAATTAAATTTTACGAACCGGCACACTCGTACTTAAGAGACTGGTGTTTTAACCACTAGGCCACCACGACACTAATTACTAAATATTATATTGACGCTTTAAAGTACGAAACCAGTGAAAAATCCACCATTAGAAATTGAAAACGGAAAAAAAGAACATTCTTTGTAAAGCTCCCTACAGTTAGCTAACGAATGTTACCGAGATTATTCCATAGAAAAGAAACCTGAAGCTAAAACATTACCTCCACAAAAAGCGATAACAATAGTTCGGAAAACCTCGCCATTTAAATTCTCCGACCTTTTGAAGTCAGAATAAAGACTTTTCTTGCAATCAGTGACATTAAATATGGGTAAAGATAAGAAAATAACAACATTTGAATTTGCAGTCGTTATTATACAACGGACGATTATTTACATCTAGGCATATGTTAAGTGGTCACCGAAATGGACTCTCTAAGGCGACCTAAAGGTTAGAGCAGAAAATCGTGACCTCGATACTAATATTACGTGTAATGTTCCATACGCATTATCATGGAGCTACGGAAACTAGCTATAATGACCTGACCTTTATGACCTGCGGGTCAAAATTGTGTGAAAATCGGAAAAGGCCAGTTACTGTAATTTAAAAAGTTCCAAATCTAGTAGCAGTCTCATAATAAGCCTATAATATTTCCACTGGGACTCAGGCCTCGTTTCGGTGGGAGGGAGTGGGCCGTAGTCTACCACGCTGGCTCAGTCCGGGTTGGTAGATGTCACATGTCTTCCAAGTTTTTGGCTCTAGGACATGCCGGCTATTTCACGATATTGTCACAAAGTAAAGCACATAGGGTTCAAACCTACGACCTACAACTTTACCACTAGGCCACCGCTGCTAACAGCAGTCTTATCTCGGTGATAAGCAAATGTTTTATAAGCAAGTGTTTCTCGGTGGTAGGCCATAACATCGGCTGCTGGCAGAAGTTACCACCCACCAGACAAAGTCTTGCCGCCAAGCGATTCGTCGTGTTACGGCATGATGTCTGGTGAAGCCGTACGGAGGACGGGTCTGAGCAGTTGTGTTGCGATGTGTGGCGGGTACGATACGCCAAATGTTGTTGTGTCGGGAGTTTGGTCGTGGAGAGTCTCCAGATCAATCTCCCTCTAGCGCAGCTTCGTTTGGTCGTGTTGGTCTTGGGTTTAACATTTCATCACCTCGCTCAACTGCCGTCATCCTTCCTATTCCTTAGTTTTTGAAGTAAATAGGCTTAATAAACTAGTGCGCTTTACCATCAACGATTGCATCACTGCTTACCATCAGCGGGATTGCAGTCAAGCACTAGTTTATAATTATTAAAAAAAAGATGTCAGTAATTTGACAAAATGTTGACGAGAAATGACTCTCTGGTATAGGCATGTGGTACGAAGAAATGAGGAAGATTTCGTGAGGAAAGTATTGAGTTTGAATGTCGTGTGGCTTAGGGAAAAACCAAAGAAACTACAGTTGGACCTTCTTTTTCTTCTTCAGCGTATAGGTAGAGGTCCACTGCTGCACAAAGGCCTCCCCCAAGGCATGGACCAGTTGGACTTAGATATTGATATATCAAAACTATATTATGGTCGGCTTCCAGTCTGACCAGACGCAGCTGTATTTTACACAGAGGAACGACTGCCCATCTGACTTAAAAAACCTAGTTCCTGGATAACACTTGTGAGTTAGTCCTTTGAACATTTTATTTTAACCCCAAAAGAGTTATTTTCAAATTAATATCCTATAAGAGAAATTAAGTGATACAGTGAACAGTATTATTTTATTTGGAAGTTTATGTAAAGACTTGGCTATATATAATATCACGCTCGCTCTTATTGATCAAAGCGTGATATTATATATAGCCTAAAGCCTTCCTGGATTAATGGGCCATTCAACGCAAAAATATTATTTCAAATCCAACCAGTAGTTCGTGAGATTAGCGCATTCAAACAAACAAACTCTTCAGCTTTATATATATTAAATCAAATCAAATCAAAGCATTTATTTCAAATAAAACAGTTACAGGCAGTTTTGAATTGAATAAGGTCGGTCAGTCAGTAAGGTGAAGCCAGTCGCCCATTCCAAAGAGTAGATACTATAATTGGGTAAAATACACACATCAAAAGTGTCTAGGGATCAAGCATTTTTATGCGGATTTCTTGAGATTGAGATGTGGCTTTGTAATAAATTTATGATTTTATAAATTTATATGGATCCTTTTTGGTGCATTTCATAATTTGAATCAGGAACTGTGAATCAAATTCGAGTAAAAGATGAAAATCAGCTGTCAATATTTTCCCTATAAAAACATACAACGCATTGAAGACATTATTAGTGCTACTGTTTCCCTACTACTGATTAAAACCAACGTTATTATGGAGCGGCGACGTCATTTAAGCAGGGAAGAAATGCTCAGAGCCGTGGGAATGATAGAAGCTGGTTCCCGGCAACGTACTGTGGCTTTAGCTCTGAATACAAGTCAGAGTGTTATCAGTCGACTTTGGACACGTTACCGAAGCACTGGTACCGTGGCTGAGCGCCATGGAGGACGGTATCGCTGCACCACACGGAGACAAGACCGATACATTCAAATCTTAACTCGAAGAGCTCCAACAATAACCGCCATGATGTTAGCCGTGAGGCTTCATCACTCTTCAGGGAACTTAATTAGCGACCAAACAGTCAGAAACCGCTTGCATGAAGTGAACCTTCATTCCCGAAGACCGCTACGGGTACCACCTATAGCAATGCACAATCGTAGGATTCGATATCAATGGGCTCTTGAACACAGAAATTGGGCAGAAGAACAATGGCGTTTCGTGTGCTTTTCTGATGAGTCTCGTTTTGGTATGAGACCGGATACAAGACGTATACGACACTGGAGAACCCCTGGACGCCAACAGCGATTAAAATCCTGCCAGGAAGTCCATCCTTATAGTGGTGGAACCATCATGGTATGGGCGGGTATTTGGATCGGCGGAAGAACTGAGTTGATTTGGATCAGAGGCAACCTCAACGCTCAAATTTATGCTGAAACGATTGTATCAGACGTCATCGTTCCTCTACAAGTGCAAATCGGTCCCTTATTTCAGTTAATGCATGATAATGCACGACCGCACACCGCAAGAGTTGTAAGACAGACTCTCGCCGCAGCTAACATCAATGTCCTGCCCTGGCCTGCTCAGTCGCCAGACTTGAACCCGATTGAGCATGCATGGGATATGCTACAGAGAAGAGCTCTGCCGAATATGGAGGGTATCCAGTCGCAAGAAGACCTTTTTTTGTTGTTGCAACGAACATGGGCGGCCATTCCACAGCGTGATTTGGATGAACTCATTTTGAGTATGCCAAACCGATGTTCTTGTGTTGTTAGTGTTCGCGGTAGAAACACGGATTATTAATTGTTTAAGTTACCCAATAAAATTTTAGAGAAAACTGTTATTTCAGTCTTTTTTTCGAACTTTTGTGTTAGTGGTTCAAATGTCAAATATCCCTTTATTAGGAAAATGGCAAATTTCTTTATTAATGCAAAGGTGACTTGGTTTATCGTTACTGTGACAAACGAAAACACTTTATTTGATGAATCCTTAAAGAAAATTTTAATTAATATCAATCAGGAGAAAAGTTATTGCAAAAATATATGTTGATCCCTAGACACTTTTGATGTGTGTATTTGATTACATCATTCATTTTGAAATCAACCGTGTGAGAACGATGTAGAAATATATAATATTAGTATAGATTAACAAAAATTGCGTGCATTGCTTTTTTTAAAATTAAAAATTTAATGCTTCACCGTAATCCCGCCTGATGGTAAGCAGTGATGCAATCGTTGATAGTAAAGCGAGTTAGAGCCTATTCAATCAAAAAAACTGAGTGAATAGGAAGGAAGACAGCAGTTGAGCGAGGTGATGCAATGTTAAACCCAATAACAGAGCCAGAGGAAGATTGGTCTGGAGACCCTCCACGACCAAACATACCCGACACAACAACATTTGCAACACAACTGCTCAGACCCGTCCTCCGCACGGCTTCACCAGACATCATGCCGGAACACAACGAATCGCTTGGCGGCAAGACTGTCTGGTGGGTGGTAACTTCTGCCGGCAACCGATGTCTGCTTAATCAAAGCTGCAAAGTTTATAGTCCTGGCTTCAAACCACGTTAAAATATTATTCTAAATCAATCGACAACAACCACTCGAACAGCAATGAAAACATTTAAAACAAATCAACAACAAATCCAAATAATTCGCCCGTAAACAACACGTAAAAACATGTTCAAAGTTCGGTGCGCGTAATTTACTCGCGTGTTAATTTACGCGTTTTTACGCAGTCGCGCGGTTATGTGCCGGCCCTTACGGCCTAGTGATATATTGTGACAGGTTTAGCGCCATTTTACGGCAAAGGTGCGTCCTGTACCAACCGGGTGTTGTTATTTATTGACTTGTTAAGATTTTTGTGTTGATTGCTATCTTTATGATTTTGCACATTACTGGGTTGCGGAGCTGCTGGAGCGGTAATTATGTAATTTATATTGACTGCGGAGTTTTTAGTCACTTTAATTCATTAATGAATAGACTAACGTTAAAATATACTTACTTGGTACTTTATATATACTTTACACAAATTATAAAGTTTTTTTTATGGTAGATACAATTTTGTGATCTGTGATAGATCGCTCATAGCGATAAGACCGCCCATTGTATCAGTCACCTTTTGTGAAATCTTCATATTTATATTCTGTAATATAAATACATAATCAGCCTATAATGGTCCCACTATTGGGACACAGGTCTTCCCTCAGTGAGAGGGAGTGGGCCGTAATCTACAACGCGGGTCCAGTGCGGGTATATCGATAAAAATAAGCTGAGAAAAAAAAATCACCAACCGATATTAATTTTATTTGCAACATACTAGTTTTTACTCAAAGAAAACGTAAATCAAAACAGTCTAAAAGTCTCATAAAATAACTGAGCCATTATTTAAAGGGAAGGTACTTGTCCAATTCCTTTGGACTCAGACCATTAGAAACACATTTAACTAAACGACCTTTTTGATAGGACTTTTTAGGGTTCCGTGGGGTACCTAAAGCTGCATTGTTCGTCCGGCTGTCTTTCACCATAGGTACGTAGACTGTTTTCAACCATAATATGAAGTGTATTTGAAATTTTCAGTGTGTGTCGCCATTACCCCAAATATTTAAATTAAAAGAAAAATAACAAAAAGAATATACAATGGTCCCACTGTTAATAGTGTTGATACACATGTACAACATGTGTTGTACATGTGTGTTGAAGAGGGAGTGGGCCGTAATCTACCAGACAGTGTCCCAGTGCGGGTTGGTAGATGTCACATGTCTAAGAATTTTTTTTTGGCTACAGGTCATGCCGGATTATTCACGATGTTTTCCTTCATCGTTTTGAGAGCAGTGGTGATGAAATAATATATACAAAGAAAAGCACCTGATGGGGTTCAAACCTACGACCTACAACTTGGAAGTCGCGGCCGATACCACTAGGCCACCGATGCTGTCGAAACAAAAAATAATAATAAAATATATATTTTTTTTTTAATTACAAATATTGTACGGTGGTACGGAACTCTTTACTTACGACTCAAACCTGCTCGCACTTGGCCGTTTTTATAAATCAGCTATTACAATAAGTCTCTTGAAGCAAGTATAGACATTATTTTATATTAGGCCCTGTGAACCATTCTGGAACGAACACGCGTTAATTAGGACGTGAATTTTTCCGCGTCACCATTGTACGTCAAAAGATTTATTGTAACGACGGAATCACAACGGAGTTTTTGATGGTCAAGATATAACTGTAAGTTTTATACAACAGTCTGTATACATACTGTATATATCGCATTTCTTCTTCGCAATTTTGTCGGTATTTTATTGCATTCATGGATAAGGAACATTTTTTGTTTTTTGGCAGGTTTTACATCTACAATCATATATATATATTTATTTTTATATACTACTCATTTTTATTTTCATGAACAATTCGAACTTCGAATTCCATAAACTTTTTCGTGGGCACTATTCTAATAAAAAGATTTTTCTGTAAGACATTACATATGACCTAAGTATTGTTCGGTAGTCGAAAACTATACCAATATTGATTTTGTAAAAATCTTGCCATAAAAAGTTGGATGTGAATCCTCAATAGTATCTGTAGCGGCACCTACAAAAACGCCATAAAGAAACAACGCCTCGTACTGACGTCACACGATTTCTACATCTCGCAAGCAGAGTTTACGTGCAATTAGCATACATACAACTTCCCAACATCAAACCAACCATTGGGCAAGTGCCCGCAAGACATTATACCCGTGTGATCTGAGGATCCTCCTTTTTCTATGGAGGATGAGTAAACTTTACTCCCTGTTCATCATGCCTCCACAGTCTCAATTATTAGTTGGAAAGACACTTCACTCCATTCAAGGATACACAACCGTTCTGCAGAACGCCATATATTCCTATAGGTACTTATTCATCAGTTATATAGTTCCCGAGTTCACTCCCCATCATCAATGAATGCATCTTATGCCCCCCCCCCCCTACACACACACATACACAGGTGTTGCACAGAAGGGGCTCCGGATTGGTCTTTAAAGAGGCAACGGTACCTTCTACGCGCACCAGCCTATAACTGGTTCGAAGAAATTTTAAAACGGGGGTCATATGACTACCACTGGACCATCGTGGTTCTCTGTATTTAGTTTTAATGCTGCATCAGTTACATTGTATAGGAAAACCTTCATTTAAAATAGACAAAATGACCCACTAACCCACATAACACAAGTTCATTGTGAAGCACCAAAAATATATTCACGACCGACGAACATAAATTTAAATAGATACGATCTTCAGCAATCACAATAAAAGTGCTCGATTTTATTTTCAAAATAAACTTGCAAAGGAATGAATTTTTATTTATTTATTCTGTTGATTGGTTTTTAAGCTAAGTTGATGGTTATTGAGGGGCAACCTGTCGAATTTTAGTTTGCTCGGTGCTGATTTATCGTCACATTATATTATCATTGTTTAAAAGAATAATGTGAGACGTTTGTCGGTAGTAGGCCATAACATCGGCTACCAGCATAAATTACCACCCACCAGACAACGTCTTGCCGCCAAGCGATTCGTCTCGCTCCGCCATGATGTCTGGTGAAGCCATACGGAGGACGGGTCTAAGCAGTTGTGTTGCGATGTGTGCAGGGTACGATGCGCCAAATGTTGTTGTGTCGGAAGTTTGATCGAGGAAGGTCTTCAGATCAGTCTCCCTTTGGCGCAGCATCGTTGGTCGTGTGGTTGGGCTTAACATTGAAACAAAACGCTCAACAGCCGTCTTCCTTCCTATTCACTCACTTTTTTTTATCTAGGTCCACGAGGACCGATGCCTCCTGAGCTAGGGTTGCGGGTTGGTTAAAAAAGAAACTGTGGCCCTGGCGCACAGGCAAGTAAAGCAACATGGGTGGGTTTTAGTCAGATAAAGTCTGACACGCTGTTCCACTCCGCCCAGAGCAAGCGAGGTCATTTGATGATTTTCCATCCAAAAAGAAATAAAGGTAATTTAAATTGGAAGTCAATGAAGTTCTTTAAAATCTAAAGCCTTATAAGACCGTATTCAACTTTGTGTTTCCAATACGATATACGAATAGATACTTGTCGTTACCGGTTATGTAAATAATCGTTACAGGTAGCCAGATGCGAGAGAGTCTGGATATAGAAATAAGCTTAGAATATCGATTTTACGGGGAAACTAGGCTATGTTCAACGGTATCTCGTTAGACTGGTAGCTCTAAGGAAACTGAGAAAAAGACTGGCATTTTTATAAATTAACGAGAGATTGTTAGCCAATACTTTTTAAGGACAATGAAAAATACACCTAAAGATTTAGATCATTAGATCGCTAATGAGATGACTCTAAATTATTACTACTTATTCAGCAAATAATAATCTCACGTTTTCGTTCTAGGACACGTTGATTTTCTTATAATGTTAACCTCGATATTCTTATGATGAAACAATTCATACATTTTAGCGCTAAAATATATGTGTAGCCGTTAGGGTGGGGACACGTTTGCGGAACGTACGGCGCCGCACACTTAAGCTCCGCTAACACACAAAATATTAATATAATCCATTAATAAACAAAACTAATATCAACTAAGTACATATCGATATTGTAATACACAGCAACATACATACATACGTACGATAGCACCTTTGTTAACAATTGTAAGGGCATTCAAACGTGCCCTACCGAAATTAGGCTTAGCTCACAATGTTGCCCAGGTCGATACGAATGAACTCGTCCATTGATACACTACGTACACATGTATGTATTGCGCCTGTGTATTCTATAGCAACAGCCTGGTGGTGCAAGCAATATTATTGCGTTTGGATGAAGTTGTTATGTACTTAGCACAAATTAGGCTAGATGTTACTAGAACAGTAATTGGATGAGAGTGCGGTTCAAATAGTCTTCAGATATTAATTTCTTAATACTTTTCGCTCGCGAGTCACTAAATTTAAGTGGCAGTGGGCAGGGCACATTGCTCGTAGAACCGATGGCCAATGGGGCAGTAAGATTCTGGAGTGGCGGCCACGTACTGGAAGACGCAGCGTAGGGAGGCCCCCAATAAGGTGGGCCGATGACCTGGTGAAGGTCGCGGGAAGCCGCGGGCAGCACAAGACCGGTCAGCGTGGAATGCCTTGGGGGAGGCCTTTGTCCAGCGGTGGACATCTATAGGCTGAAGAAGAAGAAGACGAAGAAGAATACTTTTCGAGGCCAAATAATCACCATTCACATACTGAGATTCTTCTGTGCTTCGGAAAGCACATTAAGCGATTGGTCTCAGCAGTAGATTTTTGACAGTCATTACGGATAGTCAGCAGGCCAAAAGTCTGACAGTCAGACTTATCTAGGGGTATCTAATTACCAGTTACTGGTTGTGGAGGTCAGATAGACATCTGCCTACCCCTAATTGATCTCAAATTGATGCCGATATTTGTTCCATGTCGAGATCAATTAGGGATCGGCTCGGTTCGTCGGGATCAATTAGGGATCACGTCGGGGCCACCATTTTGGAGGTATCAGGAACAAAATGTAAAGTTCACTCATCTTTCATAGAAAAGGGAGGATCCTCCGACCAAACTGGTATTGTCTAGCGGGCACTTTGTTCTACACACCGACTAATCATGGCGACTATACATACTTGACGTCATAATAAAAATAATCAAAGTACAGCCAACCAAATAGAGTAGTGTGGAAGCGTAACTGTATTTAAGACAACTATTAAATTTCTGAAACCATCTTGCCTTACTTTTAAAAAAATCCTTATGAACAATGAAAATTCCATGAATATTTTTATTGGACCAGAAAGATTGATGCAAGATAATAAATTCTTTTACCGAGACTATCTTAGGACTTTGATCCATAAAAACGTTTGAGCCCCCAAGTACAGTCAATCAAAGTGGGAAGTGTGGGCATGGAATCATAAAAGCATTTTAACCCGTGTTGAGTTGTGAATATATTTAAGAATTATAATTAGAATTTATTGAAGGTAAATAAATCCCTACTAATATTATAAATGCGAAAGTAACTCTCTACTAACGTCTGTCTGTGTGTCTGGCTGTCTGTTACGCTTTCCCGCTCAACCCCTCAACCGATTTTGATGAAATTTGGCACAGACAATCTTTAGACCCTGAGAAAGAACATAGGCTCTTTTATTGAAAAAAAAAGATATTCCCGAGGAAATCTAAAAAGCGCGATATAACCGAATTCGAAGGCGCAGGCTGAAAGCTAGTATGATATAATTATGTGTGTTATGATTATAAAGGCATAATTTTTTTTTGGTTAATATTATTTTGTTTGGACAGTGTAAAATATTTTTAACCAAAAAGACACAGTTTACGCTTTAACACGTAAAAGCAATAAGATGCTAAACTCTTTTGCAAAGTGAACCATTGGGTTTCGGCCTATAAGTACCGATTGCACAAGTTCCGGGGAGCGCACTCATCTGTGGTCGCTTGATAACGCCACCAATCGCTTAAATGAAGCGCTGTGCGGTCCTAGTTGCCGCGTAGGGGTAACATTGCTTGTAACATGTGTTGGCATGGCTTTTTTAATGGCACATTAGGCCATAATACTCTTTAAAAATAAAGTTACCATTAAAATCTCTACGAACTGGCTGACGGTAAGAGGGTAAGTAGCGTTTCGCTTCCTCTTTTATACCGCGTACATCGAGGGACTGGAACAATTTTACCAGCGGCAGTGTTTCCGTCGGACTACAATTTGAGTGTCTTCAAGGCTAGAGTGAATAGGCTTTTAATAAACTAGCGCGCTTTACCATCAACGATTGCATCACTGCTTCCCATCAATGCGAAAGTAACTCTGTCTGTCTGTTACGCTTACCCGCTTAAACCTCTCAGCCGATTTTGATGAAATTTGACACAGACAATCTTTAGACCCTGAGAAAGGACATAGGCTACCTTTTATTGAAAAAAAAAATGATATTTCCGAGGGAAATCTAAAAAGCGCGATATAACCGAATTCCACGCGGGCGAAGCCGCGGGCGGAAAGCTAGTATTTTTTTTTTAAAAAGTAATAAATAAAAATTAATTAAAAATAAAATATTTTTGAGTTGAATGGCCCATTAATCCAGGAAGGCTTTAGGCTATATATAACATCACGCTGCGACCAATAGGAACGGAGCATATAAAAAAAAATAATCCTTATCCAAATAATAGTATTTAATTTTGAACAAAATTGTCCTTGACATCACTACATTTCGATTAACATCTTATAAGATACTACTAATATAACTCTTTTGGTGTTTAAAAAAAAATGTTCCAAATGACTAACTTCACGCGAACTAAGTCGCGGGCGGCCGCTTGTATTGGGATATAAAGAAACAAAAAAAAAAAAAAAAACAATATGACACAAAATCTAGATTAAAATCTACCTATAATCGTACCATCCGATTTCATACCAAAATTTAGATTTACGGCGCCACCATAAATCTTTGATCAATCAACGTGTAGAGGTCAGAATAGCAAAAAATATAATCTCAATCCAGTTTACTACCGTACTCAATGGCTACGGCGTAGCGGTGTAGCAGCGTAGCACCGTAGCGGTCGCTCGTAGAGGCGGCCAACCGTTAAACGGCCCATCGTAAATAACGGACTGGGTTACAATAAATGAATAATTATCGGTTGGTTACCGTTTTACAGCGGAGATGAGCTTTTAATAGACGCCTCCTCTTGATGAGAAATCAGGTGATTGTTAATGATTGCTTAATTGCAAGGATAAAATTGCTTTTAGGAGCTTCATTTATAAAAAAAAGAATCAGGCATTTAAAGCGATACTTCAGCGAAAAAGATTAAATTAATTTATCAACATAAAAGAAACGAATCAATCACTCACTCTAAACTTCCCCTGAATCAATCACCGAATCTAAACCACTAGACAGACATATTCATTATTCGCCATTAATTTTTGTCTGGAAAACAATCTACAATCGCCAACTAGCTCGGGATTAATAGGTCAAGCGCGAAACAACATAAATCAGGCGGACGCTAAACGAATAATTGATGGTACAAATGGACGCACCCCCTCCCATGCCGCCCCGCTCCCCTCTAACACGCGAAAGCTAAGCGAATTAATTATCAACGGAGCCTTATATGGGATATACCAACGAGATAATGTGTTGGGTGTAAATGTATGCATGTAGATGGGGTGAAGGGTGTGTGCGTGTGTGTGTGTGTGAGTGTGTGTGTGGGGGTGTGTGTGTGTGTGTGTGTGTGTGTGTGTGTGTGTGTGTGTGTGTGTGTGTGTGTTTGTGTATTATTGTCTCGATAACTTTTACTGGCTGCGATGGAAATAGAATTTTAGCAGTATACAGCTGTATACAAGAGCGATTTTTTACCTTAAATTGCTAGCGATCTTACAAATTGCTCTTAAATTTCTTATGAGTTACAAGACTTATAGAAATGCAGGAAACTAAATGAAACTGAACTTTTTGATAATATTAATTCATTTATAAGTATAACTAGCTGAGCTCCCCATTTTCACCCGCGTAAGATTCGATCCCGTTCGAATATCGAATTTAGGGATAAAAAGTAATTAAAAATAAATAAAATTTTTATTTATGTATATGTATGTATTTGTGTATCTACTTTAGTATATTGTAATAATGAAGTTTGCACCAACAACAGTCCCATTTGTGGTTCGGGAGAATCTGTCCATTCTTTGGTTGCCTGGAAGAGATCGCATTAGCGATGAGGCCGCCCATTGTATGTTTTGTGTTTTTTATTTTATTTTTTATTTATTTATTAGGTCTGCCAACAATTGTTTACACAAAAATGCTTACACACTAAAACCACTTGTGCTTAAACTATACATTGTGCAACAATCACTTATAGGTAGACACCACATGAGAATGGACGTTGGAAACGGATGCTGAATGTATTTTTTTCGATGTTTGATTGGTGTACAATAAAGAATATATAAATAAACTAGCTTTACGCCCGCGGCTTCGCCCGCGTGGAGTTCGGTTATATCGCGCTTTTTAGATTTCCCTCGGGAACATCATATTTGTCCGGGATAAAAGGTAGCCTATGTTCTTTCTCAGGGTCCAAAGATTGTCTGTGCCAAATTTCATCAAAATCAGTTGAGAGGTTTAAGCGGGAAAGCGTAACAGACAGACAGACAGACAGACAGATAGACCGACAGACAGACAGAGTTACTTTCGCATTTATGATATTAGTATGGATAAATATAAGTACGTTAATCCTGATGCTTGTGTAATAAATTTGATTCAACTTCTTCCAGTATTTTTTGCGTGAAATAGTGTTAAACATATATATTAGTCAAACATCCGCATTAATAATACTAACAGTAACCCGTATAAGTTTCAATCGCGTCAGAATATCAGGCAGAAAATCCGGGAATAAATTCAAACTTCTCCGAAATTGGCTTTTTTTTTTAAAGTGAAACATCATTTTTGCCGGGCGCGTTCCCTGCCCCTCCTTCACCCGCGCATATATTGCCTACCGCACATGTATGAAGTTACCTCTTATCGCGAAATAATATTTAGTTTTTTAGGGGGATTATGTAGGCATTAGTAGAATCAGTTATCGATACCTAACAATACCTTCACGGATCGGACAGGCTTTTCTTTACATATTGTATCACGGAATATTCTGACAAAGTGTAAAAACATAGAAGTCCCTATAAATTTTATTTACACTTTATTATTCCAATAACATTACCTGGTAATTTTTTTTTTTTAACATGAACTTAGGAGAAAGAAATCGATATTAAGAGGAGGTAATATTTTTAATGAGTTTTTTTCCTTTTCCGGTGTCCTGCATTAATTTCGACTAAAGATTCGGCGTCCCATCAGAATTCTTGTCTCGTACGTAATTTAAGGGCAGGCGAGACCAAACGTCAGTTTTTATCCAGGGTGCCCTACGTTGACTGTTAATTAGATTGTTTTTCTTTAGTAAATGGTTTTATTTTTTCTGGGTAAATGTGTTAAAAACTAGATAATTATAAGTAGAAAAAAATATCTAAAAAAAACCTTATTATATACTAGTGCTTGACTGTAATCCCGCCTGATGGTATGCAGTGATGCAATCGTTGGTGGTAAAGCACACTAGTTTATTAAGCCTATTCATCCAAAGAAAAATAATGAGTGGATAGGAAAGAAGACGGCAGTTGAGCGAGGTGATGCATTTTTAAACCCAACAACAAGACCAACGATGCTGCGCTAGAGGGAGATTGATATGGAGACCAGACATCATGCTGGAACACGACGAATCGCTTGGCGGCAAGACTTTGTCTGGTGGGTGGTAACTTCTGCCGGCAGCCGATGTTATGGCCTACCACCGAGGTACAATATTAATATTTCTACATTTAGTAGGAATAATAATATTATACTGTGTTCTTTGTTTGTTCGAGTGCAGCCACATAAATAGTCTGGTGGTGCAAAATGCCACCTGGTAACTTGGGGCTTAGTGAAGAGGCGTACGAAGGCGCTAATTGGCGACCGAGATTTGACTAGAAATAATCTCCAAAGCCTGGAGCACAGTCATAGGATTGCCAGACTTTCTGTGTTCTATAGAATGCATTTTGGAGAGTGTGTGCGGTAAATACACCACATAAAATTCGCCATCATCGAACATCCCGTCATATGAAGGGTTACCCCTCGTCTTGTTTACCGCGTACATCGAGGGACTGGAACAATTTGGCTGCGACGGTCTTCCCGTCTGATTACAGTTAAAGTGACTTCAAGGCTAAAGTGAATAGGCTCTTAATAAACTAGTTCGCTTTACCATCAATGATTGCGTCACTGCTTTCCAACAGGTGGGATTGCCGTCAAACACTAATTTACAACATTAAAAAATGTAAGTAAAATTGTAACAATATTATATGACTTTTTTTCATAATTAGCTTCAGAAATTGTCTCGTTGGTAGGCCATAACATCGGCTGCCGGTAGAAGTTACCACCCACCTGACAAAGTCTTGCCGCCAAGCGATTCTTCGTGTTCCGGCATGATGTCCGGTGTAGCCGTACGGAGGACGGGTTTGAGCAGTTGTGTTGCGATGTGTGGCGGGTACGTTGCGTCAAATGTTGTAGTGCCGGACGTTTGGTTGTGGAGGGTTTCCACATCAATCTCCCTCTGGCGCAGCATCGTTGGTAGTGTTATTGGGCCTAACATTGCACCACCTCGCTCAACTGCCGTCTTCCTTCCTATTCACTAAGGTTTTTTAAGCGAATTAAGCGAATGAGCTTAACATACTAACGCGCTTTACCATCAACGATTGCATCACTGCTTACCATCAGGCGGGATTACAATCAAGCGCTAGTTTATAATTATTAAAAAAAAAGCAATTCTCGTAATCAAATGTTTAAAATCTAGCAGCAGTTTCATCTCGGCGACAAACAAATGACAAAACATGTCAATATGCAGTGAAAGGTATTTTTTTAGAGATTAAAATCAGACTCGAGAGTCAATTCTCTTAATTTTGGGAACAGTCACAGTTCCCAAAATTAAGAGAATTGACTCTCTAACTGTGTAGAAAAATTGTCAAAAAAACTAAGTTCTGCTGCATACGCAGTTAGAACAATTCGTAATTTGACTGATGTTGAGACGGCCCGTTTAGTGTACTTTGGCTATTTCCATAGCGTAATGTCGTACGGCATTCTGTTGTGGGGAAATGCCGCCGATATTCAAACAATATTTGTTTTGCAGAAACGAGCTGTTCGTGCAATTTATAAATTAAGTCCGAGACACTCTCTCAGAGAAAAATTTAAAGAGATTAATGTACTGACCGTGCCGTCTCAATATATTTATGAAAATCTTTTGTATGCTCATAAAAATATAAAATTGTTTAAAAAATACAGTGATGTCCATAATATAAATACTAGGAACAGGCACAAATTTATTGTACCTACAACAAGGCTCAAGAAAATAGGTGGCTCCTTCAGATGCCAATGTATACATTTTTACAATGGACTTCCAGAGGTGGTTCAAGATCTGAGCCTGAATAAATTCAAATCCTTCATTAAACGTAAGTTGTGTCAGAAAGCATTTTATAGTGTGAAGGATTATATTGAGGACAAAAAGGCTTGGGCTTGAGCTGCGTCCGATTTCTATACACTGATTGTTCTCTGATTTTTCCTCTTGTAGTTTTAATATGTAACTGTTAATGTTACTAATTCAAAGCCTGTATTACACACTATGTAGCCAAGCATATTGTACGTTACGGAATTGTATCGCTGACAGAGGTGTTCGGCACTTGTACAGCTACACAGGAGCTAAACTTTCCACAGATTCGGGAACACTGTTGGCGCTGCTGAACCTTGGACAAAACTATCTTAGCATTGTGTAGATTCAATTTCTTAGTATTGTATAATTGCATGGCAAACGTGTGAGCACAATGTACGAATGTGCTGTAAGGCATTTTTTTGTTGGGTTAGTCTTTTTTATTGACTTGATAGTGCTCTGGCTGTTGAGAGTATGTCATGCTCACTCAAATGTCTCGCTGATGGTGGCGTGTGTGTTGGGTCATTGGGTTCCCTTGAATATGGTTGAGCTGAATGATGCTGATCCATTCGTCATGTTCGTGAACGGACGCCGTCGGAGGGGACTGGTCATCTCTTAGCTGCCACGGCGTATTTTAATTTCTGAATTGATTTTTGTGTGTTTTCATAATGGACGCTCTCGGCGTACAATTTATTTCTGCATCGTTCTCACACGGTTGATTTCAACATGAATGATGTAATCAAATATTTGTAACAATAGCTTGAAAATTTAAAAGAGTGTCCATGGAGTTTCTTGCCCGTTCTTCTCCATAGGTACCTACTCTTTGGAATGGGCGACTAGCTTCATCTTATTGACTGACCGACCTTCTGACAATTCAAAAGTGCCTGTAACTGGTTTACTTGAAATAAATGCTTTGATTTTGATTTTTGATTTTGACTATGTATATGGTCGTAGCAACAGTACACCTCTCGCTACGGCGTAGCTTGTATTGGTTAGCTACGCCGTAGCGGACTACGTAGCTCGTAGCCTAGAGGAGGCACGCGTTGCATTTACGAGCAAATTTACAAAAACACTACATTTATTCTACAAGCAATATACCTATTTATAATTAAGACTATCCCGTCTAAAACAAGATCTGAGAAACCACGAAGACAAACATAAACTACCAACACCAACATAAATTAATTATTGTCTAAACAATAAGCGTATTAATGAAACCTATCTTATGGCACAAGGGAGGGAAAGGGATCTCAATTAGATACTATAAACACCCTATTTACTATGTTGTACCGATAGTAAACAAACGTCCGGGTTCTGAATTGAGAATTTGAAGTTGAGAACATGTCAAACACTACTTTGGCAACACTTAATTATAACACCAGCCTATTATTGTCCTATCTATTGGGAGGCAAAACCCTTTTCTCAAATAGAGAAGGCACAAGCATTGGATCACCACCCTTACTCAAGAGGGTTGGCGGTTTTAGACCAGACATTGCACACTATGCCATATTGTAATGTTCATCATCCCACTGCTGGGTCTTCTCTCACACAGAGAAGGATTGAGCGTAATCACCACTCTTGCTCAATGCGGGTGGCGATTTCAGACTTGGTCAGTCAAGTCCAGGTTTCAAGATGTTTTCCTTCACCTTGACTCGAAAATTTACATTGGTACTTGTCTGAGCTGGAATCGAACCCGCACACTCATACTTGAGAAGCTGCTGTTTTAACTACTACTATTACATCACATCGTTTTAAATTAGAAAACACATATGAATGAAAAAAATCGTAGTCGGTACTTGTCTGAATTTGACAAGTACCACTACCAACACACAAAGTTATGCTTCCTCGATATTCTGCCGTTTTCCTTCCTATTCACTCGAGTTTTTTTCAGTGAATAGGCTTAATAAACTAGTGCGTTTTACCATCAACGATTGCATCGCTACTTACCATCGGGCGGGATTTGGGTTAAGCACTAGTTTATAATTATTTAAAAAAAAGTTATAATTTATACTTCTCCAATGTCCAAAATGTTTGACATTATTCACATCACATCGGATAAACTTAAAAAGTAGGTACCATTATATTTAAAAAGTCACATTGGTACTCGCCCGAATTTGAATCCATAAACTCCAGCGCCACTCTTAAGGTAATTACTTTAATTTAGCCTGTAAAACTCAAAAATTTGTAAGCCAAAGAAGAGATTAAGAGATTTTGAAGTCTAAGTTAAGTAATGCAAGCATAGTTTGACAAATTCTCAACTTTGAATACTTAATTCAAAATATGGTGAGAGTCATTCGCTTCATGAAACACATCATCATCATCAGCCTTTTATCGTCCCACTGCTGGGCATAGGTCTCCTCTCATACAGAGAAGGATTGAGTTTAATAGAGTGTCCATGGAGTTTCTTGCCTGTTCTTCTCCATAGGTACCCACTCTTTGGAATGGGCGACTAGCTTCACCTTACCGACTAACCGACTTTCCGACAATTCAAAGTGCCTGTAACTGGTTTATTTGAAATAAATGCTTTGATTTGATTTGATTTGATTTGAATCACCACGCTTCCTCAATGTGGGTTGGCGATTTCAGACTTATAAAGTCCAGGTTTCCTCAAGATGTTCTCCTTCACCTTCAGTAATTGGTGTCCAAGATATACTTAGAAAGTACATATAAATTTAGAAAAGTTACATTGGTACTTGCCTGGCCTGGAATCGAACCCGCACACTCATACTTGAGAGGCTGGTGTTTTAACCATTAGGCCACCACGACTGAAACACATTAGGTTTCATTTAGTTACTAATATAAGTTTTGCATATAAATATTTACATTAAATTATTGCAAAAAGTCTATTTATGTCCTTTTGGAGGATATATCTTAGAAATAAAACGTAACTATAAATAATTTTAATATCACGTACACAATATACTTTTCTTGCAAACCTTTGAAATATTCTGCTATTTTCGTTAAATGGGAAAATGTTACAATATATCTTAAATATTCTCATCTAATATTAAATTCATATACTAATATCTTCTAAAACGGAAAGTATCTCCAGTCGATATAAGTCTACTGACTGAGCAATAGTAGCCTATAGTGGCGGGTTCGATTCTTGCTCAGAACAAATAGTTATTTGTATTGTCTATAGGTAGTTGTTCAGGGTTTTGCTGTAACTGTGTGTGTGTGTGTGTTAAAAAACCCCACGATAAAGGAGTAATTCATAGTCATTTTGTTAGATTCAACATTTTTCTTCACTCTTGAAATTTTTTTGAGGCTATGAAACCTAAAAGAACGGTCTAAATTCCATTAATTGATTGCGATTTAGAATCATTTTGCTATTACATTTACAATAATAAAAATCATAAAACAAACTTAAAACATTCTCATTAATATTTTAAGATTTAATTGGTACAACAAACACGTTAATTGGCCAAATATTTAAATCCCAAACCCTGGACAGCGGTTACTACAAATATTCTCAAAATGAATGAAACTATTCTGAGCGTAACTTCACCAACTGGTGGAGTATCGTACGGTGATTTGATGCCTCCGGGCAGGCGTTCCGGGGTCCGATGAGTTCCGAGGTTTCACGAAGGCAAGATAAACTAAGCGTGAGATTTGAGTTGTAGTTTTTGTGTGAAATGGTTTTTATGTGTAATTTGATTCATGAATGTGTGATGTGAATTAAAATATGTGGAGGATATATTCTGTTCTAGTTTTTTCACATATACAACATAATTTTTTATTTATGCGAAATCCGAAACACGTGTCCAGTATATTTATGTAAAGAATCTATGTATAAAACTTCAAAAAGATTTCATGAAAAACCACAAAATTATGAGCTTGTTATCCTACTTGGCTTTCCCGACAAAAATATGGACCACGCTCCGCTCAGGCGGGAGAGTGGGGCGTTGACCTCTAACGTCAGCTATTGCGTCGGCGTGCAATCTACCGTGCGCTCGCACTCGTTAACCACAGTACAACAATTTCTTAATGTAGGTATTTGGGAAAAAATACAACACTGTGTAAAAATGATCGGAATCGATTCAGTTGCTTATTCTGAACAAACTATATTCAGGTTTCGCATAAATAAAAATAACGTTGTATAATAATTGCTACTAAGGAAAACATTTGCTTAAAATGATTTCATTGATTATTAATTAATAAGTCTTCTGGTGTTGATTGAGGTTACCCGAAAATAAACCTTTATAATTTTCAAGCTATTTGAAAATTATTTAATACAGAGCTACCTAGTGGTATCGGCCACCACTTACAAGTTGCAGGTCGTAGGTTCAAAACCAATTGGGCGCTTTTCTTTATGTAAATTATTTCATCACCACTGCTCTCAAAAATAATGAAGGAAAATTTCGAAGACATATGACATCTACTAACCCGCACTGGGCCACCGTGGTATATTACGGCCCAGTCTATCTCACCGAGACTTCTCTGTGTCCCAACAGTAGGAACATTATAGGCGGATTATTTATGTATGTATGTAATATTATCTCTTAAAATATAATTAAGTTTGAATAAAAATCCATTAGGCGAACTATGTAAGTGCATTTCTTCCTTTAAATATTATAATAGGACTTCTTCAGCCTATAGAGGTACACTGCTGGACAAAGGCCTCCCCCAAGGCTTTCCACGATGACCGGTCTTGAGCTGCCCGCATCCATCGGCTTTCCGCGACCTTCACCAGATCATTGCACCTCGTTGGGGGCCTCCCTACACTGCGTGTTCCGGTACGTGGCCGCCACTCTAGAACCTTACTGCCCCATCGGCCATCGGTTCCACGAGCAATGTGCCCCGCTCACTGCCACTAAATTTTAGCGACTCGAAAAGCTATGTCGGTGACTTTGGTTGTTCTGATGATAAGACTAATGTTTATGTGAATTCGTCGTTGAAATGCCGTAATAATAATAAAAGAAATAAATAAGTCACAAAAGTCGATTCATTTAAATTAAAAATACTCTGTCTTCAAGCGTCAATAAAAAATTTTTTGTCTTTCATCTCGAAAATTGAGCCAAACTATACTTTTGCTTACGCGTCTGTGCATTTTTAATGGTAGTGAATTCAAATAAAGGAACAATGGGCGGCCACGAGCACGATCAACAATGTCGACTTCACAACGGCATATAATTTTTTTCTTTACTTTATACTTATTTATCCGTTTTAACAGACTTCTGGTCTAGTCTAATATAGTTCTTTAAAGTTTCCATAAAAAATGCACATTGACTCAGTTATGTAGAAAGCGAACATTTGATGGAGGCCTCAATTCACTCCAGCACACCAGAAGTTCACGGTTCTCGCCGTATTTCAGTTTCAATATACCTAACGTGCGCCTATTTCACAGTCTATATGCATATCGAGGGAGTATAAGTCAAAACATTTTTTGGTCCTTCGAGCCGGATTTCGAACATTTTTTGGTCCATGAGTGGAATGTCGAATTTCTAAAGTGTGGGTATATGTGAAATTTTGGGCCTCTATAATTGTTCGCTTATTTACGCAACATTCATTATTAGAACAGCGTTATAAAATGATATCATAACATAATCAGTTGGTATTAATCATATTCTTACTCTAGTTATTGGAGTTATTTCACTTTAGTCCCAGACGTTTGGCAATACCCAACCTGTCAAGTATTATGGGATAGCCGACGATGTTATTAAACGTGTGTTAAAATAGCCAGTGCACACACGCTTAACGACGACCACAATACGCGAACTGTTGGAAGCCCGTGGTTGTTACAATGTATGTAAGCATCGAAGGTTTATTTGTAACAAAGACAGCAGTCTTTGTTACAAATAACACAAGCGTAGCTGATATATTTTATGGAGAAATTCAAATAAAACGCCGTTCATTAGTACTTGAGAACGGCTGAGCGGCTTCGGTTTTTTTTATATGTTTGTTATCTGTATTAGGGTTTTAAGAATCAAAATTTGAAAAAATCGGCTAGGAAATAATGAAGAGAAAAGCGTACTTTTCTTACAATGTTTGTTTTTTTTTTTTTAAATCATACTATTAATGTTTTCCCCATTTCAAATAACTAACATGTGAATACCTGTCTTCAAAGCAAAAAAAAAAAAAAAAGCAAAGCATTTAAAATGTAAGGCCTTTTTAATTCTAAATGACCTCTTTAATTTTAAATGCTTTGCAATGAAATGGGGGTTGTATCGGAGAAAAGGAAGAAAACGACATGCTTTTTAGTGAAAAGAGAATTTTCCTCAACATTTTTAACAACATCCGTTTTTTTCAACTAAACGTTTCGACGGGCTACCAAGACCTCAGAAATAAATAGACACGACAGTCTGCCATTGGATCTTTACTTCTACGTTTTAAAGATAGCATAAACCCCTATATTCATAAACGTTGCGAATGTTTAACCACACACTTTTGGCGTTAGCACGTCAGTTAACTTTAATCATCGTTTATGAATGAACCAAAGTGTTTAAGGGATTTAAACGATGATAAGTTTAAGTGCAAACGTCAAAAATGTATGTTTAAACATTCGCTAACCACTAGTAAACTTTAAGCAATGTTTATGAATACAGGGAAATATCTTTAGATCATATTTTTTTTTATATCAAGTTATAAACTAGCGCTTGACCGCAATCCCGCCTGATGGTAAGCAGTGACGCAATCGTTGATGGTAAAGCGCACTAGTTTATTAAGAGCCTTTTTACTCTAGCCTTGAAGACACACAAATTGTAGTCCGCCGGGAACACCGCCGCTGGCAAATTGTTCCAGTCCCTCGATGTACGCGGTATAAAGGAGGAGGGCGGTATAAAGGACATCAATGAACTAGTGCCTAAATTTTTAATCCAACTCAGTAAAAAATACTCACATTATAATAAACCATACCTTCTTTACACCTGTGTACTGTGAAAGCGTATAAAAGCGAAGCGTGTAACAGTCCAAGTAACGCACGCTAATTGACAGATTGAGTGAGCAGCCACTCTCCGCCATCGATGGCTTAGGGTGGATACGCCAACGGTTTAAACGTAGGAAGTCTTATAAGTGGACAGATTAAATTATATATCAAGTAAGGGGGGATTGAGACGGGAATGTAATCGGATAAAAGATACGTGAATTTAGTCCTGATAAAAAATTAAACGGGGATAAAAGATTGCCTAATATAATCGTTAAAAATGAGTCAATACGGAGAGATTAACGCTTTTAATGGTGCTTATAAGGAATCATTTTTTAAATCTGTTCCTCATATTTTTTTATAGTTGCTGAGGCTGGAATAGCTGATTAGTTATAGTTACAAAATATGTTATTGAAAACACTACCTATATATTGGTGTTATTGGTTTTTTAAAAGGAATTTTATAGTAAAAAGTACAAACGATTTGAAAAAAAACATTCAAGTAATATATTTCAGTCTTGGAAAATTTATACCTACCATAAAATATTTTTACACCTTTATATAGCAAAATATTTTACTAATACCTACCAGACACAATTTAATGTCCTAATCTACCCTCAAACATGGTAACCCTCTTACGTGGTACAGAACGGGCGTCGAAGGTAATGCGAGCGATTTCATTCGATACGTACACAGTATCGCATCGATATGATTCGATTGTTATCGATTGTCCGTATCAAATGGATTCGATTATTTTAAATAAGCGTAGCGCTAGTGATTCAACTGATGAAAACGATTCCAAGTACTTATCAACAGTGTTTGTTATTTTGATAATGGCATTTGTTGTTGATAAATCACGATAAATTGAAATCTTATGCTTTGACATTTAAATTTCAAAGTGCTGTAATTTACGCCTGATCAGTTAAGATTTCCGCGCAAGGTGGCGCGGGTTCGATCCCTGCACAGTGAAATTATTAGTCTGCATGAATATGAATATTTGCACTGGTCTGGTCGTGACTCGAAAAGCACGTTAAGCCGTTGGTCCCGGTTGCCATACGAACATCTAGTGACAGTCGTTACGGGTTGTTGGAGCCCTCAAAAATCCAACAATTGGTCTAACTGCAATGCTTCGCTGTCGCCTTGGGGTTGTGGAGGTCAGACGGCAGTCGCTTCACGAAAAATGCCGAAGTTTAGCCATATCAGCAGTTGGACTGGTAAAGCGGACCCCAGACTCCAAAGCTGAAAAGGCTTCGGATGCGACTGGGATTAACGCTGGGATGATGATGAGTTGAGATTTTCAATGGTATATACATATATAACTGTATATATATATATATATATATATATATATATATATATATATATATATATATATATATATACCCTATAGGCAGAAATACAAAAAAAAATATTTTTCTTTTTGATGTCTTTTTTTTGCATACACAAGTCACGTTGTTGTATAAAACTGTTTTACATCCGTCACCTCACACATTAAGTTCAGTTGAAAACCAGCGTCAAGCACTAGTTGTCTGGCATGTTTGCTGAACTGGGTCTTTTTGGCGCAGCCGGGACACACATTCCTGCTAGGTTTCTACAGTAATTTGTTTTATCACAATTTACTTTATTTTATTATTACCATGTCTTACTTTTTTAATGTTTGTCTTTATTTGATGTATTGTGTGTCTATGCCATGTAGTCTGTACTGTCTGTGTGATGTAGTATGTGCTAAAAAAAATGTATTTTCCTTCTTTAAAAAAAAAACCTCGTATTAATGCCTACAATCATGTATTAGGAAGTAGGTATATTTTTAAAGCAATAATTATTAAAGTTTTATGTTACTGATTACCTACCAAATTATGGTTACCACAATATCATGAGAGGTAACAAGGGTATTCGTATCCTTTGGTCCCAATCAGGCTTCCAATAATAACAAACAATGGACGAAAATAATTGGGATATACGAGACGCGAGCAAAAACACATCGCTATGGTGCAAAACATCCACACTGCCACAAGATAAATAAGTGGGGATCGAAGGTTTATTTTGTTCAATGGTGAAGATAAGATCTTCAGATAAGATGAAGTAGTCAGAAAATGTGATGTAAAAGTAGACTCAGCCTCAATACAAAATACAGATTTTTCTTGTCGTCTAAAGCCCACAAGATTGTCAGTGTTGTCTGGATCACTATGGAAGCTTGTTGACGGACACGTTTTTTCTACGGCGCTGTTTAGACGCCTTGTGAAGACACGGTCGTCAATATTGTAAGGATCATTATGGAAGCCTATTGACGGACACGTTTTTTCTACGGCACTTTTAAGACGCCTTGTGAAGACATGGTCTTCAATATTGTATGGATCACTATGGAATTTTGTTGACGGACACGTTTTTTCTACGGCGCTGTTTAGACGCCATGTGACGACATGGTCTTCAATATTGTATGGATCACTATGGAATTTTGTTGACGGACACGTTTTTTCTACGGCGCTGTTAAGACGCCATGTGAAGACAATATGGTCTTCAATATTGTATGGATCAATATGGAATTTTGTTGACGGACACGTTTTTTCTACGGCGGTGTTTAGACTTCATGTACAGACACGGTCATTCATATTTTATTGATTACTAAAGGCGGAAGCCTGTTGACGGACACGTTTTTTTTTACGGCCAAAAGGATATTCAAGGTCATGCCTTTATTCCATTGAGTCCGAGGCAGAATTTACTGTGTAAGTTTACCATGCAGGATTATTGGGCTTCTGTAATTTCACATCTCGTGGTCGCAAGCCCAATATTATTCAGGGGTGGGCCATATACATCCCCAAAATGGGGGGTTGGTGCGAGTTTATTTTCAATTCCGACAACAATACGCTGTTTTTCTCACAAACTACCCACTTAAATATAATGCGGCCGATACGGAGAGCGGTAGAGCGTTTTTATTCGTGAGTTTTAGAGGTTGTAAGTCATAAGATGTAGCGGGTACGAGAATTTGTCAGCATATAAATATCGCGGTTCTATATTAAATTAAATTGGGCAGAGAATTAAGTCTATATCTTAAAACCTTTTTTTTTCAGCAATTTTCATGAAAAAGTCATGTAAATTGAAAAGCCCCAAAATATACGTACATATTAAGCGAACTGTGGTGCTAAGTTTTTGTATAAGCTAAATTAGTTATCAAATTAATTGGAAGGTATCTGTTTCCTGTACCAAATCACGCTTATTTCTTATTACATGCACCCCATAACATTCCAAGTCCCTCAAGGAAGTATTTTATTTAGAAATATTGTTTCGGGACGCACAGGACTCACCGATAGGCGTTCTTTTCTTGCTTAGATACGGCAGGTATTGAGTTAGGGGACAAGTTACTCTGAGTCACTACAGAAAAACCACAAATAGAAAACCACAGACAAAAATGAAATAGGGATAGTGTCGCGAAGATATATAATGACTGAATTTGCCCTATCTTTCATTAGTCACACGAAGAAACATCCACACCGAGAACAGCAAGCTCAAAATTCATGAAATAGCGTTTCCTTGATAATCAAGTTACTACGTCATTGTGCGTCAGCGGTGTCAAATCGATAAATAAACACAACTGTCTTAAACCGGTAGGGCGAATCGAAAGATTTAAATTGAAATGCATCTTTATTACATAATCTGTCTTCTTATAGGTCAGTTATCTGAAAAAAAATTCCAAAACCACTGGTGAAAGTGCAACTAAATGGTCATGTGTCGATTAGAAGTAGTAAGTAGTGGGTTCGATTCCCAGTAGTGGATATTAAAGAGAGGTTTCTACAGACATATCCATTTGAAGGCTATATTTTCCTATACTACCACTTTATATCATGTTCTTGTCATGTGTTTGAAGTCAAACTTCTGCTTATTTATATTTTGTGGTGACGCAACGACGACAATGCGACGGCTAGAAAAGGTAACAATTTAAACTCACCTATGCACGACATATTTGTGGTTTTTCGGGCCCATTTTATAGCGTGAATGGGCCGCTTTATGTACTCGAGTGATTTAATGAGGTTAGTTTTGTGTTACTTTGCCATTTATTTTCGGAATTGCTTTACTTCAGTGCTATTGGATTTTTGCTCTAAAATTAAGGAATATAAACATTGAAATTTCAGTTTCTAAGTGTATTAAAATATTAGATTAAGGGTGTAGTAGAAAGTACTTAAATTTTGACAAAAATTGCCACTACATTTAAATTATTAGGGCACTCACTTTAAGCCATACTTTACTTTAAAGTAATTATCACAAGTTTTAGACATCTGAGTTTTAGTAACATAAATGTACTTGATTTCTATTAACCTCACATTTTAATAGACGCTATAATAAAATAAAATGCGACTTATTTTAACAAACGGCGATGTTTATTTAACAAACTCAAAAGCCTAGTGTCTAGCATTCATAAAAGTGTTAACAAAATAATTTCGAAATTTGAAAGCTAGTGGGCTTTACCATCAACGGCTGCATTATTGCTTACCATTTTTTTTTGTTTGGGATGAGAAGTCATCAAATGATCTCTCCCGCTCTGGGCGGAGCGGAAGGGCGTGTCAGACTTTTACTGACTAAACCCCATCCGTGTTTCTTCACTTGCCTATGCGCCAGGTCCTCGGTTTCTTTTTTAACCAACCCGCAACCCTGACCCAGGAGGCATCAGTCTTACAGGCGGGATCGCGTTGAACCATTAGTTATTAAGAATAGATAGAGCTTTCGTTTAATTTAGACCAATTAAAGGAAATGTTAAGAGCCTACTCATTGTATGTTGAATCGCTTTTAATTTCATTAAAGTAATGTCGTGATCCGTGACCCTGGATTGAACGACACTTTTGCTAACAGTTTTTAAAGTACCCGTTGCTCAAAAGAACTAATAATATTAAAAAAAAAAAAATCCTAACAAAATTAAAAAAAAGCGAAAGATTATGATTATGGATGAATGTTTGTTACTCTTTCATGCAACAACTGCTGCATGGGCGGTAAAATTTTGCACACAGAGATATATATAGGACTATAGCCTCCGTGGCGTAGCGGTAGCGAACGCGGCCGCTGGGCAAGGAGGCGCTGGTTCCCGCGCAGTGCAAATATTTGTATGCATGAATATAAATATTTGCACTGGTCTAGTTGTGCCTCGGAAAGCACATTAAGTCGTTGGTCCCGGTTACCATACAAACATCTAATGGCAGTCGTTACGGGTTGTTGGAGCCCTCAAAAGTCCTACAATTGGTCTGGCTGCAATGCTTCGATATCGCCTTCGGGTTGTGGAGGTCAGACGGCAGTCTCTTTACGGAAAATATCGAAGTTTAACCATTTCAGCAGTTGGACTGGTAAAGCGCATCCCAGACGCCAAAACTAAAAAAGCTTCGGATGCGACTGTGATTAACGCTCGAGATGATGGTAGTTTATATCCAGGAATTACTCACAGGATACTTTTTATTCAGATCGAAACTTACGCAAGTGAAACCGGGGGCGCTGATAGTATGTTCACAAAACGAAAACACAATCATATACATGTGTTAAATGAAGGTCATCATTACTCTTTCAAAACCAACCAAAGGAACAGAAAATCCAAAAAAAAAATAAAAAACGGACAATAAAATACATCCCTGGTGTTCAAAGCTCAGGTATCGACAAGGGTGGCAAAGGGTTGAAACGAGTAATTTAAACGCGTCGATCTAAGACGTATGCGGTTTGGGGCAAAAGGGAATCGAATGAATCTTGGGTGAGTGGGTGAATGACCGGATGAATGGTTTATAAGTAAATTTGTTGAATAAGTTATGCTAGAGTAGATACCAATTGCGTACGGGTTAACTAGATTTTTTGATTGACCTGATATTGAAAGGTCATTGAGCGTGTCTAAGACTTCTTGCCTTAATCTAAAAGAGTTTTTATTTGAATATTTTGTAGGATGTTGCTTAATCAGAGAAATTGTCAACCAAAAAATGTCAACTTCTGTACACAACATTAAAAACAAAGGTGACCTTTAAGACGAAAGTGTGACTATGCCACCTCATTATTTCGTGACAAATGATTGATGAAAATTGGTTATTATGACAGATATTTACTTTGTAATGTATTTTATCATTTTAATGATTGTGAATGTGAGAGTTCGTAGATCTTTTTGTTTTTTTATTATTTTTAATCTTGATCTAGCTGTTTGAATATTAATTTTCTTGGCCTACTCAAATGTCTATTCTTTGTTTTTGTTCATCGACTAGGTCAGCTCCTTATGCTTTGAGTTGAGCTACATGATACCGGTCGTCGTGGGGATCCTTGGGGGAGGCCTATGTACAGCAGTGGACGTCTTTCGGCTGAAATGATGAGGATTATGGTAATTAAACAAGTGCTTAACCGCAATCCAGTGATGCAATTGTTGACGGTAAGGCGCACTAGTTTTTTTTTTTTATATATACACACATCAAAAGTGTCTAGGGATCAAGCATTTTTATGCGGATTTCTTGAGATTGAGATGTGGCTTTGTAATAAATTTATGATTTTATAAATTTATATGGATCCTTTTTGGTGCATTTCATAATTTGAATCAGGAACTGTGAATCAAATTCGAGTAAAAGATGAAAATCAGCTGTCAATATTTTCCCTATAAAAACATACAACGCATTGAAGACATTATTAGTGCTACTGTTTCCCTACTACTGATTAAAACCAACGTTATTATGGAGCGGCGACGTCATTTAAGCAGGGAAGAAATGCTCAGAGCCGTGGGAATGATAGAAGCTGGTTCCCGGCAACGTACTGTGGCGTTAGCTCTGAATACAAGTCATTATCAGTCGACTTTGGACACGTTACCGAAGCACTGGTACCGTGGCTGAGCGCCATGGAGGACGGTATCGCTGCACCACACGGAGACAAGACCGATACATTCAAATCTTAACTCGAAGAGCTCCAACAATAACCGCCATGATGTTAGCCGTGAGGCTTCATCACTCTTCAGGGAACTTAATTAGCGACCAAACAGTCAGAAACCGCTTGCATGAAGTGAACCTTCATTCCCGAAGACCGCTACGGGTACCACCTATAGCAATGCACAATCGTAGGATTCGATATCAATGAGCTCTTGAACACAGAAATTGGGCAGAAGAACAATGGCGTTTCGTGTGCTTTTCTGATGAGTCTCGTTTTGGTATGAGACCGGATACAAGACGTATACGACACTGGAGAACCCCTGGACGCCAACGGCGATTAAAATCCTGCCAGGAAGTCCATCCTTATAGTGGTGGAACCATCATGGTATGGGCGGGTATTTGGATCGGCGGAAGAACTGAGTTGATTTGGATCAGAGGCAACCTCAACGCTCAAATTTATGCTGAAACGATTGTATCAGACGTCATCGTTCCTCTACAAGTGCAAATCGGTTCCTTATTTCAGTTAATGCATGATAATGCACGACCGCACACCGCAAGAGTTGTAAGACAGACTCTCGCCGCAGCTAACATCAATGTCCTGCCCTGGCCTGCTCAGTCGCCAGACTTGAACCCGATTGAGCAATGAGCATGCATGGGATATGCTACAGAGAAGAGCTCTGCCGAATATGGAGGGTATCCAGTCGCAAGAAGACCTTTTTTTGTTGTTGCAACGAACATGGGCGGCCATTCCACAGCGTGATTTGGATGAACTCATTTTGAGTACCTATGCCAAACCGATGTTCTTGTGTTGTTAGTGTTCGCGGTAGAAACACGGATTATTAATTGTTTAAGTTACCCAATAAAATTTTAGAGAAAACTGTTATTTCAGTCTTTTTTCGAACTTTTGTGTTAGTGGTTCAAATGTCAAATATCCCTTTATTAGGAAAATGGCAAATTTCTTTATTAATGCAAAGGTGACTTGGTTTATCCTTACTGTGACAAACGAAAACACTTTATTTGATGAATCCTTAAAGAAAATTTTAATTAATATCAATCAGGAGAAAAGTTATTGCAAAAATATATGTTGATCCCTAGACACTTTTGATGTGTGTATTATAAACTAGCGCTTGACCGCAGTCCTGCCTGATGGTAAGCAGTGACGCAATCGTTGATGGTAAAGCGCACTAGTTTATTAAGAGCCTATTCATTCTAGCCTTGAAGACACTCAAATTGTAGTCCGACGGAAACACCGCCGCGGGCAAATTGTTCCAGTCTCTCGATGTACGCGGTATAAAAGAGGAGGCGAAACGCTTCGTCCGGATCGTAGTGGTGTTAACAACGTAAGGGTGGAAACCAGCCGTACGACGGGTCGTCCGCTGGTGGAACGGAGATAGGGGAATTAAATCATGCAATTCCCTCGCACACTCCCCGAAATGCATCCTATAGAACACCGAAAGGCTGCCTACTCTACGCCTGTGCTCTAGGCTTTGGAGACCAACTCGAGTTAGATCAGGGTCACCAATCAGCCTCTTTGCACGTCTCTCCACTGAATCCAAAGTGGCCAGTTGACACTTGCAGCACCAGCCCAAATGTGGCTGCAGTACTCCACACACGAACGGACCTGTGCTTTGTATAACATTAGAAGCTGCCCAGGTGTGAAGTACTGCCGGACCTTTACGATAACGCCAAGTTTCCTGGCAGCCACCTTGGCCTTGGACTCAATGAACCGCCCAAAGTTAAGGTTCGAGGAAATCTCAACTCCCAAAAGCTGAAGGCACATTTCGAAAAGTAGGAGCCAAGGTGAACGGGCTCCTTTTGGCGGTGAAAATTAGATTTTTTAATTATGAGAATTAATTAAGAGCCTGTTCACATAAGACTTGCAGAAACTGAAATTGTTAACAGACGTGAAGACCGCCGTAGGCAAATTGTTCCGGTCCTTTGATGTACGCGGTATAAAAGACGAGGCGGAACGCTTCGTCCGGTTCGTAGTAGTGTCAACAACCTAAGAGTGGATACTTGCCATTCGACGGGACGTCTGATGATGGAATGGTGATGGCGGAATTATGTCATGTTACACTCACCCACACGAGTTTTTCTCGGTGGTAGGCCATAACATCGGCTGCCGGCGGAAGTTACCACCCACTAGACAAAGTCTTGCATGATGTCTGGTGAAGCCGTACGTAGGACGGCTCTAGCGCAGCATCGTTTGGTCGTGCTGGTCTTGGGTTTAACATTGCATCACCTCGCACAACTGCCGTCATCCTTCCTATTCCTAAGTTTTTTAAGTGAATAGGCTTAATAAACTAGTGCGCTTTACCATCAACGATTGAATCACTGCTTACCATCAGGCGGGATTGCAGTCAAGCACTAGTTTATAATTATTAAAAAAAAAAACACTCCAAAATGTATATGTATATATATATATATAATAAATATATATGTAAATTAAAGCACACCGAAAGACTGGCTACCCTATGCCTGTGTTGATATTCATCATCATCATCACCATCATCGGTCAGCCGAAAGACGTCCACTGCTAGAAATAGGCCTCCCCCAAGGTTCTCCACGACGACCGGTCCTGCGCCTGTGTTGCTATTTGCAAAATAAAATATCTTTTCATCATCAGCATTTCAGCCGACTGTCTAGCAAGTCGGCTGAAATACCAAATACGTAGTCCTTCAAAAAGAAAAAAATAATTTATCTGAAAACCAGTAGCGAAATAAAATTGTATTAAAACAATAAATTAAAATATTAATGAGATACTTCACTTAAAAATATCGCACAGAACCAACAACGCTTTTACCTGAACAATTCTCAAACATCTCGAGTTAACAAAAAGGCTAAAACATGTTTGTAACATCGTCGCTGCTGTTGCGACAGTACAACAGTACACGTTGACTTAATGATGTAAGAAATATGAGAAAGGCTGGGCCGGTGACAATGCGCTCTAATATTACACAGGGTGATGAGACTCGCTCTAGTTTGCGCTCCGACGATGCCAGATGAAATTTCACAGCGCCTGACGTAAGGCGTACACATTTAGAACTTTTGCTTTGAAATGTTATTTTATTTTAACAAGTTACGTCCCGCGGTTTTACCCGGATAAGTTTCGATCCTTTGGGAATATCTGGATAAAAAACTATCCTAAATATTAATGCTGTTTATAAAACACTTATGCAAAATTACATTAAAAAATCTGCGATAAAAGAGTATCCGTCTCCAGGTTTTAAGCTACCTCCTCACCAATTTTCACCAAATCTTTTTTTTACATATATACCTGAAAAACGTCCAGTATTTTAAGTAAAGAAACTATGTATAAAATTTCAAAAAGATATCATGAAAAACCACAAAGTTATGAGCTTGTTACCTAACTTGGTTGTCCGTACAAAAATATGGTCAACGCACCGCTCGCCCGCGAGCTCCTATGGCGGCGAGGTGGGGGGCCCTGTCCGGATTTGCACGTGCGCTTAGTACTATGATCTACCGTCTGCTGTGTCGTGCGTTTGGTAACCACATTGCAACAATTTCTAAATGTATTTGGGAAAAAACATAACGTGATGTAAAAATGATTGGAATCCATTCAGTTGCTTATTCTGAACAAACTATATTCAGGTTTCGTATACAGAAAAAATACCTTTGTATAGTAGAATATAGAATGAAAATCGACTTTATTATGATAGGAACACACATTTTAACAAAACCAACTAACTAATCTGTAAAATTAAGTTAAAACTATCAGTTATCCATACTAATATTATAAATGCGAAAGTAAAGAGTTACTTTCGCATTTATACAGACAGACCGACAGACAGACAGACAGAGATCTGTCTGTCTGTCTGTCTGTCGGTCTGTCTGTCTGTCTGTCGGTCTGTCTGTCTGTCTGTCTGTCTGCCTGTCTGTCTGTCTGTCTGTCTGTTACGCTTTCCCGCTTAAACCTCCCAACCGATTTTGATGAAATTTGGCACAGACAATCTTTGAACCCTGAGAAAGAACATAGGCTACCTTTTATCCCGGAAAAATATGATGTTCCCGAGGGAAATCTATAAAGCGCGATATAACCGAACTCCACGCGGGCGAAGCCGCCGGCGGAAAGCTAGTAACTTAATATTTGATATAACTTACTAAACACTTTCAACTTTACGGTAAGTTGATAAATTTCACTACATTAAAAATGTAGGTAGCATAAAAAACAACTACCAGCTTCCTAATAAGGAAAATTCTAAGATTTTACCCATACAGACATAATTCAATATTCTCATCTCATAATCTTTCTAACGTTATTACCAACATCCTCAACGCAGCGATGCAGAATCTCGTGCGAAGCACCTTATAATAAAGTCAACTGCAAGCGAAGGAAATTCCTTCCCTTATTACCACTAGAGGACTTAACCCCGGTTGCATTACTCAGCTGAGCATTTTTGAGGCTTCCTCCAGACTTTCATAAGGCATGAGAAAAAATTAAGTGCGTCATTAACTTGAGTGCATGAACTAATAAAATGAGTTTGTTAAGTTTATAGTGCGGTTTTATAAGCTAAACTATGAAGGTATTGTATGTAATCTACAATACTTACACTTTATTGCTTAGGTTATTAAATGTAGTCAACTTAATATTTTTGAACTAAATTACAAAACAATCAGTATATAATGTTTCCATGCCTGGGACACAATCCTCCTCTCGATGAGACAGAGTAGGCCGTAATCTACCACGTGGGACCAGTGCAGATTGGTAGATAAAAGCTCTTTGAAGTCTTTCCTCTACGACAGTCCGGTTTCCTCACAAGGTTTTCCTCCACCGTTTTGAGAGCAGTGTAGATGAAATCATTAACAAGAAGTTAAGCACCTGACGGGGTTCTTCTAGGCCGCGGCAGTTCTCTATATGTTAATATCTCCATATGATATAGTATGCCAGTATGAACAATTAATACCTTTAGGACCTTCGTATATACCTACAATTTTTCATTTTGAAAAACTACGGTTTAATCGCCATGCAGCATGCATGGTTCGGTATTGGCATGGGCGCTTACCACTGACTGATACGTTTTTACAACGACACGGTCTATATGCCGTGGACGGCACAGTTTTTGGTTTATTGTCATTTAAACGCATCTTAAAAGATTATTATTAATTGATAAAATCGCGCGATATATTACAAATCGCTTATCTTAAACTATCGCACACCTAACATTCAGTGCAGTGGTGCCATTAGTCAACAGAAGCGCCATGAAAAACAGGTATTACCCTTTAAAACGCCTTTAATGAACGTAATTGAATAGTTTATGCATACGTTCTTTGTTTCTTAGAAAGTACAATTATCACGACATGTATGTTATTGTCATAGAAAGTTACACGAATGGAGTCTGTTTCCGAGAGATTGAAATTAATTATACGATTAACGATACGATAATTTTTATATGAGTAACTGAGGCGTGTGTAATTGTGCATCAGGTAACACTCCGGTTCAAGCAATTTAAAAAAAAAATCCAACATGATCCTTAAAGCGACCTCAAGTCAGTGACCATTGCGATGTATAATTTTATTAATATTTCACAGCTATTTTAACGAGATACAAAGATTAAGGGCCGCGTAGAAATGGGCGAGAGAGCAACGACTCCGCGACAATACAACAATGTCTGTAATTAATAGTTTTATTTGAAATAAATGCTTTCAGTTTATCGTCAAGCTGGAAAAGAGAGTGTCCTCTGTATTATAAAGAAGAACGAGATACACATTTACGTAACATCGTTATTAACTTTAAAAAAATGCTTGCGGTGGTCTTCCCGTCCAATTACAATTTAAATGTTATTCAATGCTACCTTTGAACATTTATTCAGCATTTCAGCAGCTGACGCGCGGCCTACTTCAAATATTGTTATAATTGCAGGTTACACGCATAGAATACCAAGACGTTTTTACATTTGTGTGTTGGGAAAAAGTAGTACTGTAACTGTAATATTGTGTAAATAAATCGGATTAGAATTTATTCTTGTCTCATTACCCCTCACTGTGACCAAGACACCTTTAGACATCTCTGATCAGTCCTGTGAGTCTGCTGGACTGGCAGTGCGTTTACCCTTCACCCTTACCTGGAAATACTACCCGCTATTCGTTTGTTATCTTAGGTTTCTTGGTGCAGATATCCCGCACTTATATATATTTATTTATTACAAACTTTATGGTAGGTCACAGCTGTAGGGCTTATAGGTCTTAGTTTAGGTTCTGTGTATAATTTGCCATATAGGCGCATGTACTACCGCTACCTTTATTATAGGTAGTTGTACAAATATCTTCAGGGCTAGTGAATAGGCTCATAACAAACTAGTGCGTTTTACCATCAACGATTGCATCACTGCTTACCTTCTTACTTCTGTACTTAATTAATAATTCATAAAGAATAATTTTTCGGCCAGTAACAATATTAGGCCCCATTTTGATGGTCCTTAAAGCGACCTCAAGTCAGTGACCGTGGCGACGTATAATTTTATTAATATTTCATAGCTATTTTAACAAGATATTAACGTTCATTCTCTAAAGACAAAGATTAAGGGCCGCGTTGAAACGGGCGAGAGAGGGATTTTTTACGATGTGATTATAAAATACGATGTAATAAACAATATAGCGGTTTAAAAGTGTTTGTTTAGATGTAAAAGCTAATTGAATTGAAGTATCAAGATGTGATGGCGTCATAAAAAATGTGTGGTAAGGTTGGACACGTTTGTTCCGTTTTAACATGAGACTTGATGTTGACTATGTGTTTTTTTTTATGAAAAGAGATTATTTTAATGTTTTAATTGAGCAAACAACAGTCGAAGTATCTGTAATACTTCGACTGTTGTTTGCTCAATATGTGATATTGTTGTGCTTTATTATAATAGGTAAGTCAAGAAAAAGGAGCAGTCAAATTTTTTAGTTGTCTCAACTATCCTCAGAAAGAAAAAGTATTCATATTTTATTTATATTTAAAGTATAGTACCTACCCAAACCAAATTTAGCATAATAAAAACAAATTATTTATAAAAAAATGCACAGAATCAGGAAATCCTATACGAGGCCAAAAGGCTCTTATCTCAACTTAATGCTTCGAGCATTTAAAAAAGTAAATGTGGCAGTGCTGGTATTCTGATAGAGCCTGGTGTTAGGTCACGGACAATCAGAGCAACACAAATATACAGGGTGTATCTGACATCGTAACGCAAACTTCGCAAAAAGTCTAGACCGCATGCCACTAATAAAATTATGATAGTCATTTATGTAGTTAATGAACGGTTACAGAATTCACAGTGTTTAAAAAAAAGTGTCGGCTCGGCCTTTGAACGTTGCAAGCGTGCCGCCATGCGGGTTTGTAGGTATGACGTTGATCCCTGATGTGAACTCCATTAAATCAGCTGATAAGATAGTTTTTCGAGTTTAGTTTTCATTACGGCTTTTTTGTGTAATTAGTGAATTAATTAATTTTAACTTTAAAATCTTATTGGGTTATAAAAGTGTAGTAATTATGAACGGTCTAAAGTGAAAAAAACAACATATAAATTTTTGTTTATCATGAAAAAGCCGACGAAAAATTCCACCACCAGGGGGTTCAGAATCATGTACTGGATCCATGGCACTCGTTTGTGCGTCGATGTCAGATACACCCTTTGTAATACGAGAGGTATAATTACGCATTTTTACTTAAATGTATTATAATCATAGACTTCAGTGTAGTCCTTATTACAGCAGCCTCGGTCAATCAGAGCGACAACCGTTAAATTTAAACGTTTTGTAAAGTTTAAATACAACTAGTATACCGTTGTAACATTTAACTGTCAATAGATTTATTAAATATCATTAATACGATGCTGCATCATAGTATATCGTCATCATCATCATCAAACTTTTTATCGTCCCACTGCTGGGCACAGATTTCCTCTCACACAGAGAGGGATATCAAAATGAAAAGTAATTTATTCAAACTAGGCCGAGAATCAGCACTTTTTGAACGTCAATATTACATAAGACAGTCCCCCAAAACGCCCACCCATCGACACTTCCTAACTGCTTTGGCTGGGAAGAAGAAGTGGCGGAAGAAACTCCCCAGCAGCACAGCTGTCTGTTCATTTTATACAATACTATGTAGGTACAGTAGTATAAGAGAAAAAATATTTATATAAATATGCCATCTAGCCACGCCAAAATACCAAAAAAGCAAAACAAAAAATAATATATCATTAAAGTGGAAATGTAAAAAGTAAAACCTTATTACATACCTAAATAAAAGACCCTCGCATAAAGGGCGTGACAGCTCACATATTGTGCATTGTAAAAAGCAAATTATATGAACTCATGTAATATGTAAGTAAGCTAATTCTGGAGAAGGAACACAAACATTGTCCTGAGTTAATCAGAGCGACCAGATATTCTTATCATTTAAATAGTCATTTGCAGGATAGAGCGTAATCACCACGCTTGCTCAATGCGGATTGGCGATTTCAGACTTAAAATCCACCCCAGTAGACTCCAAAATACTACAAGTACGGTACACATGATAGACCGCTAAAACTGCTTTATAACTTTCACCAATACCAATTTATCGAGAATCACCAATAAACAACAAAATCGACTCAAACCAAACACACACTTCTTTAGATTAAATCAAGGTAACTCTACCCCATCTGCTAATCCCGTGCACAGTAAACTGCGCCAACGAATTACTGTAATTACGTTCGGCTGTGCCCGCGGGGAATAATTTGTTGGTTTTCGGACCCTAGCGAAATGTAACACCAGCCGGGGAGCATGGAACCGGGGTGAATGTCTGTGGGGAGCCGTGAAGGTTAGGTTCTACGGTGTTCTGGATTGAGGATGTACTGTGAAGTGTGAACGCGTTAATCGGTTTTGCTGTATAGGGTATCAGAATACCAGCGTTGCAAAATCTACTTTTTTAAATATTCGAAGCATTAAGTTGGAGATAAGAGCTTATTAGCCTCGTATAGGACTTTCTGATTCTGTGCAATTTTTTATAAATAATTTGTTTTTATTATGCTAAATTGGGTTCAGGTACCAAACTTTAAATATAAATAAAATATGAATACTTTTTCTTTCTTTCTGAGGATAGGTGAGACCACTAAAAATTTGATTGCCTACTTTTTTCAAAAAAGTTATAATGTGTCGAAGATTCTTGTTTTTGTGATAGATTCTTGTGTTTGTAATATCATCACTGAAGTTTGTAATATCATAGATAAAACTCATATGACATTTGAAATTTATCTGTGTTGATTAATGTATAACTATGTATAAATAAATGATATAGTCTCTGGCGCGAGCCGCGAGGTGACGCAGTAGCAAACTAGTCGCCAAGTCGAGCGGCCGTGCAGCATGACAACAACAAAACAGTATTATTGATAAATTTGTTTTATTACACCTAGTACCTAATACTTACTCTTCTGACAAGTGGACGTCACATTATCATTGAAGAGTTTGTTTGACGTACCGAGTACATACAATATGTAAAGAAAACCCTGTCCGACCCATAAGGATAATAAAGGTTAGGTAAACACTTGACCAAATATAATATAAAATTTTACATAATCATCATAGTAACAATACTAATGAATTTTGAAATAATCCTTTTTTCCCGGGAATTAATTCCAATTTCCCCGAATTTGGTAATTTAAAAAAAAATGGCAACACCGGTATTATTATAAGCGAATAGCGACGCAACCACGTCACAGGTGCCGCGTGCCCTGCTGCCCCCCGCCGGCCGAGGAAAGGGTTGCGTACCGCACATGTATTAAGTTTCCTCTTTTTGCGAAATAATATTTAGGTATTATTTTAGGGGGATTTTTTTTTAAGTTTAGCCTGTCTTTGTGGGCATTAGTAGAATCAGTTATCGATACGTAACAATACCTTCACGGATCGGACAGGGTATTCTTTACATATTGTATATTAAAAAAATAAACCTAAGAACATAAATACTTCATCGTCATTATTTCCTTTTTGTACTATTACCTCCCTCTACTATTGTCTAACTTGTACAAAACTATCTTTATGTTACTATCAAAGTATAATCTAGTAAAATCAACTATTACTAGTCTAGCTAGAGAAAAAATACACTAAAACCCATACGTTCACATATATTACTGTCTACGCTTTAATTCAAATCAACTATCACAAATTATGCACCCAACCCACCCTTCACTAATTCGTGGGGTGCTGACTGCCGGTGGTCATAAACGAGGGGGTGCATTTAAAGCTTCTTAAAAATGGTAATTTTATTAGAAATTCTCCTTTTGTCTGTATGTACGCCTCTAAACGAAGATTTATCCTGCCTTTGTTCTTAATGAAAATGTAATTAAAGAAACCCAAAATGTGTTGCAGTAATTAAAGTGGGTAGGGAAAGAAACCTTAAAAGTAAACGTGAAAATGTTTTGGTATTGTGATATCTGAAGATGTATTAAATGACGGGTTCAGAACTTTCAACTCCCAGAGCTGGTATAAAAATATACGCGTGTAAACACTGTGTTTCGGATGATATCCACAAATTTCGACTTCGGGTAATTGCGTAACACAATATACTGATAGGGTGTACTGTAACTGTAAAAAAAAAACTCATTGCTATTGAGCAATGTCTTAAAAAAAAAAAAAAAATAGGTTCCATTTTTGTCAGTTTAACAATATTCATTGCGTTATTTAGGTATTTTTTTTTTAATAATTATAAACTAATCCTTGACTGCGATCCAGCCTGATGATAAGCAGTGATGCAATCGTTGATGGTAAAGCTCACTAGTTTACTAAGACCATTCACTTAAAAAACTTAGGAATAGGAAGGATGACGGCAGTTGAGCGAGGTGATGCAATGTTAAACCCAAGACCAACACGACCAAACAATGCTGCGCTAGAGGAAGATTGATCTGGAGACTCTACGATGAAACTTCCGACACAACAACATTTGGCGTATCGTACTCGCCACACATCGCAACACAACTGCTCAGACCCGTCCACCGTGTATTCGTCGTCCGTATAGACAGACCTTTCGAACTTAAGGGGCAATGGAGTAACAATATGCTTCAAAATGATTAAAATTTATTATGCAATTTGGGTGCTGATTACTGAATAACTTGAACAGTAAATATTTTTAAATTTTTGGAACCAAACGTTTCAACTAAATATCCACTTCATATTTTAAACAAACCGCCTAATACTGCCAACTGGAATCCTGGCACGCAGTTGTACTCCCATTGAAATCATTAACAGTATCACTGCATTTAGCTTGTACAGTCACTAGCATAAATATGTATGAATAAAATCTACTCTGCAATGGATTACGGATTTTGAAAATAATCGCCAGATAGGTGCTCGAACATTTGTCTAAGAAAGCTGACACACACACACCTGCCGCCTTTTGAAACTTTCCGCGCACGATGAAAGTAGTATAAATGGGTTAGAAGATATTTATATCTACTAACAAAAGAATGTCCTGTAATATGGTGCCCTTTTTTTTGTTCCGTATGGGAAATCATATCAAATGACCTCTCCCACTCTGGGCGGAGCAAAAGGGCGTATCAGACTTTTACTATAACCCATTCGTGTTCCTTCACTTGCCTGTGTGCCAGGGCTACTGATTCTTTTTTTAACCGATCCGCAACCCTGGCCCAGGAGGCATCGGTCTTCGCGGTCTTCACCATGTGCTGACAACTCTTTGAGGCGCGCGTGAAACACAACGCCCCGTCGACTTGGGCCTGGTCCTTACCGGGCGACGAGCTGCCCATTGCTCATCGCCGGCGTAATATGGTACCCTCATGTGTTGCCATTCTCATATGTTTCGAAGTAAGTATCGCCATATTAAAACTTATCATCTGCCTGCCTTTTCCTAACTATGTTGAGGTCAGTTTCCAGTCTAACTGGAGTCAGCTTAATACCAGTATTTTATCAGACTTTCGGACTGGGCACCCATCCACAGACCAACCGCAGTAAGCGTAGCTTAACCTGATCCATTGAACCGCCTATTATATTTTGCCACGAGCCCGTAAGAGAAGTATGAAACTTTATTTCACTGTTACATAGATACATAAGCTTTGCTATTTTAGCCTCAAAGTAAGTTCGAGACTTGTGTTATGGGATACTAACTCAACGATACTATATTTATAATAGATACTAGATAAACATCCAAGACCCAGGCCAATCGGTAAAAGATCGTTTTTCATTATGACCTGGCCGGGGATCTAACCCGGAGCCTCCACGTCGCAACAATCCGATCTTCATATTTTAAGACAAAAGTTCAACTATTCAGTTCAAATATCAACACAAGCAAATACCTTTTCAAGTTCGCTAGAAACCTACATATAATATTTATGCTCATGACTGTAATATGTGCATGGCAAGTTTAAATGGCCGCTGCGTGGATTACAGCCAGTATTATCACGATAGTGTTTACAGCGGTCATAAAGCTAATTTGGCCATAATGAGGACCCATTACTTGGTGTAATATGGGGCACTTTTAATATACAACCGGTGAAAAGAATTACGCAAATTTAAACTTTATTTTTGTAAGGATAAGATTGGTTTTCGAAAATGCTGTTGTAAATTAATCTTGGAGTATTTATTTATGGGATGCCTTCTATTGTGTTTATAGGTTCCTGTTTTTAGACGATATGATAGAAAAGAAATCCTAGGAATTAAAAGACTTACAAGATAAGAGTAAAGGCGAGTTACGAGCGAAGTTAGACGCTATCGTCAGAACACCACCAGAAAAGTATTGTTTCGAATTACAGTTACAAACTGCTGGGCTTAGTGTACGTAAAATAATGAAAATTACTTAATTGTTAATATTTGACGTTGGTACGTTTTGTTAACCAGCCGTTTAAAACAGTCTGTTACAGTCAGTAGAGATAAATACTCCATTTTGTAAGTTAAGTAAGTGATTCAGAAGCTGTATAATTGTCCAAACAATTACGTAACCACATCTTTGCCAATGATTAAATTCAAAGAAATTCAGAGAACTTGTAAGATTGTCCTACAACTTATAATCGAATTTTAAACGAAAATTAGTTAGGTACCTACCTAACTAATTTTCGTTTAAAATTCGAAATCTTTTAGGAAAAAATTTAGTAGGTATCTACCTGGATACGTACTAAATTTTTTCCTAAAAGATTTTAGTAAAGTTAGGATTTCAATTTTTTTGTAAGAATTCTAAACCAACCATTAGCACATTACTAACACTTGTAGGTAAATAAAATACTGACATTAAATACAGTAAAATAATTAAAAATATCACGGTGCATACTTATCGCATGGGACGATTAATATTTCATTAGAAATCCACCTGAAACAAAAGAAATGTTCAAATTAGAAAAACCACAATAAAATATAAAAAAGACGTTACACTTTTTCGCGAAACGTTACCACAGTCATTATGAATTTATGACAGTATCCACACAAATAGTTACGAAAAGTCAGGTAAACGAATTGTTAACGTAAATTGAATAGAAATAGGGAACATTACGCAAACCCGCCACAGATGGCGCCACAAGCACATGGAGTAAAAAAAATCGCCATATTCGCCTGTCCGACCCGTAAGGATAATAAAGGTTAGGTAAACACATGACCAAATAAAATATGAAATTTTACATAATCATCATAGTAACAATATCAATGAATTTTGAAATAATCTTTATTTCGCGAATTAATTCCAACTTCCCCAAAATTAGGTAATTTTTAAAAGTAAAGTTAGCGATGCGACCGCGTGCCACCTGCCCTGACCCCCTTCGCCCGCGCAAGTATTGTCTACCGCACATGTATTAATATACCTCCTTTTGCGAAATAACATTTATTTTTTAGGACTTTGTTTAAGTTTAGCTCTGCTTTGTAGGCATTAGTAGAATCAGTTATCGATACCTAACAATACCTTCACGGATCGGACAGGGTTTTCTTTACATACCTATTGTATATTATGGCATCCTACAGCTATATTTATAAGTGGATGATTTAAGGAAACTGCTTCCCGAACATGGTGCGAGTTTCAAGCGGAAAAATAAGCATTTGGTGGAAAGCTACGTCAGTAAAATTAATTAATGGAATTGTGTAAAATTATTTTAATTTTACTATATTTTTTTTTCTTAATCTTGGTCTATACTACTTCACGTATAATCAGCCTATAATATTCCCACTTCTGGGACTCAGGCCTCCTCTCGGTGAGAGGAAGTAGGCCGTAATATACCACGCGGGTCCAATGCAAATTGGACTACTTCATACGGCTATTATAAAAATATTTAACGTATGTGTTCTGGTGGCTGAATATTGCACTATTATCCTCTATAAAAATTGTCAGTCTATTAAAATTACATTTATAGTTCTATGATAGTTGTATGTAATTACTATAACACGGAAAATTCACTGAAGTTGTAGATTTGCTTAAGCCATGAATTTTCGAGACTGTATCAGCAACAAAGTGCAAATCATTATCATGTGCCGAAAGCCGATGAAAAGGCCAAACTGACGATAATGACTAGCACATATCTCGTAACTGAAAGTCCAGCAAATTGCGAGTGTTTATCCATCCATACTAATATTATAAATGCGAAAGTAACTCTGTCTGTCTGTCTGTCTATCTGTCTGTCTGTCTGTCTGTTACGCTTTCCCGCTTAAACCTCTCAACCGATTTTGATGAAATTTGGCACAGACAATCTTTGACCCTGAGAAAGAACATAGGCTACCTTTTATCCCGGAAAAATTTGATGTTCTCGAGGGAAATCTAAAAAGCGCGATATAACCGAACTCCACGCGGGCGAAGCCGCGGGCGGAAAGCTAGTCCATACTAATATTATAAATCCGAAAGTAACTCTGTCTGTCTGTCTGTCGGTCTGTCTGTCTGTCTGTCTGTCTGTCTGTCTGTCTGTTACGCTATCTCGCTTAAACCTCTCCACCGATTTTGATGAAATTTGGCAAAGACAATCTTTAGACCCTGAGAAAGAACATAGGCTACCTTTTATCCCGGAAAAATTTGATATTCCCGAGGGAAACCTAAAAAGCGCGATATAACCGAACTCCACGCGGGCAAAGCCGCGGGCGGAAAGCTATTTAAATATATACCGTCATTAATAGGAAAATAATGATTAAAAATAAAGTTTTATTCAATGATTTTTTTATTTATATACACAAAATACATAGGGATATAACAAAATTAATGTCTGAGCAAAAAGGTGCTGCTTATTTCATAAGAAATTTCTAAGGAGACGCAACATTGTGATGATGATGATGTTCCCGACCGATTTCGGCCACGGCGACCACTTCGACTCCTAGCCGATGATTTGGAGCTCATGCGCCCGAAGATGGCCTAGGTAGCCTATCTTGGCTACCTGGGCCATCTAGGCAAACTTCGTGCACACTGAGGGCAAGTAAGCACGTCGCCGACGTAGTTGTATGTGATGGCAGCACGCGGGCGAGCCTTTAATTGGTCGCGTTTGGCATCGAGGTCAGCTTTGCACTGCTCCTCAAACTCGCGTACTTGTCCGTACACTAATCTGCGCCATTCTGACCGTTTTGCTGCCAAACGCTCCCATTCAGAAGGTTCTATATTGCATCTCTTCATGTGCCGTTTTAAGACAGCCTTGAACCGGAGGAGTTGTCTGCCATGCTTTCGCTTGCCCTCCTCCAGCTCGGAGAAGAAGATACGTATCCGCACCACCGAAGCTGTCGACGCATTAAATAAGCCTCAATGCCACCAACATTGGCTCGTCGCAGGACTTCGGTATTTCGCACTCTGTCAGACCATTTGATCTTCATCACAATAATATTGTAGATATTATTGTAAGTTTCAATACAATACATGAATACATTATCATTTTAGTGTAAGTACAATATAATCGTAACTCTCTACAGCAGAAATGGCGTGATCGTTATTACTATCTGTGTTCACGAAAACGAAACATGAAACTAGGTACAAATAATTATAATACAATTATCCCGTAATTGCTTTATAACAGGTAGCTCCGAGCATCAATATTCATTGGGGAAGGTAAACGCAGAATTGATGAGGGCATAACATACTAAATCATGCGGCATAATGTAGTGAAGAGGGAACTTTCTTAATGTTTATGTATTTTCTTGAAAGGGATTAAGGCTCAGGTGGAGTTATATAGGGCTATTGTACCTTTGGCCCTAATAAGGGTACCTTTAGGATTCACTGGGATTTCGGTTACGTGATTCGTGACGCGACTAGTTAATATATTTTGAATAAGTGTATCTAGCAATTTACTTACGTAAAATCTAAAAATCTATGATCATGATCAAGTTATTTGCAAAATCAAGACATGTGTTAACCATGTTTAATACAACGGGAATATCTATGTCGATAATCGGTACTACGTACAAATTAAAGAGCAAATAATCGATATTAATCCAAAGCCTGGACCACAGTAGAATAGTCTGTCAGTGTTCCATAGGATGCATTTTGGAAAGTGTGCGAGGGAATTTGTGGCATGATTTAATTCCCCCATCTCCGTTCCACTATCGGACGACCCGTCGTACGGCGAGTTTCCATCCTTACGTTGTTGACACCACAACGATCCGAACGAAGCGGTTCGCCTCGTCTTTTATAGCGCGTACATCGAGGGATTGGTACAATTTGCCATTGGCGGTGTTTCCGTCGGACTACAATTTAAATGATTACACAACGATTACATCACTGCTTACCATCATCAGGTGGGATTGCGGTCAAGCACTAGTTTATCCATACTAATATTATAAATGCGAAAGTAACTCTGTCTGTCTGTCTGTTACGCTTTCCCGCTTAAACCTCTCAACCGATTTTGAAGAAATTTGGCACAGACAATTTTTAGACCCTGAGAAAAAACATAGGCTATCTTTTATCCCGGAAAAATTTGATGTTCCCGAGGGATATCTAAAAAGCGCGATATAACCACCGCGATATCACTCCACGCGGGTGAAGCCGCGGGCGGAAAGCTAGTAATTTATAAAAAAAAAAAACATTTTGTTGCTATAAGCTTCATCTGGCAAAAAACGGGCAACTTAGCGCACATAGTGTAAGTTATGGAGACTAACAGTTGCTAGTTCACACATCCAAGAGATCTTGAATGAGTTTTAAAAGTGCTGAGCGAATTAGTTTCATTTGTCAAACTAAATATTAGATTTCACATCTAATGCACTCTACATTAGATAACTATGTAGTTCTAGCTGCTGCCAGCGACTTCGTTCGCGTGGAGTTAGTTTTGCTCCGCTCTCATTGGTCTCAGCGTGATGTTATATAGCCTAAAGCCTTCCTGGATTAATGGGCTATCCAACGCAAAAAGATTTTTTTTAAATCGGACCAGTAGTTCCCGAGATTAGTGCGAACAAACAAACAAACATACAAACTCTTCAGCTTTATATATTAGTATAGAAGTATAGATTGAGAATGGGCATTACAAATTGTAAACGGAAAAACAAAGATAAAATTTAATTTCAACCCTAAATAAAAACGTCACGCAATCCAAACGCAACAATATTAAAATACGATCAGTCAATATGAGACACCGTCATGTTGTGTTATCATCAATTCTGTACGGTGCCGGATTAATGAATAATTAGTGTTAAGTCTCAGTGTTTGTACCGTACTCGATTTAATTTTCATATGATTTGATTGTTCACGGGCTGTGGGAATGCGTCATGTTGAGATGTATAGCGTAAATATGTGCGATGGGTTGTAGGAATTTGTGTCATGTACCTATGTTGGTAGGATTTCAAATTAATACTAATCTATACTAATATATAAAGCTGAATAGTTTGTTTAATTATTTATTTGTTTATTTGTTTGAACGCACTAATCTCAGGAACTGCTGATCCGATTTGATAAATTCTTTTTGCGTTGGATAGCCCATTAATCCATGCAGGCTTTAAGCTATATACCATCACGCTGCAACCAATAGGAGCGAGGCATGTAAAAAAACCGTGTGGCGCAGCTAGTGTAGAATAATTGAATACGCAGGCGAATGAACATCGCGGGCTGGATTTGCCGCCGTTGCTTTCAGTGAGACGTTCAATCCTTGCAATTATTTTAAAATCAGATATGGCAAAGAAAGCATTTAAAACGACAACTTTTACTTAACAGTATTTTGTTTTGTTTTATAAAGGATTCAACCTACCACTGCGATGGTGTCCGCCAACAATAGAATTACTCTTGTCTGTTTTTTGACAGTCAAAGTGTAAATCTCGATGAAACAGTTTGAGCAATTTTCTAACACTCGATTATTCAGTAATTACTTACCTCTTATCGATTTCTATAAATAATAACTAATCATTTTGCCAAACGGGTAACATTTCATTGTCAATCCAGGAATATAAATGGATTCGTAAAGTTATTTTGCCTCTGTTAACTACTTACACATGGGAGGGTCTGCTATGCAAATCTGAGTTTTATTGTCTTACTTTAGTACTGGTAAAGATATACCTCTTGCCATCATAGGTCTGGGCGGTTAAGGAAATGAAATCACCAACACGTGTGGTGATTACCGTTAATTGTATTTTTTATATCTTGATGGAATAAAAATTAATTCATCATCATGATGAGGTCGATTTTCAGCCAGCTGAGTACAAGTCATTACTGGCAACACACACAGTGATTTGCCAGTGATAACTTATGGAATCGAGACGTGGTCGCTAACAATGGGCCTTATAGAAGGTTCAAGGTTTCAAAGTACATATAACTTACAAAAGTTACATTGGTACTTGCCTGACCAGGAATCGCACCCGCACACTCATACTTGAGAAGCTGGTTTTTAACCACTAGGCCACCACGACTATGGTGCTGGCTCTTAGTTCATGTAATCTGCCTGTATGAGTCGACATACATATTTTTTTTTTCTTAATCTTAACATGGCAATACCATTATTATTAAAAAGCTGTGAAGTCTCATTGCAAGGCAAAGACTTAATCTCTTTCCACTTCTCGCTGTTTTAAGATGTTAATAATGCCAACAAAACCATAATACTTAATTATTGTGATCGACATATAAAAAGTATTTTATGAAGGTTATTAAGGAGCTTATAATTCCTACTCATAGCTATTCCACCCCTGACAGCAGCATTCTAATAACAACCGTATTAAGATGATATTTAAGATCATAATGATTTTGACAGACCTGTTACTGGTAGCAAACCAATACCAGTCTTATTAGACAGATAATAGAGAACATTGTAATTTGAAGTGTGCTTGAAAAATCAAACGTAAAATCATTCTGAAGAAGACTGTACCAGCTCTAGTTAAAAAGAAAAATACTAGGGGCCACTGAGATGACATAAAATGAAATGACATTGTATAATTTTCACGACGTCAAATCTAACTTCTACCCCATTTTCATTCTAGTTTCAGATTAAACATTTAGATTCATCCACCATGTTGTCGTATCGGAGTAGCGTCTTCATGTTGAATTATGGGCTTCCGCAAACTTTTACTATTTTTCCCCTTGCACAAATTTTAGGGTTCCGCCTTAAAAATTTATCGTGATAAGAAAGCAGGTACACAATATAGATTTTCGTTGGGATTTTTACGAGTTTCTCTACAAATGGCTTTCTATTTGAAGTTCTTAAGTGATTTTTTATGTGCTTAACGTAAGTATTCATTTGAGTGAATTGGGTCTATTAAATCTAGCTAGGATTTCAGATTTTTCCTTATTTATTTTTGCAGATTGATATTTTTAGTCATCATCATCAACCTTTTTATCGTCCCACTGCTGGGCACAAGTCTCCCCTCATACAGAGAAGGATTGAGCTTAATCACCACGCTAGCTTAATGCGGTTTGGCGATTTCAGACTGAAAGTCCAGGTTTCCTCAAGATGTTTTTCTTCACCTTGTAATCAGTCATTGGTGTCCAAAGTATACTTAGAAAGTTTCTACATATAACTTAGGAAATTTACATTGGTACTTGCCAGATCTGGAATCAAACTCGCAGACTCATACTTGAGAGGCTGGTGTTTTAACCACTAGGCCACCACTACTGTATACATATATTTTAAGTAAAAATTAAAATTCAGTGTTTCTATCCAGTAGGTTGTCAGCGGAACAGGCAGCCTATAGCTACCAGTGGCGAAGAGTCCATACAAGCCGATTCCCACCGGGTTACCTTTCAAAAATCAGTTCCTTATTCATACAAAAGTATTTACATTCTATTTCATTAACAAAGTATTATTAATTAAATGCCTGCGCGATTTACAATAGCAATAGTAATTCTTAGCAATACCCTAAGTATCACATTTCATTTTATAGTCGTAAAGGTAACTCGACGAATTACAGCTTATCTCGGCCAACGTTTTACTATGAGGCGAAAAGAGACAGAGCGTGTCACCATCTCTTTCTAATGCTCGCTAACTGTACGTAAAATTTAAAGAAAGATAGGCTATTCGCGACCGGGTTGCAGTTCTCTCCTCTCCTCTATTAGAAAGAGACAAAGAAATTATTGTTATTGAAGCACGGCACGGGAGAAAGAAAACACGACAAAATTAAAAAGAATTAGCGTTATAATGAAATCCTTCGCAAGTCATATTCTTTTTATTTTGGCATATTTTCGTGTTCCATTTCGTAAGGTTGAAAATAAATTATTGTTAGTATGTGACATGTTGCTATACCACTGGTGCGTGATAATTTCGTTTGTTATATTTTAATATTTGTGTTATTTAAACTGTGACTGATTCTGTAAGGTAATTTAATCGCAGATTTGGTTAAATACTGTGGATTTTGTTTGTTATTATGGCTTATATTATTCTACCGGCAATATTATTCAAGATATCCTGCAGTAGGTAAGTGTTTAAGTGTTTATTTTTTTGGACCGGCTTCCCTTTGTCAAAATTTCACCCTTCGCCACTGATAGCTACTCCTATATACAGATAGTAACAGTCAAATAGATCAGACCGTGTCAGAGATTAATCAAATCAAATAGACAGTCAAACAGGTTTAACTATTTAATACTGCAGTATTATATTGTCATATGAAAAAAAAACTGTTATTTTAACAGACACCACAATTTAATTGATTTGTGTAAATAACTATCCAATGCAAATTCAAATCCAGTGAAATCGAAAAAAAAAAGAAAGTGCCAACCAATATATTATAACAGCTGAACCTTTTTTTAAAAAGGCCTACAATTCATACATTGCCCATTAGTTTTACTTCCCGGTTCACCGGTATCCCGCGGGAAGCCTGATAGGGGTGGTGGGGGATATCAGGTGGGGTTGAACAGCTAGTCGGGCGAGCAGTTGAATTATATTGTTATTTCTGCGATCAGGAATCGATTGCGCGTCCCGACGGTACGCGGTTACAGTGCCCGGTCTCATGGATATCTGTGTTGTGGTTTTGGCGAGGAAATAAATATTGTTAGAGCCTGTCCAGGTACTATTAAATTAAGATAAAATTATTAATTGAAGAAAATTGAACGATGGAACACAGTATTCTGGGTCTTTTACTTGTGGATCAGAAAGCTGCCACGCCTATATTAAATTGGACTGGACACTTCTGTCGCATGTTACGACGATCAAAGGGCTAAAGTTACGACCTCATGTGTCCCACTTAGTGGCAAATGACATCGTGACAGATCTAAACGGAGATAGCGGAATGAGCTGAATTCCTTTGGATAGGATTGGTCCTTGGCACCTCTGGACAGAGAGAGATTGAAGAATAGAAGGGAGGCCCAGCAAACATAGATGGTTAGCAAAAAAAAAAAACTTAGTTTTTGTTGCATAAAGGTAGAAAGATCTATTTTCCAAACAATGGAAATTGATTACCAACTCAAATTATTGGGCGTAAACTAAAATCAAACCGTGTTTTTGCCGGTCGTATGAAATTGCTAAAGCTGGGAAAATTGTAGTATGTCAATCTGATTTAGTAATGAAATTTCAGGACTGTACAAGCCACACCTAGCTATGCCTATCAACATATACTAATGGGCACAAAATGGGTTTAATGGGCCTTAGAGATGAGAATTGTAGCACTCCAAAAGAAAGAGAGGAAACAAAAAGGAAAAGAGGAAGAGAGGAAGTTTCGTCTATCTTCATCTCTTTAAATCTGAGATAGTGCTAGACCGAAAGCATACTCCATCTCTCTCACTCTTTTCATACCAAAAAAATACTGCAGATTATACGCGTACGGCATGTCCATAAGTATATGTCTATGGCTATGCCGTAGTCAGTGTTGTAATATAAAATCCAAGATGGCGGCTGCATTCAAAATACGTATTCGAGTGTGTGCGTGCGAGTTTTACGTTTTTATCAAGCTTTTGCGAGACATTTTCATTACTATGATAGAATTGCTTGATGTTAATCAGTAGTGGAAGTAGAAACGCATACATAGAATAAAATAACAATAACTTGGAGTACCTACATAACTCCGCCAGGCAAAACGCTCCAAAAAATTCGACACACAAGTAATATAATATGAGAGTAAATAAATCCCCCTCTATGTCGGTCGTCAAGGACGATATAGCCTTTTTTGATTAACGCCACAAGTACGCGAACGTCTCAAGAAAAGGGTTATATTATAATATTCCGACGCAGGGCTGTGTCGTATTCGAGATTATTACAATTTATATAGGACTCGTTTCGTGATTGAATCGTCAATTTCTCTGTAGGCAGTTGCAAAGGCCGAATGCGTATGTAATAGTTTTCTTTGTTAACTTGGGAAACAGGAAAGAAAAGATAAACACATTTAGTTCTGTGCTTCAAATTTATATTTATTTACTTATTTAAATTAAAAAATATCGGAAAGGGACGAAGGTCGACTTAAAGCCTAAGGCATTCAAATCATCATCATCATCATTCAGCCGCAAGACGTCCACTGCTGGGCATAGGTCTCCTCCAAGGTTCTCCGCGATGACCGGTCCTGCGGCTCCCGCATCCAGCGGTTTCCCGCGATCTTCGCCAGGTCGTCGGTCCACCTTGTCGGGGACCTACCCACGCTGCGTCTTCCGGTGCCATTCGAGAAACCATCGGACCCATCGGGCATCGGTCTTACGGGCAATGTGCCGGGCCACTGCCACTTTAGTGTTGCAATTCTTCGGGCTATGTCGGTTACTCTCGTTCTTCTGCGGATCTCCTCATGCCTGATTCGATCGACCCGATCGACTTCGAAACCCCAAGCCCTCTCCATTGCCCTTTGAATGAACTTGAGCCTTCTTATAAGGCCTATTGTTAGTGACCACGTCTCAATTCCATACGTCATCACTGGCAACATACACTGGTCGAAGACTTTTGTCTTGAGACACTGCGATATTTCGAATGAGAAGATTCTACGTAGCTTCCCGAAATGCTTTCGGGAAGCTACGTAGAATCCAGCAGCACCCAGCCCGCCGACAGTGCCCAGCCGAGTTGGATTCGACGATTGACCTCTTTCTCAAAGTTGGACCTTCCTAACTGGATAGTTTGCCACAGGTATGTTTGGCATTCTCTACCAGTAAACCAAGGGTGGTGTAGAGATTAAATGACAGAGGCTTTCGGTAAGAAAAATAATGATAAAAAATATCAACAATGACTTGGTTCAATAACACAGTCATATGTAGATTCATCATCATTTAGCGTTTATCCCGCTTGCATCCGCGGCTCTCGCGTTGGAGCCCGGCGTCCACTTTCCTGCACATTCTCTTCCATTTCGCGCGATCTTAAGCATCCTGTGGTAAGAGATTGTTGGCATATATATAATACATATGTAGATTAATTTACGTTAAACGGTACCCATTACAATCACAACAGGATGAAAAAATTACAATTGAAACCCTGCACCTAGTATAACGTTATGGTCATTTGACGTTAAATAGTAAAGTGATTTTAAGTACTACACAATAGGGATGTATCCAAGGTATGAAAATAAAAAAAAAAGATAATAAAAAAATTAAGACCCGTATTTTTTATTTTGTCGAAATTACCAGAAACTACTGAGATATAGCGTATTAAAGTTACGGGGTGGGGCCTATTTACGTCACGTCGTGGTATATTTTGTACCACGGCGTGACGTCATGCGACATTTCAAATCAATATAGTTATCTTCTTAGTATTTGAACGAAAGAAAAAACAAAAAATACCTACGTAATACCACCAATATTTTTTATAAACCTACCTGATGGACATTAAATTATTTTTTAGGATACAATCCAATTGGTAAGTTATTAAGTTTACTAAAAAAAAATGACCACTAAAGCTAAGGAACAACACGAATCCTACTAATATTATGAATGAAAAGTATTTTAATTATTACTTTTTTTCACCTCATCAAGAGCGCCTTCATCCTCTCTCCTATAACAAAAATTAAACAAAACACTTTGCTGTGCCTGACAGGGTCCATAATTGATTCTATACTTTAATATACGAACTATTATGTAACTTTATGGAATGGAATAAAGTATTGAGTATTGAAAAAGTAAGTGAGGTTTGTTACTCTTTCACGTAAAAAACTACTAAACGGATTTGTATTAAAATTGGTACACAGATAGTGTAAAACCAAAAATAACACATACTTACAATACTTTTTATTCAGATTTTCGTACAGGATCGAAACTTACGCGGATAAAACCGAGGGGAGCAGCTAGTTATCTATTAATACTCCGCTTGATTAGCTGACTGTAGCTATTCCGTGCACCTCATGACGCTGTATACCCTAATCTAGGGGTTTTAATTGCCGTTCATAAAAGATTTCCTAGATTTATGTGAAATCAAACAATTTAAAATAAAGGGGGGGGGGGTGACCTTAAAACATTAATCTATATCTACAATGATAATACGAAAGCTAAATAGAAGAAAGTACACAATAGGAAAACGAAGGAACAGGATGGGCAATATAATGCCATGCGATGGAACTGATAGAGGGGAATAAGAAAGTTCACATTGTTAAGAGAAGACTCTATCTAGTCCCTAGGAATTTGGAAAATAGGTATTTGAAGACGCTGCTACCAACCTCTCCCGGTAAAGTGCGAAAAGAACAGTTGCAGCTCAGGCTGATTTTACCTACAAAAACGTTGACCAAAAGACTTTTCGTATTCCGCTGTTTTCTTTTTCAAAACACGACAGATCAATTTTTTTTTTAAACTAAATATTTTGAGGAATAATATACCCATGCTTCTGTTATTTTCATTTTTGGGAACAACTTATCACGTTTCTCTAATAGTCATCTGAACATCACGGTTGTCATCGAATGGGTTATTTTTCGTGATTTTGAAGTACCGTATTTCTTTTATTAATTAAGTTTCGGAAATAATCAAATGATAGGGGTACGTATAATCACGATGTAAAATTGTGGGAAAAAATGCTCTAAAAGCATTATCCACGAAGAAAACAGCGGAATACGTTTGTATAGAGGAAGCACCACTAGAGTTCCCTCTTAAAATCGAAGCTAGTATACCCATATTAAAAAAAAAAGAAAACTGTATCACTCCGGATAGGTATAGGGATCCGACTATATTAAAATTACAAACAAAACTACACACAAAATACAATTCCAATTCCCAACACAATCTTTAAAGCCGTCATAAAATTTTCACTAAAGCCTAATAGAACAGGACAGCCCTAATGCGGGCACAAGCAAAAGAATGTACCAACCTACCCGCAGAAAAATATTCTGCACTTACCCACCAAGAGTATTACTACTACTTATGTTTTATGTTACAATATAAAAGTATATACGGTTTTCTGTGTTAGAATAACAGGAATAAACGGGTGAAATTTAAAAATGAGCTATGGTAAGAATCGTGTTGCTATGAATTTTTGTGGGGTTGCATATGCGGGTGTAAGTATTTCTTTGAGCGATGGGTGGGCGGATTTTGAAGATGTTTGGTTGTATTTATTAAAAGAAGTTGGTAGATTTCGATATTATATTGAATAAATGTAGGCGAATAAGGGAACTCTCAACAGGGAAGCGGGCAGAAAGTAGCGTTTTCCAGTGGAATATCAAACTACTGCTATCCCCAACCCGCCTGCCAAGCGTGGGGACTATGGCGAACCCCCCCAAGGTAATGAAAACCTTGGGGGAGGCCTTCGTCCAGCAGTGGACATCTATAGGCTTAAGAAGAAGCCGAAGTATATAAGGCATTCAGGCTGTATGCAGTCGACTTCAAGCAGAATCAATACACTATTGTAAGATAAGGTTTGCAAAGAAGATCCTGTCAGAAAATCATTAGTCATTCTTTCTAACCTTTTCCCAACTACATTAGGATCGACTATCAATCCTACCGGATCCAGTATAATACCAGTATATGTCACCCCAAAAATCAATGAAGAATATGAGCTTGCCAGAAAACAAAATAACGAAAAAATTATATAATCAACGTGTTTTAATTCAAATTCAAACAATTTATTTCGAACCGTGTCCATTTTTTGGTTAATACTAAAAATTTTGTAAATCTTTGCAACCCAAAAAGATATTCCAAACTCGGGCAAAGTAAGACTTATAAGACCCAAAACTTTTTACTTCCCGAAACGGCCGAACGGCGCTTCCGAAACTCGCCAAACAAAAAAAAAAACTTCGATCATTATTTATAATACTTTTTTTCACGTGGATAAATAAAGCCTCGAGCTAAATGCGGCTACTCTTGGAAATTTCTTATGATCTATAGATTCTCAGTTCTCTCTTCATAAAAGTACACCCCTCGTACAGACCAGAAAGTTGGGTACTCGGCCAAAATTATGTCACAACTTGGTACCCTTCGTTTGAAAGTTATTTTACTGCTCCACTAAGACTTTAAGTAAGGAATGAAGATGGGGGATAATAATATAACAAAAGTTCCTTTAGCAATATAAAAAAAAATGTACGGCCGATTTCTGTGGAATTCGGTTCAAAGTCGCCAGGATCGTTTAGCTTTATTGGTTTCAAGTGGCAAGTGCTGTTAATACCAGTTTGGGGAACTTTATTATTGAAGCCTTAGCGGGAGTGAAATAAGACGTCAAGATGACGAAAGTTCAAACTCAGGGGCACTTGGCTATAAAATTGCGAAAATAAAACTTAATGACACTGTTGATAAAATCTTTCATTAAAATTATATTATTTTATGAAAGCAAGATGAAATTAATTAAAATAGAAAGTTAAGTGCTACTGCGGATTCAAGTAAACCTTTTCAAATTAGAATTCTGAATCTGCTTCACTTACAAAGAAAAGACAATGATCGATGCGCATAGTTACCAGAATAAAAAGGCTCTTTGCAATCTGCAATTTGGCTTCAATTGTTATACTTTTGGATAACTTCCAATCAGAACGCATTTCCTTTTCCAATCATAATCTTCCATTTTAGTCGTCCTATAAGACTATTACCATCGCTTATCGACGGAAACTGCCCAGTAAATCTGTTTGAAAGAGAATATGGATTTTGAGCTTTTTCAATTAGATTTATCATTAGGTATATGAAATCCTGAACTTGCGTAATAGAAGTGCAATAGTTAGTTGCTACAATCCACGATTTTGGAAACGTTTACAAATACTCCTTTGAACAATCGCTTGTAACAACCGAGCGTACTATTTGGAGGGGATGGAAATCATCAAATGCAATCTCCCGCCCTGGGCGGAACGGAAGGGCGTGACAGACTTTTACTGACTGAAACCCAACCGCGTTAATTCACTTGCCTGTGTACCAGAGCCACTCTTTCGGCCAACCCGCACAGCTCGGGCAGGGTTCGGTTTTCATGGAACTCTCGTCACAATGAACAGTGTGTACTATCAAATCATATCTATATATATATCATAAGCTTTAGTCTACCGTTATACATAATATCTGTAAAAACAAAGGCATCCGTATGCCATATCCGTTTAATTGTTACAGCATGAAAAGGTAGCAGGTATGAATAGTAATTTTGGCAGTTATAAAAATTATATTACGAATATACTAGAGCACGCAGCAGATGTCGTCCAGCCCGGAAAAGCAGCGCCATCTACCGGGTCTAATGGTATTTTCAAACCAAAGAGAAGTCCATTGAAATATACGCACAAAATCTAATCCAAATCAGCCCTGCCATATAAGATGAGTTAGGTGATAAAATTCACGAGTACAAAAGAATTATTTTAAGAAAATAAGTTATAAAATGATAACCGTTAATTTAAGGAATACGATAGCTGGTCAAATTAACATTATTAACAGCAGTAAATATTTACTTACATACTCCTCGTCTGTAATTACCATATAGTTGTTTTCAAATTTCAATAAATTGATTTAATTATCCAAAATTATTGTACATATTTACTAGACATTGCGAAAATATATTTGGTTCAATCTGGCAACTTCGCAGCACCAACTTGTTGGAAATAATTAAATTCCATTCTCGCAGCATTCCCTTATTATTATTTATTGGTACAAACTACCCTCGGGCCAACTGCGCTGCTGTATGTGTTATTTTATGAAAATCTTTGTATTTCGTTATAGACGTCGGGAATATTTTAAATAGTATGAATAAAGTTTGTTTTTGCTTTTAAGAACAAAAACTGTTTTATAATGTCGTCACGAAATACGGGTCATGTAGGCTGTGGTATTTGTACATAGTTAATTTTTTCCTTATTCTGTTCTGGATTAGCTGTGGTATCAACACCATGACAATATAATATATTGATAACCCGTATGGCTATATAATTGAGTAAGGTTTGTTTTTGCTTTTAAGAACAGAAACAGTTATATCATGTCGTTACGAAATACGGGTCATGTAGGCTATGGTATTTGTACATGGTTTAATTTTATTCTTATTCTGTTGTAGTTTAGCTGTGGTATAAATATCATAATATACATATATTCTTAACCCGTATGGTTATATAGTTGAACATTATATAGTTGAATAAAGTTTGTTTTTGCTTTTAAGAATAATGACTGTGTCAGACTTTTACTGACTAAAACCCACCTGTGTTCCTTCATTTGCCTGTGCGCTAGGCCACGATTTCTTTTTCAACCAACCCCAATACAATGTGCTGACATCTCTTTGAGGCGCGCGTGAAACACAACACGCCACGTTTTTTTTTTAAATAAATAATACTTAATGCTATATAAATTTCTATGTCTAAATATAAACAGAAAACAAAGATTACAATACCAAAAGGGTCTCAGTTCAGCGTAATGTTATAATATAAGGTATAAACACCATCTGCCGCTGATTTTAAACTACAACACATGAGTACTTACCATACTCTAGAATAATATAATAAAGTGAATTATTTTCACAGTACAAAGTTTGTTGCAATGCTTTTTGTTGAAATAATTTTAGACATTTTTATTAATTTTGAAAATTATTAAAAACTTTTATCACTATTCATACAAAATTATATAGATTTATAAATTTCGAAACTCAAATTTACCCTGTGACGACCAAAATACAAACGCAGACGTACCTAAATTATATGTTAATAGTAAATTTAATTTATTTGTGTTAAGGTGAAGTAGCTATTACCAACGTGTATAAAGCAGAGGGCTACCTTAACTAGTTTTATAAAAGTTCCACTAAAGAAAAAACAACAGCACACGTAACTAACAGCGGAATCACAACACTGTACAAAAACTCAAATTTACTACAGCTGTTCGATACCTTCAATCCAATCGTTCCGCTGTAAAACTGCAGTGCAGTGCTTATTAGGTGGTTATAAGACAGCGTCACTGAGATTTCCCCGGAGCCCTTGTATTACGTCGGCATTGGTCAATCTTGCACCGTAGCAATGACGAGCTCCTGTCTGAGTTCCAAGGTGCTTTGTGTTAGAGGAGATCTTTCATTTTGGGCCACCACTATGTACGCTATATAGTTAAAAAGGGAAAAACTAAAAGATTTTCATAAAAATACTACTAAATTAATTTGAATAAAAGTACAATTATATATAATTAATTATTTGAAACGTTTTTTAGTGAGATAACCCTTTATTAAGGTAGCCATGACTGTGGTTATGACGTTTGATTGGCGACTTTGACAGTTATTTTCCCGTTGTGTTCGTGTCGAGTGTTGATTTGAGCTGATTGTGTTTATTTAATGGGCCCAATGTTCGGAATTCATGTTTTGTTTTTTTTCGCAGTCATTTGGTAGATAATATAGATACGATAGCCTTAGATACATGACACGTCAATCAAATGTCGCTGTCAAAATCTTATTTAGCTTATCACCATATTTATTAGAAGTTGTGTTGCACTCCTTGGCCGAGTTAAATTGAATCTGTATAAAAACTAAGCCAAAATATAGGAAATTTACATTAAAAACAGTTAACTACAGCGTAACTATACCTAGCATTAAGTGTACAATGTGCTGGCCCAGGCTCCATACATTTCTGAAACATTTATTTATTCTCTTTTTGACGTACAAGTAGTACAGCGTGTCTCTGACATCGACGCACAAACGGACATGGATCCAGTACATGATTTTGAATACCTCAGTAGTGGAATTTTTCGTCGGTTTTTCCCTGTTTTTAAAAGAAATAATATGCATTTTTTTCTCTTTAAACCATTCATAATTGCTATACTTTTATAACCCAATAAGATTTTAAAGGAAAAATTAATTAATTCGCTAATTACACAAAAATGCGCAATGTGAACAAAACTCGAAAAACTATCCTATCAACTGATTTAATAGAGGTCCAAGGGTCAACGTCATACCCACAAACACGCGCGGCGGCACGCTTGCAACGTTCAAAGGCCGAGCCGACACATTTTTTTAAACACGTGATTTCTGCAACCGCTCGTTAACGATATAAGTGACTATCACAATTTTATTAGTGGCATGCAGTGTAGCCTTTTCGCGAAGTTTGCGTTACGATGTCAGATACACTCTGTATAGGGAAAATTTTCTGAAGAACTAAAAAGTATTCGGTTTTCTTAGAACAATTTCTGAAGCACCTACTAAAATGTATACGGTTTTCTTGGAACTACTGGGAAATTATTGTTGGATCAAAAGGAAATAAAATCTAACGTCTGGTTTTGATCGACTATTTGATTAGAATGTTTCTTTATCAGAAATCTTTTTAAGCAGTGCTTGTGATATTAACAAACTTTTGCAAACTTGGTCATTTATATTATTAAGGGCACACTTTACCAAACTTTGTTAGTTATTAAATATACCATTAAACAATTTGATGTAGGTACTGAAATAATATTTTCCGCGTTTTCTTTAAGCGGACAAACTTCACCTCGTTGATGTAAAGAACTCTACTCCGGTCCTATATATTATTATGTACCTTTGTTAGAAAATTAACTTATCCAGCATTAGCGCATTCCCCGAGTACTTATATTATTTACTAAATTATAGACCGTATCAGCTTCACACCATTTATTTTATATTTCTGTCATAACGACAGACAGCGCATCATGTGTTGGTTGCCAAGGTAGGTATACAACCTCCAACAACCTTTATAGTAGTAGTTATAGTCGTGGTGGTCTAGAGGTTAAAACATCAGCCTCTCAAGTATCGGCAGCAGGTTCGATTCCAGGTCAGCCAAGTACCAATGTAAATTTTACTAAGGCTAAGTATATCTTGGACACCAATGACTGATTGCAAAGTGAAGGAAAAAATCTTGAGGAAACCTGGACTTTATATCTGAAATCGCCAACCCGCGTTGAGAAAGCGTAGTGCTTACGCTCAATCCTTCTCTGTATGAGAGGAGACCTGTGCCCAGCAGTGGGACGATAAAAAGATTGATGATAATGACCTTTATAATACCTACTGTCTTTACTGTTAATGTTACACTTTTTAACAAACGGAAATAGGTATTACTAAGAGCAATATAGCTTTAAAATACATCGGTTCTTACAAAAAAATCGCGGCACCTTTCAATCCGTCATTTCACTCCATTTTTTCAGTCTAAAAAACGACTACGATGAGATCGTAAAATGCCTTCAACAGTGAAAAGAATTGCTACCACCACCGTCACGTAACTGCTCGCTCGTTCACTATCCTGATTGAATATCGATGGGGTCCCCTAGGGCAGACCGCCATTGTTTTCCCATTGTGCGCCACCATGGGACAATATAGACTAATGATTATACGTGCCCCACCAAATTATAATGGCTTCATAGTAGAAATATTGTTTAAACGTCATATAATCGATTACATTATTTATAACTAGCTTACAGTGTTAAAGCAGAACAAACAAACAAACAAACAAACAAACACACTTTTCCATTTATAATATTAGTATGATTCGGTTATATCACGCTTTTTAGATTTCCCTCGGGAATTTCATTTTTTCCGGGATAAAAAGTACCTTATCATTTAATCCGGACTTCTAACTTTACGTCTACAAAATTTCAAAGCAATCGGTTCAGTAGTTACGGCGTGAAAGCGGAACAAACAAACTCACTTTCCCAATAAATATTAGTATGATAATAATTTTAATTGCTGTTTTTTATATTTTAATATGTTAATATTTAATAATGTAATTGATATGTGTGTAAAATAAAATGAGGGATATAATTTTAATTAGAAATGAAGGCATATCTCTTAATTTTAAATGCGATCTAATCGCAGTGTCGTCGTTGCGACAAATAATTGTAAATATTTTTTTTTTTATTTATGCTAGTTAGGTAGTTTTGACAGACTGAGCCTTAGATCAGACTATGAGCAATCTAAGCATTAAGAAAATTACCCTTCAGGTACAGACAACAGCACATCAAGCTACTACAATCTGTCAAATTTCTTTATTACATCTTCAACTTTATGGCTAAAGCATTAAAACTCAAGGTTGATTGGAAATAAATATAAATTAAATACATATATAAGTTCAATCTGTGTGATTTGTCCAATCACACAGATTAAGCTAGCCCCAAAGTAAGTTTGAGACTTGTGTTATGGGATACTAACTCAACGATATTATATTTATAATAGATACATATATAGACAAACATCCAAGAACCAGGCCCATCAGGAAACGATCGTTTTTCGTCATGACCTGGCCGGGAATCGAACCCGGGGCCTCCACGTCGCAGGCAGGCATGTTGACCGCTGCGCCACGGAGGACGTTGAATATCTGACAGTTTTGGGTAGTTTGACCTGCTCTCGTCTATACATTATATTACGTCACAATTCAATATTTATAAGCATGCCTAGGGCCAAAAAATTCTTTGATCTTTTTGGATCTGATGGCGCAACAAAACCTTTTGAATTTTAAAAACAGCTCTTGAACACAATCTGGTCGTGGTTCGTTGTTTGGAATATCAGATTTTCTGCATTCTTGTCTGCAATGCTCTGCAGAATTAAAGGAAAAATTCAAAAGTTCAACTAAAAGCAAGTATCAATGCGTTCCTGCTAGAGCAACGGATAATAGGTATACAACTTTCCACATTCCTTCACGTCAAAGACAAACAAAGGACGTTCACCGGATAATCAAAACCTAGACACTGCACACTGCAAAAGTGGCGCCTACTGCGAGAATTTATAAAAATAACTAGCTGCGCCAAGTGGTTTCACCCGCGTAGGTAAAAAAAAACTCGTCTGGGTTTTTCAGTTACCTGTATCTACGTTTGAGACCACGGTAGGTTGTGGGTTGGTCAAGAAACCGTGGCCCTGGCCGTCTCACAGGCAAGTGAAGAAACAAGGCTGGGTTTTAGTCAGTAAAAGCCTGACACGCCCTTCCGCTCCGCCCAGAGCGGGAGAAGTCATTTGACGATTTCCCATCCCAACAAAAAAAAAAGGTTACGGTATCTTATTCGAATAACACGCGGTTCTGGCAGGTAATCTGTAGGGTAATTGCAGAACACATTATCAGTAGCAATGGGTTTGATTTTGACAGTCCAACAACAGTCAATGCATTATTTGGGTTGTCGATCAGACATATTTTCGAACACACGGAGTAATGGATAAGCAATATGCTTCAAAATGGTTCCAACTGATAACTGAACTGTGTATAAGGTAATTATGATACTGGCTGACAATAACCGTCAGCCCTTGTGGAGTCTACACTAAACTAAATTAAAATAATTATTTTTTCTGTTTATGGTATGTGTTTTTTTTTTATTACTTATAAACTAGTGCTTGACTGCAATCCCGCCTGATGGTAAGCAGTGATGCAATCGTTGGTGGTAAAACGCACTAGTTTATTAAGCCTATTCACTCAAAAAAACTGAGTGAATAGGAAGGCAGACGGCAGTTGAGCGAGGTGATGCATTGTTTAACCCAACAACACGACCAACGATGCTGCGCCAGAGGATGATCTGGAGACCCTCCACAACCAAACTCCCGACAGAACAACATTAGGCACATCGTACCCGGTACACATCGCAACACAACTGCTCAGACCCGTCCTCCGTACGGCTTCACCAGACATCATGCCGGAACACGACGAATCGCTTGGCGGCAAGACTTTGTCTGGTGGGTGGTAACTTATGCCGGCGGCTTATGTTGCTATGATAGCATCATAATCAACAATATAAGTGCATCATGTGAGAAAATTTCAACTATCTAGCTATCTCAGTTCAAGAGGAATCTTAGTACAAAATAGGATTCCGTTATTACCCTTTGTATACGGAATCATAAAAAAGAAATATTCGAAACGAACGATTCAAAACTTCAAGCAAAATTGAGACGGACATACTCAAGCCGTAAACAAAGTGTAGCCGTCACAGAACTCGACACCTGCTCCTATTTCCCGTAAAAAAGGGCATAAAAATGGTAGGATGGGGGAAAAAATAAAAAAAAAGGAAGAATGAGGACATTAGCCAAACAAAAGGGAACCGAGAGGGTCATAACTCGAAGCGCATATTCCTTTGTCACTGTGACGCTGCTAAATCCGCAACTGACGTTATATTGTTTAGGTTGAATGACGAGTAGCGATTTTTTTTCGTGCGACTCGAAATTAATGTGGTGTGACACGGTTCCTGCTCAGAGCATCTCACGGTATATAATGCTCAATTTGTTTCTACAATATTATATTAGTAATTTTATTAAATTAGTTGCAAAATAAGTCAATTGTTGTCACAAATTGTTGTTGTTGATTGTTTTCATTAAAATCTGTATTTTTATTTTATCTGTGAAAGACAATCTCACTTCTATCTAGTTTTACAGTATCCAGATTGGGCCCTAAAACTTCCATTGGACATAATTTCCGTTTCACTGGAAATCTTAATGACAATTTGTAATCTAATTTTTTTCCTTGAAGACACTTAAACTGTAATCTGACGGGAAGACACCCGCAGGAAAAAAGTTCCAGTCCTTCGATATATTCGGTGTATAAGACGAGGCGAAACGCTTTGTTCATATCATAGCGGAGTGAATAATGTAATGTTGAATACTCGCCGTACGGCGGGTAGTCCGATGATAGAATGGTGATGGCGAAATTATGTCAAGGTATTTCCCGTGCACACATTTCAAAATGCATCCTACAAAATACTAAAAGGCTGGTCACCCTCGTGCTCGTGCTTTGGAGATTGCTCTTAACCAAATCTGGATTATTAAATAGCTTCTTTGCAATTTCTTCTTATTTTCAAGATAAACTGGGCACTTGAAGCAGTGACCAGCCCGACGTCTGTTCGCGTCCTAGATTGTCATGGCCGTCTGGCTAGTTCGAGGATACGCACGGTCTCTGCTGAGGTGGCAAGCATCCTAGCCTAATTGCCGCCACGGGATCTGGAAGCCAAAGTACTCGCCCACATATGAGAGTGGCGAGAGGAGGCATAACGCCGGGGCAGAATCCGTAGCCGCAAGAAGTCGTGGTACAGTGGACAGTAGAGTTTCAGCGGATCCTCTTGGTGACTTGGAGAGCACTAGGATGCGCACAGCTTGTCGCAACCCAGTGCTAGACATGCCACAATATTGGCAATAATTTCCCTCTTTGAGAGTGGGTGGAGGCGCCATGGCATTCTCACCTTCCGCCTGACGCTGGTCCACATGGGACCCAGACATGACACTGGACGCTGTTTCGATAGGTTCTTGTTTCGGCTAAGGTAGAAGGAAAATGGAAAGTATCACTACTGTGTGGATCAACCTGAAGACATGGAGCATACGGTACTTGGGCGGAGCACCACCATGCCATTATGGCGGCGATCGGCGGCGATGATCTCTAGATTTCGGAACTTGTGCAGACCATGGTTCGGAGTGAATTTACATGGCAGGCTGTTACCTCCTTCTCAGCAATAATGCTTGCAAAAGAGGAGGCGGATCGCCTGAGGGAGAAGTAATTTCAGCGCCGTCATGCCCCTAGTTGTCGTAGGAGACACCCTGTTCCTATAGAGACAACATCGAACGGCCACCGTAGGCGCGGGATTGTGGGCGTCGAGCAGTGGGCAGCTCGCCGCCCAGTAAGGATCAGGCCTGAGTCGATGGCGCGTTGTGTACCACGTGATCTCAAACGTGACGGGCTCCACAAGAATCAATAACGGCCAGGGCCGTGGCGCATAATCAAATGAAGGACTACGACTTTGAGTCAGTCAAAGTCTAATACGCAGAATAGAAGAGGTCATTAGAAGATTTCCCACCTACAAAAAAAGTTGGATACCTGTCGTATGACAGGTCGTCCGATAATGGAACGGTATTGACGGAACTAAGTCATGTAATTCCCGTGCACCATCTCTAAAATAGATGAAAGGCAGCCTAACCTGCGCCTGTGCTCCAGGCTTTGGATATTGGTCTTAACCAAAACTAGATAACCAATTAGCCTCTACGTGTGTAATACTATTTCTAGATCCAGACTAAAACAATATATTATTATGTAAATTACAAACTTATACATTTACCAAATACGAATTCAAAAAATAGCCAAAATACGACAGTGACAGTCGCAAACGTGCACCCAGTTTAAATCCGGCTGCAAAATCGTCTGCCGTACCTGAAGATCGCTTCAACTACTAATTTCATGCATATCATATGTAGGTCGGCAGAATTACAGACGTAGCGTGTCACGGGCATTAATCTTGTGGCTCCGTGTGGATTTGCGAGGTCTGCATGGTCATTGTTTATCTATCGTCAAATGTATCACATGGTACAGTTGGATTCTGGGGATTATTTATATCCGCATATAATATGGCTATGCACGAGTGCTTCATTATTGAAACGAAATTAATATAATCCTCAAAATGTCGATATAATCCTCAATATGTCGATATAATCCTCAATATGTCGATATGATCCTCAAAATCGCTTTATGTATCAAGAAGAATAAATTACAACTTAGAAGACAAAATATTGTTATGACAAACAACACCAGACTAATGTCCATCATTTATAGAATTACCTCTCGTACAAACATAATAAAAAGCAGGTTTGTCTCCAGAGTTACTATTTTCTCGGCATATTATTTCGATTCCAAAAACCAGGGCTATTTTTCCTGAGATCCTCTACAAAGAAACCTATCTACTATTTCATATACCAAAAGTCTATCTATATCGAATCTTTTGTTCTGTCAACAGTGCATTTCTCCTTGAATGGGGCGTACGTCGTCTAGCCTCGGGCAACGAGCCGCAATGTACTGAAATCAAAACGAAATAAATGAATTTTGCAAGAAATTGTGCCAATCGAAGGTCGTTGAATTAGATACTTCTGTTTGTGATATATATCACTTTTATAAATAGACAATACAAATGAAATAATGAAGATATGAGCCTCGTGGAGTTTGTGCCTATTGACCTATCGAGTTTCCAATTTATGAAGTCTATTATCTGACATGGCTATTATTGTTTGAGTAACTGTTTGGGCTACTCCAGGCCTTTGGATCTCTAACTTTAACTAAGGCCTCGGTTTATTTTTACAGTACCTATCATTTTAATTCCAAAATAGGTATTCTAAAGCTACAATCAATTTATTGCTGACGTAAACTTATTGAGATTACCAAAGATGTTTACCAAACTTATTGAGACTGACTCTGTGCCAAATGGTATCTATGGCAACACGCTTGCTGATGATCGTTCATGAAGTCATCAATATATCTCGTTATTAACTTTCGCAAAGACTAAATCGATACCTACTAATATTATAAATGCGAACTATGTCTGCCTGTCTGTTTGTCTTTTCTGTTACGCTTTTCCGCTTAAACCTCTCAACCGATTTTGATGAAATTTGGCAGAGACAATAATTAGATCCTGAGAAAGGACATAGACTACCTTTTATTGAAAAAAAAAATGATATTCCCGAGGGAAATCTAAAAAGCGCGATATAACCGAATTTCGGCGTAAAGCTACTGATATTATATCAAATCCATCTTTTACTACACTAACCCATGAATCAACCAACTAATTCATTTGAGGAATCTCCAAACGTCAAAACGAGGATGACCCTTGACCCCTCGCCCCTGGCCCACTAGAGAGAAAACATGAGCGATAACGCGCGCAGCATCTATTCATCACCTACAATGAAAGCTTTGCAGATAAATTGCGGCCATTCTCATCGTTAAGTAATAGCCCAGCCGTCTCCAGGACCGTTCCGGTTGGGTGGATACGAAAAAAATATGGAAGTTTGTATTTGACTGCTAAAAGTGCTTACGTGGCTTTCTTGCCAACGTTTTGTTTAATGTTAAAGCGAAATTAATATATATTTTTTTTGCGATTTCCAGGTCAGGTTTAGGTTATATGTTGATCTCAATATTCGGTTAGTGTCAGACTGACCTGCTGTTTGCAAAATTTTAATTTTACATTTATCACTTATTGGTCACTACTCACAGAAAATATGACAGCCAAAAAGAGTAAAATACATTATGTATTAAAATGTAATGTTTGCTAGATAATGTAAATAATAAAACTGTAGCAAATATAGTAGTGAAGTTGTGTTCCTAAGATTAATCTCTGAACAAAACTAGCAAAATAGAAGTATTTGCTAAACACGATAAAATGGCTGCCCAGAGACATACAGAACCTAGACGAAAAATATGAAAAATCACAACGCATCTCCGTTCTTTTGCCGCAGTGGGGCAGAAATTATGGACGTTTGTTTTACGCGAGCAATTTTTCGCACTTTACGAGAATAATCCGTTTTTTCATATCGTTCAGTTCAATATTCGACCTTGGAAAGTTGCGTGTACGTTGCGATTGACAAAAGAAACCACGCAATGGACGTTATAATTAAGGTTATATCTTCAAACCTAGGAGGTTGACGTGAGAGTTGTTATTTGTAGTTATTGAGAACAAAATATGACCTATTTCGTGATAGATATTTTTCACTTTCCCATTTAAAATATTAATATGACACTTTCCCATTTATAATATTAGTATGATTCGGTTATATCGCGCTTTTTAGATTTCCTTCGGGAATATCAATGTGAGTGCAGGTGAGATGTGTATGTGTGTGAGGGTGTGTCTTATCTATGTCTTTTCATAATTTATCTTTCCAATGTTATTTGGGTCCGAATGAATGGCGTTCCGCCGCTATCTTTCTTCATTTAAAACTGTCCCATTCCACATAAAAAAACATTCAGCTATGAACTGAACCATAGATAGCTAGATATTTTGAGCAATTTCTTTCTGACACCAAAAGGTATGAGTACGCAACACGTAAAGAAAACTATTTCAAGTGAGGTAAAGTGAAGGATTTGGCCATGCTATAAAAAGCAACCCGCATGTATACCTACGAATTTTATGACCTTAAATCCGCCATTTCCTGCCCAGTTGCTCTGTGACTTGTGTCTAACATACTTTTACTTCCTTCAGCCATGATGAATGGCGTTAACTATTCGAATAGAACAAGCGATTATTATTACTAGGAATTATAAAGTATTTTATTAGACAAAGAATTGAATAATATTGTAGCAAAATAATAGTAGGATTACTTGAAGAATTATTTTGCTATAAGATACATATTATTCACTTCTTTCCTTAATCATATTGGCCAAAAAGTCCAACCAAAATACAAGAAATATTTTACTTAGATGAAGAAATGAAGCCAAATTACCATAATAATCATGCTACTAGAGTAATTGGTGAGTAACATGATACTGTTTCATAATTTGATTGACAACGACACGCGTATAAGCTCATAATCCATAATACAATCTACATAATATTAATATAATATACAGAAAATAATAGACGCTCATATAATAGGTCACCCAAGCGACTATCACATATAGTTTAAGCCATTCAATTTGGGTGTCACAATATAATATTATTTTCGTGTATATTTTTGTATCAAGTACATATAAAGGACACATCAGTCATGACAAAATATTTCATATTAAGTGTGTGGGACATTTATGCTCAGTGGCGTCTCATTTCATTGTTTATGTGAGTATATTATATACTAGTTTGTCAACGCGTAACAAGTGTGGGAGGGAATTTAGTTGAGCCCCTTGTGGCTAAAGAAACACAGACGCACAGGTCGAACGATCAAGTTAAGCTAGGCTTGCCGCGATTGGTTTGTGGATGGGTATTAGTAGGTACTAACTGGTAGGAACTAACTTTATATACGGAGACGCCTTCGTAGCTTGTTTTGTATTGGCTGTTCTTCATTCTGTAGATTTTTGACAGTCGTTATGGGTCATCAGAAGACCAAAAGTCTGTGGAGGCATGAGGAACAGGGTGTAAAGCTCACTCATCCTGCATAGAAAAGGGAGGATCCTCCGACCTGAGGGGTGTTATATCTGGCGAGCACTTGCCCAATGCTTGGAATTGGGAAGTTGTATGTATGCTAGTTGCACGGTAAACTCTGATTGCGGGATGTAGAATTCGTGTGACGTCACTATGACGCGTTATTCCATGTGGCGTTTGTAGGTATCGCTACAAGTCTGACCACCAGTTAGGACTAGCAATTGATGGTATACTTACTGGTATAATACGATACCCTTTAGTAAGTCAAGGGATATCGTATTATCCAGTAACTAAGTTGTGAATGTCAAATAAGTAGTAGTAAAATATTAATAACTAGCTTTTCGCCCGCGGCTTCGCCCGCGTGGAGTTCGGTTATATCGCGCTTTTTAGATTTCCCTCAGGAACATATAATTTTTTCGGGAAAAAGGTAGCCTATGTTCTTTCTCAGGGTCTAAAGATTGACTGTGCCAAATTTCATCAAAATCGGTTGAGAGGTTTAAGCGGGAAAGCGTAACAGACAGACAGACAGACAGAGTTACTTTCGCATTTATAATATTAGTATGGATTCCTTCCGATGAACCATGAGGCCGATGCGTTCACGACTGGCGACCACGAACCAGAAAACGCACCGTGGGTAGGCCGTCGGCAAGGTGGTCCGACGACCTGGTGAAGATCGCGGAAACCGCTGGAGGCGGGAGGCGCGGGATCGGTCATCGTGGAGATCCTTGGGGGTGGCCTATGTCCAGCAGTGGACGGCATACGGCTGAAATGATGATGATGATGAAAATATTACTATTCAGCTGAAGCTGATTAAAATGGAAGCCGACCGTAAAATGCTAGACAGATGATGATGGGTGGAAGCTTGTGACTTAAGCCCCCGTATCCATAAACGGTGCTTAAAGTTAACTAGTGATTAGCGATTCTTTAACCATACATTTCTGACCTTTTAACGTTACTTAATTTTAATCATCGTTTATGAATAAATACCCTAGTGTTTAAGGGGTTTATTCCTAAAGTTAAGTGACGTGCAAACGTCTAAAATATATGGTTAAACAATCGCTAATCACCAGTTAACTTTAAGCAACGTTTGTGAATAAGGGGGATTATGTTAGCATGATTGATTTTTGAAAAAAAAAGTTCTAAGACTATGGCGTTTAAAACTGCGTTAAACTGTAGTAAATGTGTTTGGACGAACACAAAAGCAAGGGTCATAAATTTCAAAGACCCTAAGATGCGACCTTGTGGGATCCCACCAAAAATTCCGCTTATATTACGAGATTATCACGTCTCAGCTCTTAATTCCTTCACTTAGGGAGTTTTACCTCAAAAATGTGAAAGTTTCAAGGACATCGACCGTGTTTCGTAGCATCCCCGTCGCTTTCGTTACAAAATTGTTGGAAACAAATCATCTAATGAAACAAAGAACTCATTTTACAGCCAGCGAATGTAAACTTAATTATCAAACTGTTACTTTTGGAGTTCATTATAATTTCAGATGGTATATTATATGGGTGGTATCGTTAATATTGTTGTTCTTAGCAAGTAAATATTAACAGTTTATGGTATTTTAATTATCTGAATGACTTATTGAGGAATGCTACGCTGTTTTATAAAGTATTTAAATTAATCAGACTAAACGAATCAGAAATGGCAACAATTTTATTTAGAGTCTTGCATATCAAAGACGTTGGTAGGTATTTGGAGTTTATCACGTATTTTACTTTCAAAACATGATGGAACAAAATATGTATATGCATTTTTTTAAAGTTATAAACTAATGCTTGACTACTATCCCGCCTGATGGTAAACAGTGATGTAATTGTTAATGGTAAAACGCACTATTTCATTAGAGGCCTATCAGACAAGAAGAACGCCTCATACAAAATGTTCCAGTCCTTCAATGTCCGTGGTACCTATTCATAAAAGAAAATGTGAAACGCATCGATCTAGATCGTATTGGTGTTAACAACAGAGTTCATCTGGTGATGGCGGAAATAAGTCTTGTAATTGTCACGCATACTCACCAAAATACACCCTATACAACAACGAAAGGTTGGCTATCCAGCGGCTCCTTCAGGCTTTGGACATTGTTCTTAACCAAATCTGGATCACCAATTAGACTCCTGCGCAATTTCTTATTATTTTACAAAATCAAAATAATTTCAAGAGAAATCAATATAACTTTACTAAGTCCTTTTTGTACACAGACATTTGAATTTCAAATTCAAATAAGAAGTAATTTTAATTTAAAAATGAAACACTCGACAATTCTCTATGGTAACTTTCATATTATGCAAATCACTGTATCTAAGTAAGGAAAACAGACCTTGGCTGAAAGGTTTACTGATAGCCTGGGCAAGGAGAACTAAGGGGAGGGACGGGGGGTTGAAACGGAATATTGTATTAAACGCGGAAATCCCTTTTGACAAGTTTTTCTTTGAAGCACCTGTTACGGCGGTGTTTAAATAACTTTCCGATACTTGGCGCTCTTTTTGACTTAAGCAAAGTGAGGTGAACTCAAAGAGGACTCGATATCGATGACTTGGCTTGACTATCGCAGCGCAATTTGCACTGCGGTAGGTATATATATTGGTACAGGAAAATAAATCTTAAGCTGTACTTCGAAACTTCTCTTTCGGAAACTTCAAAGGTAATTAAATGAAGTCATAATCTGTCATAGGACTCGTTATGACTTTATTTCAATTACCGGAATTGAATTTTTCTCATGTTCATGCGACTTACATTTGACAACATGTATGGAACACGAAATTATTCGATAATGTATGTCGGCGCATGGTCACCGTCGTTGTTAGGCATATTATAGATTTGAACCAACATACCTCTCAAATAAACAGTAACATAAGGAATGGCAGGAAAATGTTTAAAAGAGTAGGAAAACTCCTCACTTCAATTCTGGGTGTTTACTTCATTAGTTGCGAATCAATAATGACCCCCTTGTTTGTATTACAACAATTTTTATACAAAAAACTACAGCAAAATAGAATTTATATAAAATATAATAAAATAAAATTATAATTTGGCGGTAGTTTGACATATTATCCGCTTGTTTTAAAGAGGACAATATGTCAAACTAATTCCAAAATCATTAAACCGATTTGTCAAGCTAAATTCCTAATAAAAACATTATAAAATTAACTGGAAACTAGATAAATAAATACAAAGGAGATATCAAAATAGATTTTAAGTAACTATATAAAAATAATAAGTTATCATAGACTGAACCCGAAATACAAATATATAAATAACAAGAAAGTCAAATTAAATACCTACATAATCAAAACACGCTTTAAATTTTAGCATTTATTAATAGAAGCTAAGAGTTAAGGAAGAGAAAGGGAAAGAGGCAGAGAAATAAAGTGCTGTTCTTGAATTAAATGTCACTTGGTTTCAATTTCAACAAAATATTTTGTTCAGTAATAAAGATTTCAAAAAGTAAAACGTTATAACTTTAGTTGTTGACTGTGCAGACGACCAATGTTTTATGAGAATAGTGGTGTAAGTATGGCGAAACAAACTAATTAAGGTTTTATGGCCCACCCAGTCTGCGATTAGATCAAAACGATGTAAATGTTATTACAGCGGATACGATTGTATCAGTGAGACATTTGTATCCGAGACAACGAATCAAATGAAAGGAGATGTTTCAGAAATGTATGGAGCCTGGGCCAGCACATTGTACACTTAATGCTAGGTATAGTTACGTTGTAGTTAACTGTTTTTAATGTAAATTTTCTATATTTTGGCTTAGTTTTTATACAGATTCAATTTAACTCGGCCAAGGAGTGCAACACAACTTCTAATAAATATGGTGATAAGCTAAATAAGATTTTGACAGTGACATTTGATTGACGTGTCATGTATCTAAGACTATCATATCTATATTATCTACCATATGACTGCGAAAAAAACAAAGCATGCATTCCGAATATACGGCCCATTAAATAAACACAATTAACTCAAATCAACACTCGACACGAACACAACGGGAAAATAGAACTGTCAAAGTCGCCAATCAAACGTCAACCACTGTCATGGCTACCTTAATAAAGGGTTATCTCACTAAAAAACGTTTCAAATAATTAATTATACTTAATTGTACTTTTATTCAAATAAATTTAGTAGTATTTTTATGAAAATCTGTAATTTTTTCCCTTTTTATCTATATAGCGTACATAGAGGTGGCCCAAAATGAAACATCTCCTTTATATCACTGAAAGTAGAACTTACTACACTGTAGCATTGCGGTATCGTGCCATAATACAAGCTGAAACGGAACCAATGATGGAGAATACAGAACAGCGATAGCAATCCGTGATTAACATTACGATAGCACTTGCTAATGGTATTGGTCAGATATGCGATACCAATAAGTTTTGGACGCAGGCCAAATAGCAAGCATGTCAGTAATTACGGTCATGTGTTGAGCTGTACTGGCTTGTGCTAAACGAGGCTTAGTATGTGGTTAGTCTTAGCTGCGAACACCGTGTTAGTTTTCACAGATGTCGTGTTTGCCATCTGAAATGGTGGCAGCATATCAGTACGACTTCATAATGTCATCATCATCATCATCAACCTCTTTTTTCTTTCGTCCCACTGCTGGTCTCCTCTCACGCTTCACGCTTGCTTAATGCGGGTTGGCGATTTCAGACTTAAAGTCCAGGTTTCCTCAAGATGTTTTCCTTCACCTTCAGTCATTGGTGTCCAAGATATACTTAGAAAGTACATATAACTTTTTAGGAAAGTTACATTAGTACTTGCCTGATCTGGAATCGAACCCGCACACTCATACTTGAGAGGCTGGTATTTTAACCACTAGGCCACCACGACTTCATAATGTGTATATCTCAATTTGATACATCATTGCTAAAGCTAGGTCCATTGGAATGCGTTCACTTTTTAGCCTTTATCTGAAGCTACATCGTGCGATTTTACCCGCACAAATTTCGATTCTGTGGGAATTTCAGTAGTGTGAAAGTGTAATAAACCTACATGCAATCTTTGCGTTAACGAGTATAGTGTTATTAGGATAGGATATTACGTATTATATATACCTAGCGATTCAATCGACTGTTGTGCCAAAACTTAGATCATTTTTTTTTTTTTTTATTCTGCATTTTAATAAGGGGCTTTTGTCCAATGTGGATATGTCAGCCCCATCGTACCTTATTATACAAATTATATAACACATTTAAACTTATAATCTACAATAAAAAAAACTAAACAAACAATTGATTCAGTATGACGAATCATTGCTGAGCGACCGCTATCAAATGACATAATTTTCTGACTGCCTCCGATTTCGGTTTTGATAGAATACTTTGGATCAGACCCACATTTAATCTATTTAATTTCAGTTCGCTCAGCAATGAGTCGCGTTCATCTTTATTTCGAACACATTCATCATTCATCAGCAAATGTTGAACATCTTCAATTTTGTTGCAAGTTACACAGTTAGGCGAATCAGTCTTCTTCATTAAGTATGCAAACTTTGCCGATGGAAAGTGTCCGGATCTAAGTCTAAGGGCTAATTTTATATAGTTTCTGTTTAAGTTAGAATCATCAAACCAGGGTAAACGAGGAAGCTCACCCTGTATGGTTTTATACCAAATGCCTTTTTCTACCGATTTACTATTGAAATGTCTTTTCCAATCACCAAAGCATATTGTTTTAAACTTTGGAATTAATTCCCACTGATCTGGTATATAATTAATTAACCTGCCATCTACAGCTGCTAATTTTGCTATGCGGTCAGCTTCCTCAACTTAGATCTTAATAGTTGAATTAAACTTGAGTAATGATCAATTCAATTATTAAGATCTAAGTTTTGTCCTTAACTCGAAAGACGCTCCATGTTATGACTTCACATGTGGTTCCGTACCCAAAAAGAATCCGGCCGGGAGCATGTCAGGCCACGCACATTGTAGGTTTCTTTTTTATTATTAATTACAAACTAGCGCTTGACTGCAATCCCGGCTGACGGTAAGCAGTGATGCAATCGTTAATGGTAAAGCGCGCTAGTTTATTAAGCCCATTCACTTAAAAAAAACCTTAGTGAATAGGAAGGAAGACGGCAGTTGAGCTAGGTGGTACAATGTTGGCGACCTGACGCTGCCGGCAGTAGTGCGGAGGATGGCCGGCAGCGCAGAGTCGTGGGACGCGGTGGTGTCCTTCTGCGAGGACGTGATGTCGCAGAAGGAAGCTACGGAACGGGAGAGGGAGATCTCAACTCCCTTCCCGAGCCGCAGAAGACGCACCGGGCGCCGAATAAGGGCGGATAACGCCCTCTTCCGCCCCCCATGAATGGGTCCAGGGGCGAGGGACATGGGGAAGTCCCCGCCCCCTATTAGATGGACCCCGCGGCGGAGGCGCGCGCGAGTGTCAGCGCGCGCCTCTGAGGCGATGCACGGAGTAACTTAACACCCCACTACCCCGTGCCGGAGACGAGGCCCGGACAGACCGGGCCAGCACGAGAGTGTAGGGCTGCGCAAGAATTTAGACTCCCGCGGCCCCACGCGCGTTTGTGATAGAAGAGACACCGGGGTGGTTTTAGTCAGTAAAAGTCTGACAGACCCCGTCGCCCACCCTAGGGCGGCGGACATCCTATGAGGATTTCCACCCCGAAAAAAAAAAAAAATGTGGTACAATGTTAGACCCAATAACACGACCAACGATGCTGCGCCAGAGGGAGATTGATGTGGAGACCCTCCACGACCAAACTCCCGGCACAACAACATTTGACGCATCGCACTCGGCACACATCGCAACACAACTGCTCAGACCCGTCCTCCGTACGGCTTCACCAGACATCATGCCGGAATACGACGAACCTCGAAAGTTCAACTTCCGAGGTTTTTTTTCCATATGTTTTAAATGTATGATTCAAAAGTACGATTGGGTCACATTATTTTATTCTTTTGGAGTGATTATTTTCCAAAATATTAACAATATCAAAAAAGTGTACGCTAAAAACAGTTAAAATACATCCATACTATCCATACTAATATTATAAATGCGAAAGTAACTCTAGTAGTCTGTCTGTCTATCTATCTGTCTGTCTGTCTGTCTGTTACGCTTTCCCGCTTAAACCTCTCAACCGATTTTGATGAAATTTGGCACAGGCAATCTTTAGACCCTGAGAAAGAACATAGACTACTTTTATCCCGGAAAAATTGATGTTCCCGAGGAAAATCTAAAAAGCGCGATATAACCGAACTCCACGCGGGAGAAGCCGCGGGCGGAAAGCTAGTGGATAATATATGGATCTTTTATTTTATATACTAATAAAAATAGATAATACCTACCTAATACTCGCATTTGGTCGGATTTTCTAAGTTATTTTTTTTAAGCGTTTAATCAGCTGTTTGTAATATATTTTATTCTTTTGAAGATATGTTGTATTTCATTCTGCCACTAGATTACCACCTACGGCGTAAAAAATAGGCAAAAATAAGGACCCCAACATACAAAAATGCATGATAGCCGCGATTGAATCGTGTTAGGGTGGCGATTTACGGCGGGGTAACGCGTTAATAAATTTCTCCGAACAGCAGGCGAGCGCTAGCAGTTGGGCGTGTTCAGACTGTGATAGTTCACTTTCTGCTGATAATGGAACCGCTTATCGTGAGACTGTGTAAATATAGATGTGACCAACGTGTACGGAACTGGACATTCAGCACTGGAGTTCAAACATTGGCATTTTTACTCATTTCATATTTCACACCTTATACGTTTAGTCTAGACTCTAGATTAACCCACTAATATCCTGATAATATCTTACTAATATCTTACTTATATCCTAGTAATATTCTAATAATATTCTACTAATATTCTCTACTAATATTCTACTAAAATCCTACTAATATTATAAATGCAATAGTTTGTAGGTATGTATGAAATAGATGGATGTTTTCCCGCCTGATGGTAAGCAGTGACGCAATCGTTGATGGTAAAGCGCACTAGTTTATTAAGAGCCCTGAAGACACTCAAATCGTAATCCGACGGAAACACCGCCGCTGGCAAATTGTTCCAGTCTCTCGATGTACGCGGTATAAAGGAGGAGGCGAAACGCTTCGTCCGGATCGTAGTTGTGTTAACAACGTAAGGGTACTCGCCGTACGACGGGTCGTCCGATAGTGGAACGGAGATGGGGGAATTAAATCATGCAATTCCCTCGCACATTATTTATTTATTATTACTCTATTAGTTTATAATAATAATAATATAATAAGTTTATTACTCTTTCATAAAAAAAACGAATGATAATGGCCACCCATCCACATAGTAACCGCGGCAAGCGTAGCTTAACCTGACCAATCGCCAGTGCGGTAGTTATTTCTATATATGCTATGAAAATCATATAAATTTAGTCAAAGCAGCATTTCATACTAGCACTCGTCGACTCCACCCATCTGACCCCGTCGTTAAGGTCGTGCCTAGCCGCTTAACCGGCCCTTATTTCATTTGAAGTTATTAGATTGTTGGTACCCGACCGCCTGCATTTATGATGAGATATATTAACACCCACTAAACGGCATATGTTTAAGAAATAGTGTGAACTATATCACATAATTTAGCGAGAAGTTATGTTCAGTAGTGTTAGCGGGGTTGTTAGGCCGCGTTTCCACTGACGCGGAGGTGAGCGGAGAGAAGCGGTGAAGAGGGGTGAAAAATAGTCAGTGTTTTCACTAAAGCGGAGCGGTTTTGTGTGCATACTTTTGGAATCGCGCATTTTTGCCTTAGGTACCTACTCTTAAACAGACTCCGCACCGCCCTGCTGTCCTCCGCACAGCACCACCCCGCTGTCCTTCGCACAGCACCCCAATGCGCGTTGTTCTCCGCACCGTATCGCCTCGCTGTATTTTTATTATGAACTAGCTTTCGGCCCGCGGCTTCGCCCGCGTGGAATTCGGTAATATCGCGCTTTTTAGATTCCTCATTTTCCTTGTTTTAAATGACACACAGCGCCATCTATCACCGAACTGGTATGAAGCTAACAATATTTTTGTTTTTCCTTGGGAATATCATTTTCTTCCACGATAATAAGTACCTATTATTTTATCCGGACTTCTAACTATACGTCTGCAAAATTTCGAAGCAATCGGTTCAGTAGTTACGGCGTAAAAGCGGAACAAACAATCAAACTCACTTTCCGATTTATAATATTAGTAAGGATATCTTCTCAGCTCTGCTCCATCCCGCTCGTGCTGTTTCCATTGAAGCAGAGCTGAGATTTCGAGTACAATGATTGGTCAATTCATTCACCGCTAAGCTCCTCTCCGCCCCGCTCCGCGTCAGTGGAAACCTGGCCTTAAGGTTATGTTGTAAAGCGAGGCAAAAATACCCGTCTTATTAAAATACTAAATATAATTAGTTCTAGCCTAGTAACTGGCGGCATGCCTAGAATAAAAATTGTGATGTTAAAAAATCGTGTGTTAATGTTAATTTAACGGTTTCAGTTAATAGTTTTGTTCAATTAAGCAAAACCGCAGACCGCCACAGATTGCGTTACCTATACGCAATTAATTACTGTAAATATTAATAGCAACGGAAATATTTTATGGTGTGTATGAAAATAGTAAAGTATTGTATCATAGTGGGATAATATTGTATAATTAATGTCAATGCTCTGTCTTCTTTAACATAGGGTCACAGCATAATGCTGAGCGACACCCGTTTTGCGTTAATGTGACGCATGTTCTCTCAACCATTTGTTTTTTTTTTGGTATTGTATTATTTTGCGTCTTGTTTATCGTTAATATATGTTCATTCTTTTATTCCTCTTTTTCTGAGTTCAAGCAGTGAGTTCATTAAACTATGATATGTACCTATACAACCAGCACCCTAATTACGTAACACACTATTCATCAGAATCTATATTATTACTAGCTGACCCGGCGAACTTCGTTCCGCCTTAAAGGCAATATCACATGACTACTTTTTAAATTAGGATAATTTTAAATAAATAAATATTATTATTCAATGATTCTTTATTTGGGAGCACAATCCTGGCGGTTCTTCAGAAATCTTTAATGTGCTACAATACTCGGAAACAACATCCATTGGCCCAATGCGAACGTCATTGCGCTATATTATATGCGTATAGAAATGCTGCCCGATTGAAACCAGTATTTGATGAATTTCTTCTTGTGCTTCGTAAATTATTATCTAGCGCTTGATCTCTGAGGTTTGCTCGACGATTTCGCATTGCCAACCGAGCCATTTCACGGGCTGCCTCCCTTTGCTCTGGTGAGTGAGAAGCACGAAGTCGAGCCATACTAAGGCTGCGTCTTCAAGTGCAATTTCTTGCTCTTCTTCAGTTTTTTTTTTTTTTTTTTTTTTTTTTTTTTTTTTTTTTTTTTTTTTTTTTTTTTTTTTTTTTTTTTTTTTTTTTTTTTTTTTTTTTTTTTTTTTATACGGGTGAAATTGCGTTACGCACCGTACCCGCCGCTAGCTAGGCGACAGGCGTGTGTGGGACTCGCCCGGCCGGAGCCGGGAATACCCACTAAAAACACTCGGTTCCCTCGAGCCCTGTGTTGAGAGTGACCCGGGCTCGGCCCGAAGATCTGACTCCGGGCCACTCTCAGGGCTTACCGGCCTAATGTAGGCCGGTTTCCGCGCCTAGGGAGGATTACCCGGGAATGGATAATCCCCAGACGTGGTGACCAGTGCAATGCGCGTGCGGGAGCTACCCACACACGCTGGTCACACTCGGGGGCTAAAGGAGACGGGGGTTCGTCTTCTACCTAGACTAAAACCCACCCGTGTTCCTTCGCTTGCCTGTGCAACGGCCAGTACCATGGTTTCTTTTTTAACCAACCCGCAACCCTGTGGACCAGTCCTCGTAGACCCCGTCAAGGTGTGCTGACATCTTTTTGAGGCGCGTGTGAAACAGAACGCGCCGTCAACTCGGGCCTGGTTCTTACCAGGAGGCGAGCTGCCTATCGCTCGCCGCCCGTAAGCCCGCGCCTACGGTGGTCGGGAGTCCGATGTTGCCACCCGACCTTCCTGCGGCGGTTTGAGGCGTGAGAGTAGTGGGATTTCCGCTCCCTCACGCGCTACGCCTCCTCCTTTGCCAGCATCACTGCTTCACAGAAATAGGTGAAAGCTTGCCATCATGCACTCTAGCTCCGGACTATGGCCCGGACCAGGGTCGGACGCGAGAGATCGCCGCCGATCGCCGCCACGAGGACACGGCTGTGCTCTACCCAAGCCGGGCAGACCTCCACCATATGCTCCACCGTGTCCTCAGGGCGATGCACACAGTGGTCACCCTGGCGTTTCCTCCCGCCTTATACGGAACAGGAACCTCCCGAAACAGCCGTGTCCGGTGAGGACCTACGTCAGTCGGAAGGTGAGGACGCCGTGGCGCCTCTCTAGCTACTCTTCAAAGAGAGGACTTACTGCCGCTATTGTGGCGTGCTCTGTGCTGGATTGCGACAATCACACTTTCCATGTCGCCATGAGATCCCGCCGGAGCTCTGTCCGCTGTACTGTGATTTTATGGATTGGATATGGACACAATTTAATGGATGTTATTATACATATAAACGTTTCTTTTTAATTACTCTATCTATTAAAAGAAATCTCATCAAAATCTGTTTCGTAGTTTTAAAAATTTAATCAGACAAAGGGACATAGGGAAAGAGAAAGTAACTTTGTTTTATAGTATGTAGTGAAGTGGTAAATGGCACAGCAATACAATATTAGAAATTTTGAAGTTGAAGTTTGCTTTGGGGATTTTATTAAAAAAATTAAACCGGCAGAGAGTATTTATATTCCTTGCTTTAAATGAATGCATCAACATTCAACCGTTAAGATTTTTTTTTAATATGCTGAGTAGTGCAGCAGTGTATTTGTACCATTTTTAACAAATGAACCGCTAACTTATATTTTGACTGAGTTGTTTTGTTATTCCATGTCACGTCACACGGGAACGACGGGAACAACGGGAACGGGATAAAAAGTATCCTATGTGATATGTCCTTCTCCCAGTTCTTATCTACCTCCCTACCAATTTTGAGCCATACTGGTTAAGCGGTTCTTGAGTTATAAATAGAGTAACTAACACAACTTTCATTTATATACATAGACTTCATTCAAATCGGACCAGCCCTTTAGGAGGAATTCAGTGACGTACACAGGTACAGCAGATTTAGGAATATACCCATGGAAAGCATTGTCACAAATTTGTGACATTTGTAACAAATATGTATATCATACCTCTCTCTACCCCTAGAGCTCTTGTTTCAGTCTCTTAAAGTTAAATAAAAAATCTTAAATATTTATTTATTTTTTTCTCTTTTAGTTCATAAGTACAATTTTAGTTAATTTAAAAAAAAAATAGTTTTTATTTTTTCCCCTTTTAGTTCTTATGTACAATTTTCTTTTTAAGTAACTACTAAAATTTAAAAAAAAAAAAACTATAAACTTGTCTAAAACAAAAAAAAAGAATTTGAAAGCCCGGGTTTGAACCGAGGAACACCAGCCATCGCGAGTAGACCATACCACTAACACCTACGCCACAGCCACTATGTCAAGCCGTGCGAAATTAGCGTCCATATTATGCGTGAAATATTGCGAAAGAGAAAACTCGAAAATATGCGCTTCCCCAGATATAAAACTGAGCTAGATCAATTTCTCGTCCCCGAAAACCCACACATATTAAATTTCAGCGAATTCGTTAGGGCCGTTTCCGAGATCACATGCTTCTTCAAGCGATCAGCGCCATCTGCCGGGCTTATTTGTGAATCTAAACCATCCAGGTCGCCACTCAAACGCATACAGAAAAATTCATTAAAATCGGTCGAGCCGTTTAGGAGGAGTTCAATGACATACACACGTACAGCAGAATTATATATATAAAGATGAAGTAAAATGCTGAACAATTGCTGCATAAGTTTGAAAAATTTGTCTGTTTTATATATAAATAACGCAATGAAATTTGTTGAACTGTCAAAATGAAACCGATTCAAACTGATAATGTATGACGTAATTTCCCCGCTGCATTCTATAAACAAAAGAAAGAGTGAACATAATGAGTATTGATGTGGAAGTTGAAATCCCTTTGAATCAGGAATGAAACTATCCTGAAAAGTATCAAAGTTACTGACATAATTTGCAGAATAAACTACCTAAAGTAGCATTGGCCTGGTCATATTTTTGGTAGGGCCGGTGGCCATTGGAGCTGACGAGTCCTGGAGTGGTGACAGCATATCGGCAAGTGTTGTATGAAATGGACGACCTAAAGAAGTTGACTCGGATAGAATGGATACAGAAGAAAGATTAGGGTGTTTCGGTGCAGCCTAGGAGAGGTCTGTTTCCAGTGGTGGACTACAATAGGTTGAGTGGACATCCACCTGATATTATAAATCTAAAAGTTTGGATATTTCTAACTCAAAGACGCAAAAGCGACTGAAAAAAATTGATTGAAATTTGGCACAGAGACACGTGGTGAAGTCGCTGGCAAAATCTAGTGTAAAAAAGCCTGAAAGCTAAAACCTATAAGTGAGAAAGGCAGTTATAGCCGTAAACAGAGGTCCATTGTTACTTACAATAGCTGTCACCGAAACGAAGGCCTAAATAAAACCGCGCTGATGGATTTTAAATTTTCAGCATCGAGCCGAGCAAACCCATATGGTGGCCTGTTTCATGCCAAGAGCAACACCCAATCCTGTTGCGAATTCAAACCAAACCGTAGATACCAATTTCCCGTGGGTACCTAAAAAATCACCAGTTCATTTACTACGAACACCCATAAATTACATAATAAATAATCCCCAAGTAAGCACTTCTTAGGGACTGAATAAAAAATATTATCGAGTTAAATAAATCACGGGACGACATGAAATGTACCGGGGACCGGGTTTAAGACCGCCTGCAAGAGAGTACACATTCGTGAAACGTGAACCGTGATGTACCTATACCTTCAGGGTATGTACTCTGTACTTAGAACGTAGAGGTTGGGATTAGCGAGATCTGTGAAAGGAAACTATGTAAGAGTAAGTATAGTGACCTAATTTTCTCCCACGTTAGTTGGAAGTTTGTTGAAACTCGACAGCTTAGGTGTATTTACTCAGTATCGAGGTAAAGGGAATCAACATTACAGGAATGATTTAAACATTGCTTGTTTTTCCATGTCCGCAATAATTTTTACTTATTGTGAAATGACACTACCGCGATAGAATTTGACGGGTGAATATATAGCCTGTGACACTCAAAAATAGTGTGGCTTTCTATTGGTAAAAGAATTTTCAAAATCGCTTTAGAAGATCGTGAGATTATCCCCTATAACCTTACAAATTTTACTTCTTTATAATATTGGTGATATCTTATACTAGCAGTGTCCTCGACTGCGTTCACGAGCATGTCGAAATTTCACAGGTTTTCTTTTGCGCGGTGGGCCTGTATGGTTTTCTAAAGTCAAAGTTTCAGCTATCTGCTGATGAAAGAATCGTCTAAATCTGTCTGATTTAGACGTTTCCTTTTCTAGTCGTTTCGAATACTACCCATCTGGGTAGTAACAGAAATATAATAGACTTACAACATTTTTGTCTAGCTATCTATCTAGATAGCTAGACAAAAATGTTGTAAGTCTATTATATTTCTGTTACAGGGGTTGTATATCCTTTAAATATACTTTTTGGAAGTTATTTTGACAGACATTGAATTTTTATTAATTGTGTATTGTTATATGCATATTGTGTATATTTTATTTATTTATATATAGACAGATCATGATCTATGAATAAATAAAATATAGTATATTAATAGTATGTAAACAAAATCATCCAAAGAAAACACGATTGTACGTTCTAGTACTTTCAAGAAATATGTGTGCACCATACCAATACCAAGTACGGATATTCTGTATACATAAAATTTTCTTTACACTGAATAGAGACAATCGAAAACATAACAAAAGCTTTCAATAAATAAGAAATTCACGATGCAACCGATAACAAAACGAGGAATGGCGGTAAATTGAATAAAAATAAAATGAATGCCCACCTAAGAGGTTAGGGAGGGCGACTAGAGGGGCAGATCTAAATAAAACTGGTAAACAGGAAATGCGGGGGAAATACCCTTGTACAACAGCACGGCGTAGCAACAAGAGGACATCGATAAACAGTTACTAATATGCACATACTAATGAGATTACTCTTCCACGCTTCTAAATTCCACGTCTATACCTACCCGCTGCGTGCACAGAGCGCGCCCTAATATAAATCGTAGGACGGTTGTCGTTACGGCGGCTATAAATCTAACCATTCACTAATACACCACATTCAAATGTTACCGGTAGGAGGGGGGGAGGGGGGTGGTCTTGTATGCGACTAGATTTCTTTCCACCCCCACACGGGGGGAGTTTCTTTGCACCTTAAAAGCGGTGCGTAAAGTATGAGGACATTTATCTCAAGCGAGTTACGCTGACGTAAAGGTTAGGTTAAAGTGCAGGCGATTTGAATAAATCTTTGTAACGTTGTTATTGTAATTTAATGTGGTTTAACGTTAAGCGGATACTTTCGTTCGAGTTCATTTCGATTTCTTTGTCATTTATACGCAATATATTGACTAATAACTGGTCTGGTGGTCTAACTGCAATGCTTCGATATCGCCTTAGGGTTGTGGAGGTCAGAAGGTAGTCGCTTCATGAAAAATATCGAAGTTTAGCCAAATTAGTTAGACAGGTAGAGCAGACCTCAGACTCCAAAGCTGAAATAGCTTCGGATGCGACTGGGATTAACGCTGAGACGATGATCATGACATTGACTAATAATTAGTGTTCGTTGTGAGTGTATAGTATCTGATAAAATTGAATTTCATCATCATCCTTTTTATCATCCCACTGCTGGACACATGTCTCCACTCATACAGTGAAGGAATGAGCGCAATCACCACGCTTGCTCAATGTGGGTTGGCGATTTCAGACTTCAGAAGTCCAGGTTTCCTCAAGATGTTTTCCTTCACCTTTTAATCAGTCATTGGTATCCAAGATATACTTAGAAAGTACATATAACTTTTAGAAAAGTTACATTGGTACTTGTCTGACCTGGAATCGACCCCGCACACTCATACTTGAGAAGCTGGTGTTTTAACCACTAGACCACCACGAATTATAACAACATTAAATGGTAAGCAAAATGCTCAATCGCATTAGCTTGAAGTCTTAACTATCACAAATCAGCATAATTAATTGCAAGTGGTATTCAAACAAAACCAACCGCCTAAAATTAATAAATCAGAAGCTCCCCAGAGTTCAATAAGATAAAATTCTTCCAAAATACCGTTTCTGTTTACCGTTTCTACTATAGACAGTTTTATGCTACATGAGGGGAAGTTAGTCAGTGAAGGATGTCAGTGAACTCTTTGAAGGTCTCAAGGGGTTGTGAGGTACAAGCAACTAACCCAAATGCACCCGTAAGGAAGGTACGAATCTATGGGTCATTGTGGTATGAGGAAAAATGACGGAAAAATCCCTTTACTACGTACAATGAGTGAGTGAATGAGATTCCCGATGGTACTTGGGTATTATATTTATGGTTCGGGGTGATAGTTTGGGGAAAATTAATGGAATCGTGGTTTGCTCAGCGTTATGTTTTGTAATGAAAATAATTCTTTAGAATAAATACATAGAATAATCTCTAGGTATACTTGCAACAAAAAAAAAAAAAAAATCTCATTCCTCCATCTTACAATAATTATATAATATTTTTTACCAGTTTCCGAAGAAAAAGGGTAAGGGTTTTTAAACATTAATTGCTATTTGCTTAACATATAATTATTTACTAGCGCATATTTATATCCCGCTACCATAATCCCCGCTTGTAATACAACCTAAGCGAATGCGTGACAGCATTTTGTTAGCATCCCGTATTCTTTCGACATCTCTAATATTTCTCTCGTGCCAAATATTGTACAGTATAAAACATAGTTCTTCGCTGATCAGGTGTTTCAATCGCGCACAGCTAAAACATTCGAGGAATAGAATCTGAAACCTATATCTATGTAGATTCAACATTTTTGGGAAAGTATTTCCCACTGGATTTTCCCTATATTAGTTAAAGCTTTTACATATAATCTTAAGTTCATGTTCTGTGTTGTTGTTCTTTTGAATCTATATCTGTACTAATATATAAAGCTGAAGAGTTTGTTTGAACGCGCTAATCTCAGGAACTACTAGTCCGATTTGAAAAATTCTTTTTGCGTTAGATAGCCCGTTAACCCAGGAAGGCTTTATAACTTTAGTCTATATAACATCACGCTGCGGCCCATAGGAGCGGAGCATATAAACAAAACATAACGAAACCTACGCTCCGCGGGTGAAACCACGGCGCGCAGCTAGTATAGAAATAAAAATACAAGCTTTTTGTAAAAAGTTAACAACAGAAATCTGATTACTTTACCATATGGCAGTGTAGTTAGAAAGAGAGGGAGAAGCGATAACTCTATTTCTATTATGACTTATGTACGTCCAGGGTATCTTCAATAAATCTATTGTTACGCAACAGCCGCAGGTGGTCCCAGCCGCAACTTAGCTTAAACTTCTGACAACAATGAAAAACGATCCTAAAAAACAGGTGGCCAATGATAAACGAAACGCGACAGCCGAAAGTAACATAAAAAGTACAGCAGATATTATACGAAATCACCCTAATATAATCAATCTATCTTAAGGCAAGGTAGGAAGTAGCTCCTGGGTGGTAGAATTTGACAAGGAAAATACAAACTTTATATTGAACGGCTCTCATCCGACCCAAGGAAAGTTGAACAACTTGCTTCAGAAATTTAAGAGCCAAGTTTATGTCGAATAATGGAAGAGTGCTGGCTCGAAAAGGAGAGTTACTGCAATGCTGGTCAACTCGAAAATGTCCTAATACTTTTTTTTGCACTAATAGTTGGAGGAACGGTCTTAGTAGAATTTTGCTTTCGGCGTATTCCGAAATGCTATCTTTACAATTTTAAAAGTAAAATTCAAAGGTTTTAAAAACCTCTAAAAGCATTGAATTTTACTGCTTTTTTACTTCTATACATGTAAAACTAAAACGTGTTTTTCATCATAAATTAACCTGTTTTTAAAGTCACCTTAAATACACTTTATTGCTAATAAAATTATCTAATTTATTTACTACTAGCGACCCGCGCCAGCCTCGCACATGGACAAATGATATACCTAAGTAATGAGGTACCTAAGCCTTCCTCAAGAAACGGTGGCCCTTCAATAGAAATAATATCTACTGTGCCGCCCATCAGTCAATATCTGACTCTGCAAGATACTTTGACCTTATTGTCCATGGATAGCCAGTTCCTCCACCTTCAAACAGAATGAAAGCCTACTGGGCTAGCAAGTTTGTTCGAAATAATGGTCCCCCGCTCCGACCTACTCCAACAACACCATTTCTTCAAAGAATCATGATCAACTATAAATTACATAGTAACGAACACTATCCCTATTAATTTGGCCACCCACTTTAGTATTACAGGTTGTTGGAGCCCTCAAAAGTCTAACAATTGGTTTAACTGCAATGCTTAGATATCGCCTTCGGGTTGTGGAGGTCAGACGGCAATCGCTTCACGGAAAATATCGAAGTTTAGCCAAAATCAGCAGTTAAGACTGGTAAAGCGGACCCCAGACTCCAAAGCTGAAAAGCTACGGATGCGACTGGGATTAACGATGACTAGGATTGATGATGACTTTAGTATTACAGGTTAACTACAATCATTAGCATGGTATTAAACAATGTCTTTTTCTATTACAGCTAAAACATTTCATAATTAAATAACTTCTTAGCCAATATTTCATAAAGGTAGGCAAACATCAACAATGAATATCATAAAAGCTTCACCTGAAAACTGAGCAGCTATTTTCGACCAACTAACTTAGTTCAAACTTAAGAATAAACAAGTGCTGTTTTAGTGTTCGAGTTACCTCTAGGAGAATGTAGTTTGAAGTTAAAAAAAAAAAACAAAGAAAAGAAGTGAAAAATCTCAGGGGGTAAAACTTTGCAAAAATAACTACAGTTCGGAGAATTGTCGGAAGATTTTAGTTTTTATGTCTTCTTAGTTTGCGGCTGTTTTCTCGTTAACTTGAGTTTAGAAAACATTGATGGAAAGAATCTGGGGATATAGGAATCGATTGAATGCTGTAAAATTTTGAAGCTTAAAGCGGTTACTATAAGCTTCTTTTTTATTAGGAAGAGAGTGCAATGACGCCAGTGGTGACAGTTGAATTGAGTTCGAGTGACATCGCTAACACCTGTACTTTGGCAGGGGAGAGGTTGGTTAACGAAGAGCTAAAGTTATTATTAGTTTCGATGAACGAATACGTGTGTATTTTGAAAATCCTTCTGTTTCTGTCAATCATTTGAAAATGACAGAAATAATGATAAATAATTATATTTATTTCTCACTTCACAAAAATGCATTGTGATAGAAAAAAAAAACTTGGGAGATACATAACCATAATTAACCATATATGGCTACTTTGACTACATAGGTGTTCTATACTGTGACTTCGGTGTGAGTCAGTGGTTATTGGGAAGGCACAAAGCCATATTTCCAGTAAAATCGGGACTGTTTACCAATAAGCAAATTGATGGAAAAAGAACAATGAAACTAATTTATTAAAGAAAAGCAAATAAGTGTGTGTGCGTGTGTGTGTGTGGTGTGTGTGTGTGTGGGTGTGTGTGTGGTGTGTGTGTGTGTGGATGCGTGTGTGTGGATATATGTGTGTGGGGGTGTGTGTGTGTGTGTGTCGTTGTGAATAAAAGGTTAAGGTTAACCTCTACATACCTTTTTATGGACGGATATTTAATTAACATAATTAATATATAAAATTAACATAAACAAATAATAACGACATCACTATGAAATACTCAGCAGAAGATCCTCAAGTGTTATTATAATTTAGTGTTAGGGGATGTTCTCTAACTAAAGTTTTGCTCGGTATTTGAGGCATGTAAAAAATGTTTGTTTAAAAGATTGAAATTTCATTTTGGTGCTATGAAAATGTTTAGTGTTAAACGCATCTAGTGATTTGTTGTACAAACGGGCCTAATGTCAAAGTACGCATTAACTTAATAGCTTCAACCTGACATCCAAGCTTCTTCTTCTTCAGCCTATAGAGGTTCACTGCTGGACAAAGGCCTCCCCCAAGGCTTTCCACGCCGACCGGTCTTGTGCTGCCCGCATCCATCGGCTTCCCGCGACCTTCACCAAGTCATCGGTCCACCTTGTTGGGGGCCTCTCTACGCTGCGTCTTCCAGTACGTGGCCGCCACTCCAGAACCTTACTGCCCCATCGGCCATCGGTTCTACGAACAATGTGCCCAAGGACAACCATGCTAATAGTTTTTATTTTGCATAGAAAATAGGTACAAGTTAACTTTAACACAACCAAAGATATTGTAACTTGTTTGGTTGGAACACACGATCTTTGGCTTACCAGTCTGATCTAGAAGCCAAGCCCAACACTTCACATAGGCAGTTTTGAATATCCAAGGAGTTGATACCTCAAAAAAAAATGTTTCATAACTTTTCTAATTCCAAAAAGCAGCAAGTTCGTATAGACTATGGAGCAAATTACGAATGAAAATTAAGTTAAGAAACAAAATAATTACATTCAAAACTTCTTAAAAAGTTAGTTCGTACCTAGGCTTCATATGATATTGGTTATAATACAGCCAACCATGCTCAACACATAGGGTGGTTACCGGTTAGGGCATAACGTATAAAAATGCAAACTACAACTGCATGCCGGTAACTACCCTTTAATACGGTCATTGCTGGCCGCATAAGTGCACATTTTTTCTTAGATTAGTGCAATCGTAAACTTTAATATACCATTACGGTATGCACTTGTACGTCAACTTTAAGCGTTCTACATACCAAAGCCGCTGCTGCCAACCAATATTGCCGACTCAAGTCGGAAACATTTTGCCGACGGGCTATGTAGGCGGCTTCGGTCAATGTAAGTCGTAAAACGTTTCCGGCGGCATGTCGGCGACTTATTTGACAGTTAAAATACTACCACGGCACTACAGCTGAAATGTCGTCGGGCAACTGAGCGCTTGTGTACGCTAGCCGCCGGCAAGCCGCCGACGTGTCGGCGGGTAACACGCGTGGGCGAAGGTTGCCGACAAGCTTCTTTCAACATAAGCAGGTTGTGTCGGCGGGTTGACGGCCGAGGTGTGTAGAGCGCTTTAGTACCAAAAAAAACTAGTACTAAAAAAAATAGAATACGGTCATCATCATCATCATGAACCTTTTTTTTATCGTCCCACTGCTGGGCACAGGTCTCTTCTCATACAGAGAAGGATTGAGCGTAATCACCACGCTTGCTCAATGCGGGTTGGCGATTTCAGACTTATTAAAATCCAGGTTTCCTCGAGATGTTTTCCTTCACCTTCAGTCATTGGTGTCCAAGATATACTTAGAAAGTACATATAACTTTAGAAAAGTTACATTGGTACTTGCCTGACTTGGAATCGAACCCGCGCACTCATACTTGAGAGGCTGGTGTTATAACCGCTAGGCCACCACGACATTAGAATACGGTATTTGACTAAAAAAAAAAAAACAAATTAGTCCGTCAGTCAGATTTCTAAAAAATACTAGACACGTATTTTGTCTTTTTTCATATAAACAAAAAGGGAAGACGACACAGCGCGTTGAAAACTGGCGTGACGTCACTGAACGCTACACTTTTTAGGTGCCAGTGACGTCACCAGCCACCACTCCTGATGTTTGATGCCTTCTAGGTATATTTGTCAATTTTTATTGATTTGATAAAACAAAATATACTTGTCTAGTATTTTTTTGGAAATCTGACTGACGGACTAATTAGTTTTTTTAGTCAAATACCCAATTACTTTACTGCCTGTTAATTGCGTAGATGGTTATTGACTGTATTGACTGTATTTTTTTATAAAAAATGTTATGATAAATGACATTAGGCCAATGTCTCAAAACCGGCAGACGGATTGCACCCTAATTGATTAACACACTATGTTACTATAAATTTGAATAATAATAATAATAATGTATCTACTCTCATATCAAAAAATTAAAAATATAAATCCAAAAAGGAGTTTATATTGACGTACTTTACCAATAGTATATCGACAGGAAATTAAAAAAATTAAATTATAACATTATTTCTCTAACAAAATATTGTTATAATAAAAATTTTTTCATTACATTACAAACCATAGACAGCCAATTATACAACGTGTAACAAAAAGGGTATATACATACCAAGTGGACGGCCTCTTGATAAGATAAGAAACGATACGGGAAGGGTTCTCTAACCTTATGTTTACATGGTAGGAAGTTATGAATTATTCCAATACATATGATACCAGAAACCGCAGTTTCAAACTGAAATCAATACAACACTAGCAAAAAGCCAGCTGATCGGGGTCATTGAACAGTTCATCAATAAAAACAAACCTCTTACTTACTTGCTTACCCTGGTATTTCTTCAAACAGTGGATAAAGGGTTCCGGATGTTTATTTTTCTTAACATTTTTTTTTTCGGAAAAATAATTTTACGTACAAATAAGTTTTTTCTACAAAAGCTAACTTTATGTTTGTGAACAACAAACCAAGTCATAAAATAGGGCGAGTGCGTGCGCTGGAAATCGAAAAACGTCTAGCGGCTTTAGTCACCTACGTAAAACAATAAAAAAACGCAATTTATTTTATAAATGAGTAAACTTATCTAACAAATCGATAGAACCGAGTTGGTAACTCTCTCTCATCTAAAGCGCATTTCCCGGTTGTATCCGCGGCTTTCGCTTTGGAGCCCGGGATCCGCCTCCAGTCCAACCGGGTTCGGCTGAATACCAGTATTTTACATGGAGCGAGTGCCATCTAACCTCCACAATCCAGTTACTGGGTAATACGATATCCCTTGGTAAGACTGGTTGTCTCACAGATCTACGAATGACAGCCGGGACTAACGGCTTAACTAACGTGTTTTCCGAAGCACGGAGGATACACACACAAACACCCAAAGCTGGAACAACTACTTGTAGGTCATACAAATATTTGTTCCGCGCGGGAATCGAACCCGCGACACGCTGTGCAACAGTAAATCGCTTAACCACTACGTCAATCGTGCAGTCAACTACCTGCAATTCACTCAGTAGCTACTCAATCCTACTTCCTACTAATAAAATGCGAAAGTTTGTAAAAATGTTTGGATGAATGGATGGATGTATCCATACATACATTCTTACAAATTTTCGCATTTAAATACTAGCTGCTCCCTGCGGATTCACCCGCGTAAGTTTCGATCCCCTGGGAATATCGAGATAAAAAGTGTCCTTTATGTTAATCCTGGTTATAAACCATATCTTTGCCAAATTGTATCCAAATCAGTTCAGTAGTTTGTGAGAATCGAGTTGGTAACTACAACACACTAAATAATACCCAATCTATTAACTACATTCCTATAAATTTCCTTACGTAACTAATTCTTTTCATGTCGGTTGCCATTTGCCATACATAGGTAGGTACTTAGTTTATGAAAAATTAATTACTTAGATAAACGTGCAAAAGAGACTACGAAAAAGGATTTCATATCTGTTCAAATGAACCCAAAATATCATTTCTAAACAACTCATGTGTGTCCTAGTACAAAAAAGGTCCCCATGAGTTCCGTAGATAAATTAAATTTTAGTTAGTCTTTGCGTATTCACTTCTGCGATATAAAAGATTTTGCCTTTTGCAAAAATATTATAGCTTAAAACTCAGCAGTAGATAGATAGAGTACAGTACCATAGAATAAAGAGAGGGAAGTAGGTTATCTCCGACCCAATCCGCGATTTAATTGCCTACTGTCTTAGGGTTGTCACGTTTAGCAAAATTTTAATTCAGTGTCTATAAATTGGCAAAGGTCGGAAAGTTGACGACTGTTCACGCTTTGTCGGATTCGGTTGTCACCGAACCCGCTAACAAATATTTATAGACTAAGAGCTTATATTTAAATTATTTGCTTAGTATTTAGTATACATATAGTCATACACAGTTTTTTTTTGTATTTTTTATTTAGTAATTTATTAGTAGTTTTGTACACATAAAGGACCATATTTATTTTTATTTTTAATTAATACAAATAACACAAACATATCTATTGAATCACACATTTATTACAAAATTACAAATTAGCCACAGAAAAATACTTTCTTCGGTTTCGTTTATTACGAAACGCCTTATTATTAAACTTTAATGTGTAATATTTCCGTATCCTTATAAATAACTTTTGCAAATATAATCTCGGAGAGCATGGGCAGGGCGCTGAAAAATGTAAATCTTTTATTTGTTCATAAATAGACATTCCAACTTTGCAGTTTATGTGATCATTTTTAAATACTTTTTGGAACATCTGCTCCATCCTCTTAATATTTTCTACAAAGTCGTCAGGTGGAACCACTAATAAAATTTCTCCTGCGATAATCACACATTGTTCTTTAATTTAGCTACGTAGTATTCTGTAATCTGTGATATAGCGAATGTGCCGAAAAGCCGTGACGCGCGAACCTCGTTCCGTGCTAGCCGCGACTAGCGCAGTCATAGGCACTCTAATATTGTGTTTAGGTGTGCGTGCGGCGACGCATAGATACTATGGCGCACACATACAAGCCGCGCGCGGTCCGTTTGTATGAAGATAACGTACTTCCCTCTCTTTATTCTATGACAGTACAGTCTTAATTTACCTTTTCAAAATAAATAAAAAATACGCAAATGTACTAGGAGTGCAACAGATACGAGGATTGTTATCGCTAAATTAAACAGCGGTTCCGCAATCACAGAACCCTAATTGAATGTCCTAGCTCAAACATATGAAATTGAATACGATAAAATATTATCTCTCAGTCGCGTACGCCGACGGCGTGCATTTTGTGAGAGAGATGACAATATTTCCGTTATTTTTATCCGTTATTCCACACATATATTATTGTTGTGTGAGTGACTTTAGAACGCGCCGAAAGCAATCATGTTGAACATGATAAAATATTGTGTCTCGGTCGCACGCGCCGTCTGCGTGAATATTTTAAGAGAGATGACAATGTTTTGTTCCATTTGTCTACTATCTTTGGCGAAATATTTTAAAACGCCGAAACAGAAATTAAGTACCTAAATAAATAAAGTTCAATTTTTCATAATTCCTATTAGTTCAGTACAGATCTAAGATTCGAACTTTACGGTCGCATGCGCGTTTCGCGATTTTTGTGTTGTGAACTTGTGACGTGTGTACAATCATGGCCCTTAGCAATACTGAATATTTTGAGATGATCTTGTGTGTCGGACAAGAGGATGGTAATTTGCGTGCTGCTCGCGAACTTTATCGTCAGCGATTTATCGATGGTAGGGCAGAAGGTGAGCGTCGACAGCTCCCTTCGGTGGCGTGTTTCCATAGAATGGTACATCGTCTGCACCAAACTGGTTCTTTTCACGCTCCTGGATTAGGGGGTCGCCCGAACACTACCGATCCAGATTTAGAGGAAGCCGTACTCGAACATTTCGAAAATAACCCACGTACTAGTACTCGGCGAGCTGCATTAGCGCTGGGTGCATCTAACCATATGCAAGTATGGCGAGTGTTGAACAATGACGGTCAGCACCCATACCACTTCCGTCGCACCCAGGAACTGACACCTGCAGATTTTTTTCCTCGCGTGACCTTCTGCGAGTGGTACTGCGGTCAGGTAGCAGCTTCGCCAGATTTTGGCTCAAGAGTACTGTGGACAGATGAAGCGTCATTCACAAGAGCTGGGATAAGCAACATACATAATGACCATGTTTGGTCTCACGCTAACCCGCATGTTTCTACGGAATCGTCGTTTCAACACCAATGGCGACTAAACGTGTGGGCTGGTATTGCGGGAGAAATTGTCGTAGGACCAATTTTTTTGCCGCACAGCCTAAACGGTCAAAATTATTTAAATTTTTTAACCAACGAATTGGACGATGCTCTCACAGAAAGCCTATCAATTTTAGGTTACGCTAATCTCGTGATGGGCAACAATTTAATCTTCCAACACGATGGCGCTCCAGCACACTATGCACGTGATGTTAGGGAGCATCTAAATATGCGTTTTCGTCAGTGGATTGGGCGCGGTAGCAGACATGTACCTTGGCCACCGCGATCTCCAGACCTAACTCCATTAGACTTCTTTTTGTGGGGGTATATTAAAAACATAGTGTATGCAATGCCGTGTGACACAGCAGAGCAAATGAGAGAGCGAATCGAAGCCGCTTTCAGGACAGTGACACCAGACATGCTACGGAATGTCCAGGTGTCGATACACAAACGAGCGACCTTGTGTGTACAGTACCAAGGGCGTCACATCGAACCACATCTCTAAAAAATGTAAGTTAATTAAATTATTATTTTTAATTTTCATATTTATTTTGCTGATTGTTCGGACTATGTTAAGCTATTTTTGAGGCAAAATTTAAGTAGGCAGGTAGGTACAAATTACCGGGCGGGCCATTGTCAGCATCTCATGGACGCGCGCGTCGCAGCCGCGCGTTTCAACAATATGTAGGCAGATAGGTACTAGGCGATCAGAATTACAGAAGAAATGTTTTGTAATATTAGCAAGTGACTTGGAATGTTGTTGACCCTCCGTAGTGTTGTTACACGTTTGTTAATATTTGAATTCAAGAATCATGTGATACCAAGGATACCAAGAATTTGGTATCAATTCTTCGAGTAATTTATTTTGAGCTGAAACTTTGTGTAGAGTTTCTATACCACCTATAATCTTCAGGGGTTCTTGATGTATATACCCTTTTTGTTACACGCTGTATAATATTAAACTAAGGTAGATAAGTCACTAGCGCATTGAACTTGAAGCGTACAAAATATCATATCTGTTTAATATTATATCAATGTAGACAGTACTATTTCATTTTTTATCTGTGGCTGCGCGCGCTTTGGCGCATGCGCTGTGATGCAGGGTGCAGAATTGTTAACATTTTGCATATTACAATTATGAAACTGAATAAATGGAATTGTGTTGCGTTGGCGTTAGACGCACTGAGATTAGATAAAGTAGTGTATGAAACTGTACATAATTAGGTATTACACACTCGTGTGATACTATTAAAAAACTCGCTTCGCTCGTTTTTTAAACTCACACTCGTGCTTAATACCCCTCATTATGTATCAGTATCATAAACTACTATTATTCCATCAAGAAAGTATCAGATTTCACATAGTTATACATGGTTTATACAATATGTAAAGAAACCCCTGTCCGATCCATAAGGATAATAAAGGTTAGGTAAACACTTGACCAAATATGATATAAAATTTTACATAATCATCATAGTAATAATACTAATGAATTTTGAAATAATCCTTTTTTCCCGGGAATTAATTCCAATTTCCCCGAAATTTGGTAATTTAAAAAAAAATGACAACACCGGTATTATTATAAGTGAATAGCGACGCGACCACGTCACAGGTGCCGCGTGCCCTGCCCCCCTCCACCCGCGGATGGGGTTGCTTACCGCACATGTATTAAGTTACCTCTTTTTGCGAAATACTATTTATTTTTTTAGGGAGATTTTTTTTTAAGTTTAGTCTGTCTTTGTGGGCATTAGTAGAATCAGTTATCGATACCTAAAGGTATGATTCCACCAAAATAGTGTGTAGCACATTTGTTTACAAACATTTTGTGCTAAACTCCAGCTGTGCAGGTTCGAAGCTGGTATCGCATTTGGCTTCCATCTCCACTGGTAAGGCTGTGCGTAACTTTTGTAAGCGCACAGTTCAGCACATTTGTGCGTGAACATGTTCACTGAGAATTTCTGCCGAAGACAGTTTTCTTTTTTTCTCTTCTGTATTGAGCCAAAATAATTTTCCATTTCCTCATTACCTCAGTCGAGTCACAATTGAAACTATGCACCAACTCTTGAGTGGCGTCATGTTTTTTGTTTTTATTTTTATAATCACTGTGACTTGAATCCCACAGTACAGGATAAGTTTCAATAGCTTGAATAAATTTTATAATTTTATCATTCGTCCAATCCATATTTAACTTGGTTAATTATAATTTAATTAACAATGTACGCGCACAAATAAATGTTTTCTCTCCGATGGCGGAAGCAAGACTGAGTTCGCGAACAACAAGTTTGTACGCGTCGACGCGAGTCCACTGCCTGCATGTGTGCGCGCACAAAAGTATACAGATGTGCGCGAACATTCCTTGAATTTTTGCGCACAATTTGTTATTGTTTGCTTTAGTGAGTCGACCAGAATAAACATTTGTGTCGCACAATGTGCATTGCTGTGCCGCACAGTTCAGCACACTGGTGGAATCGCATCTTAACAATACTTTCACGGATCGGACAGGGTTTTCTTTACTTATGTATTGTATATACATATAACTGATCAGTACACCAAATATGAATCATTTTGAAGTATATGGACATAAGTATCCTACTTCTGCACATCTCTTAAGAGTTTCGGCATAATCATACATCGTTGAGTAACCTTAATATCGGTGTGTATTGACCCCTCCACAAGCTTAAGTATTTAGTTAATTAAAGCCAAGTGTACGCTATGCAGTGCTAGATACAACCGCTGTAGTAACGTTGCGGATGTGCGGTCACGTAGGTTCGGATATTTCGGATACGATAACCGGAATTACTGAGATGTTTAATAGATATGAGATTGGTTGTGTAACCTACATTTTGTTATGTAATGTAAATATTTTAAACGACTTTTTAAATCAAAGTTTGTAAATACGTCGACCAGGATACGATCGCTTTTAATTATAAATATCTATTGTTAATAGAAGACAGTTGTAAAAATAAGTTTTGTTTTGTTTCAATCTATACTATGTAGCTGCACGAACCACTTGAGTTAAGTTTTATATGCAAACCAATTAAAAAAGATCGAGCTGTTAAAAAAATAATTTAACTACAAGAGAAAGAAAAAGATTTTTTTATTTTGTTTTTATACGAAGCATAGCAAAAGTTCAGTCCTTGTCATATTGGATTTGAAGGCTAATAATTCTGGTAATTAACGTTTAAATCTTCAAATATTCGAAATGATCAAATTGAATTTCAATGCTATTTCTGGTAATTTAAATTGTGCAAAATCTAGTAGAAAGACGGCACCTCGGTGACAAACAATGTTAAAAACTTGCCTAAACGTCGGGAATTTTTGACGGATTGAGACTAATATCAGACAGAGATCAGATCAGACAGACTAAGATCAGATCTAAGATTACAGATCAGACTAAGATCTCCTAAAATTACGGGAATCGGCCTCAGTAGTAAATATACGATATCAAAATGTACGGACATTTTTTCTTATTTAATGTTCCCAGCACATCAGTTTCCCTTACATTGGCTTGTCTATAAAACAGCCCCTCAGTAAAACGGTTCGCCGTACAATAATGGCGCACAAACACATTTACATTAGTTCTCGTAATGTACCACATTAGAGGCTATTGCCTACAACGAGATAATATACGAGTATCCGAGAAAACATCTCAGCAGTTTGTATTGTATTCTCAAGTAATTTTTGCGGGCGGATATTTTCGTTGAGTATTGCTCGGGCGGATATTTATCGGATTTTGAATCGAGCGGCACTAATGTGAACTTATCTTCTTTAGTATTTGTTGTTACCTATTTTTGGAGCAGCATAATATTTCTTTGCTAAGCAGCTAGCTCGAGAATCTACTATGTAGGTGCTCATTATAATGAAAATGCAATGTCATATAAACCCAGCCACCGTGTTCTTTCAGTTACCTTTGCCAGGGGGCGACGGTAACTCTTATGAATAACCCGGGACTCTACTAAATGATAACTCTTCGCCAGGAGTGACGGCAGAAGTTAAAACTTGAACTTTAACGTTGTGCATTCAACACGGTAGCAAGAGAGGAGTTTCCTCAGTGGTAGGCCATAACGTCGGGTGCCGGCAGAAGTTACCACCTACCAGACAAAGTCTTGCCGTCAATCGATTCGTCGTGTTCCGGCATGATGTTTGTTGAAGCCATACGGAGGTCGGGTCTGAGCAGTTGTGTTACAATGTGTGCCGGGTACAATGCGCCAAATGTTGTTGTGTCGGGAGTTTGATTGTGGAGAGTCTCCAGATCAATCCCCTCTGGCGCAGCATTGTTGGTCATGTTTTTGGGTTAAACATTGCATCACCTCGCTTAACTGCAGTCTTCCTTCCTATTCACTTAGTATTTTTTGAGTGAAGAGGCTCTTCATAAACTAGCGCGCTTTATCATCAACGATAGCATCACTGCTTACCATCAGGTGGGATTGCAGTCAAGCACTAGTTTATAATCATTAAAAAAGAAAACGCTTCCTCATATTCCTTCAGTCTTATGAATTTTCGATCAGATCACGTATACAGACGCGAGCTTAACATTTTTTACTCAGTCCAAAAGGTGCACAAAGCCGCCGAAGAAGTTTTCCCTTCATAAAAAGTAAGCGGAATAAGTAAATAACCCCACCATCCACTTCGGTCCAATTTGTTAGAATTGCTTCCAAACTATCCACTGACTTACATGCAATAAAACCCATCCTGAGGCATAATCCTCACCAATAGGTTTTACGAGTACATTAATCGCCACACTAAAACGTTACCCTAATTCATTCGACAGTAAAATCGAACACCGCTGTGCGAATTGAAGATTTTTATGTACCTGGAACAAGAAAACAAAGTCGTTAAGTGCGAAGACGTAAAAATAGTAAAAATATTTATTATTATTTATTATTATACTAGCTTTCCCGCGTGGAGTTCGGTTATATCGCGCTTTTTGGATTTCCATCGGGAACTTCAATTTTTTCCGGGATAAAAGGTAGCCTATGTTCTTTCTCAGGGTCTAAAAATTGTCTGTGCCAAATTTCATCAAAATCGGTTGAGGGGTTTAGGCGGGAAAGCGTAACAGACAGACAGACAGAGTTACTTTCGCATTTATAATATTAGTATGGATTATTTATTACTAGCTTTCCGCCCGCGGCTTCGCCCGCGTGGAGTTTGGTTATATCGCGCTTTTTAGATTTCCCTCGGGAACTTCAAATTTTTCCGGGATAAAAGGTAGCCTATGTTCTTTCTCAGGGTCTAAAGATTATCTGTGCCAAATTTCATCAAAATCGGTTGAGAGGTTTAAGCGGGAAAGCGTAACAGACAAACAGACAGACAGACAGAGTTACTTTCGCATTTATAATATTAGTATGGACTAGCTTTCCGCCCGCGGCTTCGCCCGCGTGGAGTTCGGTTATATCGCGCTTTTTAGATTTCCCTCGGGAACATCAAATTTTTCCGGGATAAAAGGTAGCCTATGTTCTTTCTCAGGGTCTAAAGATTGTCTGTGCCAAATTCCATCAAAATCGGTTGAGAGGTTTAAGCGGAAAAGCGTAACAGACAGACAGACAGACGGACAGACAGACAGAGTTACTTTCGCATTTATAATATTAGTATGGATTACATGTAGTTGGGAGCCAGTGTGCGTCTTTCTTCTCCATGATTCACGAGTACTACAATGGTTACAGAGGGGTGCATTTTTTCCTAAGATTTAAAATATTGCATTTTCCTTCAACATACTTATTCACTTAAAATATTGGACATACTCAGAAGAATGTGAAAGAATGAAAGGAGACGTATTTATGGCCAATCCGACATAAATATTATATTACTAGCTTTCCGCCCGCGGCTTCGCCCGCGTGGAGATCGGTTATATCGCGCTTTTTAGATTTCCCTCGGGAGCATCAAATTTTTCCGGGACAAAAGGTAGCCTATATTCTTTCTCAGGGTCTAAAGATTATCTATACCAAATTTCATCAAAATCGATTGAGAGGTTTAAGCGGGAAAGCGTAACAGACAGTCAGACAGACAGACAGACAGACAGACAGACAGACAGACAGACAGACAGACAGACCGACAGACCGACAGACAGACAGACAGAGTTACTTTCGCATTTAAGTATAATATTGGTATGGATAAGCGAGGTCTTCTTCTTCTTCTTCAGCCTATAGATGTCCACTGCTGGACAAAGGCCTCCCGCAAGGTTTTCCACGCTGACCGGTCTTGTGCTGCCCGCATCCATCGGCTTCCCGCGACCTTCACCAGGTCATCGGTCCACCTTGTTGGGGGCCTTCCTACGCTGCGTCTTCCAGTACGTGGCCGCCATTCCAGAACCTTACTGCCCCATCGGCCATCAGTTCTACGAGCAATGTGCCCTACCCACTGCCAGTGACGGATTAACCCTTAATCAAATTAAGCAATTGCCTAGGGCATCACGTCTGGGGGGGCACCAGAAGAAGCACAAAAAAAAGTCCGTCCTTAGGGCATCACGAATCACGTCTCACTCTCACGTCACCAAAAAAAGTTTCTAGGACTAATTTGAAAATTCGCGCGTTTTAAGTTGACATAGAGTCCGACCTAATAGAGTCATAACCCCGCTCCCGCTTGCCCACTCGCTGCCCGCTAGTGCATTCGGCAATTCGAATGTACCGGAATTCAACCGACCGACGACCGATTCTAGTTAACATACGGATAGGGGGGCCCACAGGCGTGGATTGCTTAGGGCATCAAGTAGTCTTAATCCGTCACTGCCCACTGCCACTTAAGTTTAGCGACTCACATTCAATTAAATAGCATTATCATGATAATCAAGAAGTCAAAATCACTGCAGTAGTAGTAGCTTGGACCCTGTTTCCGATACCGGTGGGATCTTTTATATTTTTAAATATTTTTTTATTTCTTTAGGTAAATATATGAAAATGTAATTTATGTGTGAAATACAAAAAACAATAATTTATTTGATATGTAACATATGTTACACTAGCTGCGCCTCGCGGTGTCACCCGCGTAGGTTTCGATATGTTTATTTTTTTTTTATATGCTCCGCTCCTATTAATCGCAGCGTGATGTTACATAGCCTAAAGCCTTCCTGGATTAATGGGCTATCCAATGCAAAAATATTTTTCAAATCGAACCAGTAGTTCCTGAGATTAGCGCGTTCAAACGAACAAACGAACTTTTCAGCTTTATGTGTTAGTATAGATTTGCAAAAATATATGTATAGGACACGTCATTAATATTTTCTTAATTTTTCCTAAAGGCTGATGTCTGAGAAAGCGACGAGACGGGACATCAGCGCTCTTTCGTATGATGATTCATTAAATGAATAGCTTAATTAGATATATTAAGACATATCTGGATCGGGATGTGTGGCTGTTAAGACTTAGCCACGAGCCCGAACGAGATAGTGGGTTGACGAATAGGTCTGTCTAATAAATGTGTGAGCTGTCACGCCTTTTATACATGGGGCTTTTATTTAGGTAGTAAGTTTTTACTTATTTACATTACCTTTTTAATGATATTTTATTTTTTGTTTAGGTATACAGAGATAGAAAAATAAAACACAAAACAAGCAAAAACAGTGTGGAGCGTTAACCTCTCAGTGAGTAGTTTGTGAGAGTAGTAAAAAGATTTGTAATGAAAACTCACTAAACGCTCACTCCATTAGTTCTCACTGTGTAAGTTTTAAAGAATTGCCCTGCTGTTGAATTCCAAGGCGGGACATTCTTAGACCTTCAAGTATATCAAACCCACAAATGTCAACCAGGTCAGGTAAAAAGATCGTACCTACAATCCATCCTACAAGCACCATTTATATCCATGTAAAGGATTCCAGCACAGTCAGCGTCTAAGTGCTTGGCTAGACTGAAAACGCGGGCGCGGGGCGGGCGCGGTGCGTCGTATTCAAACATATGAAACTTAATACAAGCGTCCATAGTGATCACGCGGGCGCGGCGAGAGGCGCGGGCGACTTAACGCGAGGAGCACGCGTACAACTCAAACCATAGTTCGTTCATGAAAGTGTCCGCAGTGAATGCGCGGGCGGCAAGCGAGAAACCGCGCGGTGAGCGGGGATCTCAAACTATTTCGTACTGACCGCGCGCGTCGACACCGCGCTTGACTGCGGACAGACAAATCGCGCGCGTCAACGCTCCCGCGCCGCATTTTCAGTCTAGCCAAGGACTAAATCTGTTGAATTACGACACCTTAAATTATAAGTACGAAAAAAATAAGACCAAAAAATACTTTTCAAACAGTATCTCCAACAGAAACATTGAAAGCTTTCAAGGCACTAAGTACCCAGAAACCTTTTCGTTAAAACTTGTAAATCATATTAAAAGGTTTTCATGTGAAATATCTCACCTGCTTGCGACTTCGGAGATAAAATAAATATTCCAGACGGGGGTACGAAAAACCATTGGAAAAAACTTTTCCTACAGACCCTGATTTGCAAGTTGGCGACTCTTTAGGGTTCCGCGCGTCCGAATGTAAAAACGGAACCCTTGTAAAATGACTCTTGTGTCAATTATACCAAATATTGACTGATTTAGTTCAAAATTTGGTACATTGCAGAAAATTAATGTATATCGCCAACCCGCATTGAGCAAGAGTGGTGATTACGTTCAAACCTTCTCTGTATGAGAAGAGACCTGTGCCCAGCTGTGGGACGATAAAAAGGTTGATGATGATGATGAAGAATGTATATTCATCATCTTCATTTCAACCGAAAGACATCCACAGCTGGACATAGCCTCCCTCAAGGATCTCCACGACGACCGATCTTGCGCCTCCTGCATCCAGCAGTTTCCCGCGACCTTTACCAAGTCGTCGTTCAGTTTACGTATATTAACGAAACTTTAATAACCTGCTTTTAATAATAAAAAAAAAACTATTATACAATATGTAAAGAAAACCCTGTACGATCCATGAAGGTATTGTTAGGTATCGATAACTGATTCTACTAATGCCTACAAAGACGGGCTGAACGTAAAAAAAAAGAATCTCCAAAAAAGATATATTATTTCGCAAAAAGAGGTAACTTAATACATGTGCGGGCGAAGGGGGGTAGGGCACGCGGCACCCGGTCACATCGCTATTTGCTCACAATAGTAACGTCAAAAATGGACTTGTCATTTTTTTTTAAATACCAAATTTTGGTGAAGTTGGAATTAATTCGCGAAAAAAAAATATTTCAAAATTCATTAGTATTGTTACTAAAGATGATAATGTAAAATTTCATATTTTATTTGTTCATGTGTTTACTTAGCCTTTATTATCTTTATGGGTCGGATGGGGTTTACTTTAGATAATGTATAGCAACGAGTTCAGTGAACTCTCCTATCAAAACCCCTCAGACTTCCACTTTTGGCTTCACCCTCAAAAGCCCCAACTTTCCAATTCAAACCCACAAACTATCGACTCAACAATCCGGATATTACAAATAATCCTTCAGTACATTAGACAAATCCGCAAACTTAACGCCTAGTACACACAGTGCTCACTTTCACCTCTAAACCGTTCATATCGCTACGTTTCTAATTAAACCGCCGAATTCACAGCGAAGCGTCGACGCGCTAATATAATAAAGCCAGTATAAACCGCACTAAACGGGTTTAATATCAAGAGGGCGGGTGAAGCAACTTTTCGACGCGGTCGGGCGCATTACAACTTACAACCGGAGCGGATTAGCGGCGGTGTGTATTCAGCTTAATGTTGGCTTCTTTGTTTGCTGAGAAGTTGTATCTTTGTGTGCTGATTACAGATGTAGTAGAAGAGGTATTATCGGCTGCGCTATGTTGCATTCAAGTTGTGAATTAAACTCATTTGGCTTAGATTGTAAAGCAATGGTAAACAAAACCACGGAATTGTTTCTGTCGTTTTTTATTACTATGCGTCAGTTACTTCAGTTGTCCGACAGCCTCCGTGGCGTAGCCGTAGCAGACGCGGCCGCTGCGCAAGGTGGCACGGGTTTGATCCCCGCACAGTGCAAGTATTTGTATGCATGAATATGAATATTTGCACTGGTCTGGTCGTGCCTCGGAAAGCACGTTAAGCCGTTGGTCCCGGTTGCCATACGAACATCTAGAGGCAGTCGTTACGGGTTGTTGGAGCCCTCAAAAAGTCCAACAATTGGTCTAGGTGCAATGCTTCGGATGTCGCCTTCGGGTTGTGGAGGTCAGACGGCAGTCACTTCACGGAAAATGTCGAAGTTTAGCCATATCAGCAGTTGGACTGGTAAAAGCGGACCCCAGACTCCAAAGCTGAAAAAGGCTTCGGATGCGACTGGGATTAACGCTGGGATGATGATGATGTGTAATAGATAACTAATAGGTAATCTGATCATTAGCATGATATCCATAATCACAAACTAAAAATTGATCAAAAACACATTTTGCAAAACTTTCACCATTACTTGCTATTTGTAACAATTGGTGGTTTTGTTTAATTACGGATCAAAAGATCGGCCCTTAGAAACTTATTGGCTCTCGATTCCTGAGTTACAACGACGTGGTTACTTTGATCTTCAGAGGTAAAAGGTCAACCATCACCTCAAAATATTTAACCAATTAATTCTAAGCATTTTTCCCAGAACTACAAAGTTGGACCCAAAAACCATAGGAAACTAATTTAATTATATGAATCTGGGGACTTTGACAGGGGACCCCACATAAAGCGGTTCCAACAAATTGAAACGAAAATCGAACCCATGACCCAACACGTCGCTCAATAAACGAACCCCGAATGTGTTTATCGGCATTTGATACTACCCTATGTATCGCAGTGTAAAAACATTGAGAAGGTACACTCCAAAACATATAAGATTTGGTAAATGATTTTGGCCGTCACATTTTTCGTGAACTAGCGCGCTTTACCATCCACGATTGCACCACTGCTTACCATCAGGTGGGATTGCGGTCAAACACTAGATAATCTATACTAATATATAAAGCTGAAGAGTTTGTTTGAACGCGCTCAAGAACTACTGTTCCGATTTGAAAAATTCTTATTGCGTTGGATAGCCCATTAATCCAGGAAGGCTCTAGGATATATAAAATCACGCTGCGACCAATAGGAGCTGGGCATAAAAAAAACGCGGGCATAACCATGTGGCGTAGCTGGTAGTTTATTATTAAGTTTTTTTTTTTATAAATTATCATTCCAACACGATTTCATTCTCATTGTGCTCAAACTTCGTAATCTGCTTAATTCATAATTTGAAAGATTATGAGACTGGTCAAAATCTATCATTATTAGATCACTGATCGACTATTCTGATACTATTGTAATAGCAGACTCAAAAGTTCAACAATTGCAATGCAATGCTTCGATATCACCTTCGGGTTGTGGAGGTCAGACGGCGGTCGCTTCACGGAAAATATCGAAGTTTAGCCAAAATCAGCAGTTACGACTGGTAAAGCGGAACCCAGACTCCAAAGCTGAGAAAGCTTCGGATGCGACTGGGATTAACGCTGAGATGATGAGAATTGTAATCACAGACTAACACTCCTGGCCGGATGGCTATTGAGGCCGAAAAGTTTTGAAAGCTAGCGAGGTATTTGCATAATATGCTTACAATGATAATTCCTCTCTAGTGTTGACTGCTCAATCACTTTTGTTGCCTCATTACGCTGGCGAGGTGACCATTTTTACCCGACTACGGCAAAGCAAAAGGAGGGTTATGATTTTGACAGGCTATGTATGTATGTATGTATGTATGTATGTTCATCTGTTCCCTCGTAACTTCTAAACTACTTATCAGAATTCGACAAATGACATATCATTAGAAGCGTCTTAATTGTCCGCTGGTTATAGGTTATATGGCGTTTCACAAAATCTAATGTGTCGCGTGGAAAGGCGTAGTCACACGTTACATATACCTACCTACCGTAACACTTAGACAACGTGTGACTACGCCTTTCCAAACATGAAAATTTATCTCTACATAGTGAATATTGCATACTTCAGAATAGTATTGTATGACATTATTGTCAATTTACAACGAAGGCATCTTGGTAGAGTCTACTGTGTCCATTTACTTGCAACTACTTTAGCAACTTTGTTCAGTTCAGTATTCTGAAAATCTTGTTTTATACTTTTTCAGCGTCGTTTTTTGTCGTAGTTGGGTTTTAGTTTTTTTTACTTTTTATTATTTGTACTATTTTGGTGTTATAGTGTATTTGTGGCGCATAATTTTAACAAAAGTTAAACAGATGAACTAAAAAATAGGTACTTGACATATTACATCTACACGCACAAATAATAACATAAGCCCGAAGGCATATAGTGCAGAGGACATTTTTTAAAATTCGAATCAGTATATTAGAAATTTCCTTTAAAATCTTTCAAATTTTGAATACATAATTGTGGAGGTATAATACGGATTAAAATGGGTCAACAATATTATGTATTGGTGGAAACCGGCATTTACTAGAACCAACAAATTCGCAGATATGTGACTCCATCAAATCGCAATTGGCCCGCGTGGCATATCGTGGCCTTCTTCCTCACCTTCCATAGAGAGGCTACCGTTCCAGCAATGAGAACCAGGTTGATTATACTTGTCAAGACAAACGGGCTTACAAAGTACAGTCGTATTATCTTCAATTAGATCAACGCCCACAGGCGAGATGGAGCAGTCGATTCAATATACGCCAGATTGACCATCCGACAACTAAGCGGTCGGCGAACCATAGTCGAATGTATTATCAAATGGTAATCCAATCTGCCTAGTTCTGCCCAGCTGCTGCTAAGTGCACAATGAACATTATACATTGCAGTAGCAAGGCACTTGTTACATGTTACACTGATGAAGGGATAGATAGATGAATGGAGGAAGAAGGATGACAAATTAGACATTATATCACATTAAATCACCCCGTCAGAATGAAGAGTTCAGCATATTCTATATGTAATAAATTGTCACCAATACATATAAAAGAAAAAGTATTTCTTGTGACTCCTACGTCTCCTACAGAAAGATCATAAAACTAAACTGGGTCAAACAGAATTAAAAATAAAAACTAGTTTTTAATTTATATTGATATACTAGCTGCGCCACGCGGATTCACGTGCGTTTTTTTTAATATGCCCGCTCCTATTTGTCGTGCATCTGCGTCAGCGTGATGTTAAAAAGCCTAAAGCCTTCCAGGATTAATGGGCAAAGAATTTTTGAAATCGGACCAGTAGTTCCTGAGATTAGCGCATTCAAATAAACAAACAAACTATTCAGCTTTATATATTAGTATAGAAAAAAACGAGAGACGTGGTCGCTAACAATGGGCCTTATAAGAAGGCTCAAAGTCACTCAAAGGGCAACGGAGAGGACTATGCTTGGGGTTTTACAGCGCGATCGAATCAGGAATGAGGAGATCCGCAGAAGAACGAGAGTAACCGACATAGCCCGAAGAATTGCAACACTAAAGTGGCAGTGGGCTGGACACATTGCCCGTAGGACCGATGCCCGATGGGGCCGACGGGTTCTCGAGTGGCGACCACGCACCGGAAGACGTAGCGTGGGTAGGCCCCCAACAAGGTGGACCGACGACCTGGTGAAGGTCGCGGGAAACCGATGGATGCGGGAGGCGCAGGACCGGTCGTCGTGGAGAACCTTGGGGGAGGCCTTCGGCTGAAATGATGATGATGATGATGATGATAGAAAAAAAAAGTAACCTAAAACCAAAAAGGCCCTTCAAGAGTTCAAAAGGCATACCTACCTTAGCATAATGCTTTGATAGGGCCTGGTATGCTGTCACGGCGAAACAGAGCAAAACATAAAAATATACATATTTATAAATAGGTGATAGAGAGATAGCATCATGGTATATATACATCGCAGTAAAATAAAGCATAAAGGATATTTAAAATCACTTCACTAACCATCTATGGTTGATGGTTCTTTAACCAGGCTTGCCAGTGCATACCTCAATAAATTAATGCCTCATGTATTTTTGGTTTTTTGGTCCTTTTGGACGACTCTCTATTGTGAGTCTGGTCCTTCTTCAATCCATCCATTCGTCCCTTCGTCAACTAGACACGTGACGTAAATAAAAGTACTTATATTTATACATATACTTTATTTTCTATTATTTAACTGTCCAATATATTGTTCGATTTTCTTTGAATCTAATGTGGGTCTAGAGTTAAAGAGGATTTCCGTGGGAGGAAGAGTAGCCGGGCGCATGCTGATGTGGGTTTCCTTTGTGGTAAGAAAATAATAGGGTGAAGAAAGATGAAAAGTGAATATCTTTGTTATGGTCCTCTTAACGTGTAAAGAAACGCGGTTTAGATCATTGATAACCTACAGATATGATCAAAATATCAGATCTTTAATGCTTCGTCGCGTGTCGTATAAATTCTGGTTATGAGTTCAATCAACAAATATCGTACAGTTAGGCAACAAAAGTGGATTATTCAAATTCAAATCCAAAATTTTATTTCGGATTAAAAAATATCCATATAGTGTTAGTACAAATAAAGCTTAGCCTAATGTTAGTAATGAATTAACTAAAGTGGGTCTGGACTCCTATCCACCTACGTAAGAGGGGCGAGTCCCACCGATCCGAAAACACATTCAGTATGCCTTTGGAGGAGGTGCGCAAGCGCGCCAACCCGTCGGCCCTCGCCTCCGCGAACATCCCTGACGCGCTACAGCGCCACGGCAACCCCAAGAGCACACTGAATGCGTTATTATACTGTACGCGCAAGTCGCTGTATGCCCGCTGGGTAAATTATATAAAAAAACCATTTCTGTTATCGAAATCTTAATTAGTTAGTAATTGATCGATTACTAGATTTTAATAAAAATATCATACTAAAATCGAAGCCGAAGTGACATTTACTTACAAAAACAACACCCAGAGTTTTTCGCTTGCTTCTTAACTCTTATTTTTATATTTATAAACTAGTGCTTGACCGCAATCCCGCCTGATGGTAAGCAGTGATGCAATCGTTGATGGTAAAGCGCGCTATTTTATTAAGAGCCTATTAACTCCAGCCAAAAAAAAAAACTTTTTTTTTAATAGTTATAAACTAGTGCTTGACTGCAATCCCGCCTGATGGTAAGCAGTGATGCAATCGTTGATGGTAAAGCACACTAGCTTATTAAGCCTATTCACTCAAAAAACTGAGTGAATAGGAAGGAAGACGGCAGTTGAGCGAGGTGATGCAATGTTTAACCCAACAACACGACCAACGATGCTGCGCCAGAGGATGATCTGGAGAGCCTTCACGACCAAACTCCCGACACAACAACATTAGGCACATCGTACCCGGCACACATCGCAACACAACTGCTCAGACCCGTTCTCCGTACGGCTTCACCAGACATCATGCCGGAACACGACGAATCGCTTGGCGGCAAGACTTTGTCTGGTGGGTGGTAACTTATGCCGGCGGCTGATGTTGTTGCCTACCACCGAGAACTGGCGAACTGGCGTCAATAGGAAGGAAGATGGCAGTTGAGCGAGGTGATGCATTGCAACACAACTTTTCAGACCGGAGGGTGGATCTGAGCACATCATGCCGGAACACGACGAATCGCTTGGGAGCAAGACTTGGTCTGGTGGGTGGTAACACCGCTGTAACCTCTATTATATAATCCCAAAAAGTACATTATCGAATTTTTAATTACTTTCTGTTGTTATTCATAGATCTTCGACAGTCATTACGGGTAGTCAGTCAGAAGCCTGAATGTCAGATAACCAATCTTACTAAGACTTATCGTGTTAAATATACAATATGTAAAAAAACGTAGTGACAATACTAATGAATTTTGAAATAATCTTTTCTTTCCGCGAATTAATTGCAACTTCCCCAAAATTTGATAATTTTAAAAAAAGTGACAACACCATTTGTGACGGAGCGAATAGCGATGCGACCACGTGCCGCGTGCCGTGCCCCGGGGATGTATGCCTACCGTATTGCCTACCGCATATGCATTAAGTTACCTCGCTTTTTCGAAATAATATTTTTTTAGGAGAATTTTTTTTAAGTTTAGCCCGGCTTTTTAGGCATTATTAGAATCAGTTAACGATACTTAACAATACCTTCACGGATCGGACAGGGTTTTCTTTACATATTGTATAGTGGAGGTCAGGTAGGCAGTGCTGTAAAATGTACTGCTATTCAGCTGAATTCAGTTATGCTGGAAGCCGTTTTAACTGAGTTGGGAAAAGGCTAGGCTTAATGCTTTTGCTAGTAACCGCAAGACTTTCATCATCAACCTATTCACCGTCCCACTGCTGGGCGCAAGGCTCCTTTCGTACAGAGAAGGATTGAGCGTAATCACCACGCTTGCTCAATGCGGGTTGGCGATTTCATTTCATTTTTTTTTTTTCAATTCCAGGTTTCATCAAGATGTTTTCCTACATGTAGTAATCAGTCATTAGTGTGCAATATATACTTAGAAAGTACAAATAACTTAAAAAAGACAAAATTATTTATTATTTTTTAACCGACTTCAAAAAGGTTACTCAATTCGACCGTATATATGCTTTTTTTTTTCTATGTTTGTTCGCGCATAACTTCGTCGTTTATGAACCGATTTTGATAATTCTTTTTCTGTTGGAACGAAGACGTTCCCAAGGTGGTCCCATGATAAGGCTATCAGGATTTGATGGTAGAAGACCAGAGAAAACAAGGGGAACTTTAAAAAATTGCAGGGGTGCTAGTGCATTTCTTGGCATTTTCATTAAGTATTTTAAAGCACTACAATTTTGTGGCGGATATCTTGTCCATCGTCGCCCGCCACTTTCATCCGCTCCGCTTATGGCGGTAGCACCGCGCCTCATCGGTGTGACGCAATGTCTGCGTGCGCGCTGGCTCCGCGCGATCGCCTACCGCAGCGCCCCGGCAGTCGATAAATATCTTCCTTACGAATAGTCTATGCCGCGCGCGCTCCTTGCTTTCCTCCGGCTACCTAGCTATAATTTCGGCTTAATACAAACTGTTTCTTGTGTGTTCGTCTAGTAGACTTAATAAACTGTGAGAACTAATAACTCTGTTACAATAGTGATCCATAATAAACAGTGTTGCTAAAGAAACTGCTATTTCTACAACCACTACCTACCTTATCCTATCATTCTTACTCTTCACCATTTCACCTCTTCTGCTTGACTTCGCTATCCGCTGCTGCTTCTCATCTTTGCCACGGTGGATGCTGCTACGTTGGAGGAAGGATTAGGAATCCGGTAACGTACCTTACTTACCTCCACACTGGTGACCCCGCTTTGAACATAGAAGAAAACTTCCATCTTTTCATCTTCTGTATTCTTCTTCAGCTTCCACGTCCTAGAAATTGTACAAAGAGTGCATGTATTTCGACTTAGGAGCAAAATTTTTGCACCTACCTTCGACGAACAAAATATAAAAAAAAGGGTGAGGCCCCACTGACTACAAGCGGTCAGCGATTTTTATTTTTTCTCAATATGACTGATTCGGAAGTATGGCGCGTAGGTGTACGTGTTCCGCCATTTTGGCCTGAAGAACCGGCGTTATGGTTCGCTCAATTAGAGTGCCAATTTGAGCTTTCGAGAGTGACCACTGAAGATACTAAATTTAGTTACCTGGTCGCACAGCTAGATCATCAGTATGCCATAGAGGTTAAGGACGTCATAACTAGACCCCCGGAGAAGGACAAGTATACGAAATTAAAAACTGAACTGATCAAAAGGCTGTCCGCGTCAAAAGAGAAACGCACTAAGCAACTTTTGATGCACGAGGAGCTCGGTGACCGGAAGCCCTCGCAATTACTGCGCCATTTAGAGAGTCTGGCTGGCCCTTCGGTTCCCATGGACTTCCTTACCACCATTTGGACCAGTCGGTTACCACAAAATATACAGACAGTTATTGCTTCACAAACGGATCTTTCAATAGATAAACTGGGCGAGTTGGCGGACAAGGTGCACGAGATCGCCCCTACTACGCCACAAGTCTCCGAGGCGAGCACTTCCACCGGCAACAACTTGGACGAGCTAGCAAGGCAGGTCAGTGAACTTACTAAGCAAGTAGCTGCCCTAAGCAGCAATACGAATAATAGGGCCCGTGCATATACTAAGCCCCGTTATAACAAGCGTTACCGCTCACGCAGCCGCTCGAGACCACGACAGCCACCGCAGGACCACCCACATTGTTATTACCACTACACATACGGATCAAAGGCAAATAAGTGTAGGCAACCTTGCACATTCCCGACGGAAAACGCTCAGGGCGGTCGGAAATAGCGGCCAACGACTGCCCTCCCTCTACAGGCCGTCTTTTCGTCACCGACCGTGTCTCGAAAATGCAGTTCCTAGTGGACACTGGCTCAGACTTGTGCGTTTTCCCACGATCAGCCGTAAAGACGCCCTCTACGCAATCAAAATTCGATCTCATCGCGGCAAATGGTAGCATCATTCATACTTACGGACCAATACAACTGCATCTCAATCTTGGACTTAGACGGGATTTTTCTTGGAGTTTCACCGTGGCCGACGTATCGAAACCTATTATAGGCGTAGATCTTCTGAGACACTATAATCTACTGGTTGATTGTAGGAAGCGACGGTTGGTCGACGGTACCACTACCCTACATGTAGCTGCAATCTCGGAGCATTTGGGATCTTCAGACGACATCGCTTCAGTTAAAGCAGTGACTGGCGAAACAAAGTTCCACGAAATACTACGCGAGTTCCCAGAGATTACCAGACCAGCAGGTATGAGATGTGTAGCGAAACATTCTACGCTGCACCATATTAGAACCACGCCAGGACAGCCAGTCTCATGTAAGCCACGACGCCTCGATCCAGTTCGCGCTCAAGCTGCCAAAAAGGAGTTCGAGGAAATGCTGGCGGCTGGCACGGCCCGACGCTCAGAGAGTCCCTGGTCTTCCGCTCTTCACCTGGTTAAGAAGAAAGATGACAGCTGGAGACCCTGTGGTGACTATAGAGCTCTTAATGCTAGGACTATACCTGACCGATACCCGATCCGCCATATACAGGACTTTGGTCATCAGCTTTCAGGTTGCTCAATCTTCTCTACAGTAGATCTCGTGAAAGCTTACAATCAAATCGGTGTAAATCCCGACGATATACCGAAAACAGCGATTACTACACCGTTTGGAATGTTTGAATTTCCTTTTATGACATTCGGACTTCGAAATGCGGCTCAAACATTCCAGCGATTCATCGATGAAGTACTGTCTGGCTTGGATTTCTGTTACGGGTACCTCGACGACATAATCGTATTTTCCTCTGACAGAAAACAACATGAAGAGCATCTGCGGCACCTTTTCGAACGTCTCAAGCAATACGGTGTACTCATCAACACATCGAAATGCGTATTTGGCCAAGAGGTCGTAAAATTCTTGGGCTATGAAGTATCTGCCGCTGGTTCCAGACCCCTCGACGAGAAAGTCCAAGCTGTAAATGAGTTCCCTGTCCCAAAGACGGTGAAAGAACTACGACGATTCTTAGGGATGCAGAATTTCTACCGCAGATTCGTCCCTAACGCTGCAAAACTACAGGCGCCGCTAAACTCAGTTCTACAGGGACCTAAAATCAAAGGTTCTCACCCAGTGACCTTCACTCCAGAGTTGCTTAAGGCATTTGAGGACTGTAAGACATCATTGTCTGAAGCTACACTTCTTGCTCACCCAGACTATTCGGCAGAACTCGCGATAGTTACAGACGCTTCAGACTCTGCGATTGGAGCAGTACTACAACAGCGTAAGAACAACGTATGGTTACCTCTGGCGTTCTATTCCCACAAGCTGTCGGAAAGTCAAAAGAAATATAGTCCGTACGATAGAGAACTGTTAGCCGTATACGAAGCTATAAAATATTTCCGACACATGGTAGAAACCGCAACCTTCACTGTGTATACCGATCACAAGCCCTTGACTTTCGCCTTTTCAACTAATAAACAGAATTGTTCACCTAGGCAGTTCCGATATTTAGATTTTATATCGCAATTTACGACTGATATAAGATACATACCTGGGCCAGAAAACGTCGTCGCTGACACTCTCTCACGTGTGAGTGAAATTACCGTACCACTCGACTACGAAGAGCTTGCAAGATCTCAGGAAAACGATCCAGAACTGCAAGAACTTCTCCTCCGCGGCTCGGCCCTGAAATTAACGAAGTTGTCAACGATACATTGCGGCTTACCGATTTTCTGCGACACTGCTACCCATCCGCCACGGCCGTACATCACACCGAAGCTCAGAAGGCAAGTTTTCGACATGATTCATGGCTGGAATCACCCTGGAAGTTCAGCTACTGCACGGCTGGTCGCAAAATTTGTGTGGCCAGGGATACGTAAGGATTGCAGAGAGTGGTCTAGGCAATGCTTAAATTGCCAAATAAGTAAAACTACCCGTCACACACGTTCTCCCCCCTCCTCATTCCTTACCCCTTCTGCGAGGTTCTCCCATATCCATATCGACCTCGTAGGACCGTTACCGTTGTCGTGCGGTTACAAATACTGCCTCACAATCATTGATAGGTTCACCAGATGGCCTGAGGCTGTTCCACTACAAGACATCACAGCGGAGACCTGCGCAGCTGCTCTCGTATCTTGTTGGATAGCCAGGTTCGGTTGTCCCGCGCGAGTGACCACCGACAGAGGTCGCCAATTCGAGAGCCATCTTTTCAAAGCGCTCACTACCATGATCGGCGCGCGACATCTCCGCACAACTTCATACCATCCATGCGCGAACGGCATCGTCGAACGCCTCCACCGACAGCTGAAGGCAGCTATAATGTGCCACGACTCGTCAAAATGGACAGAATCACTTCCGTTGGTACTTCTAGGCATTCGAAATTCTTGGAAAGAAGATCTGCAGGCGAGCCCAGCCGAGCTCGTGTATGGCGAACCTCTCCTGTTGCCTGGCCAGTTTATTGCTCCGGTAGACGACTACACCACAGCGGACATAACTGAGTACGTGACACGTCTTCGAGCACACATGGCAAAATTGTCCCCAAAACCTACTTCGTGGCACGCCCAAGTGCCATTTTATATACCACGTGATCTTAACAATACTTCTCATGTCTTCCTCCGTCAAGATCATGTGCGTGGTGCACTCGAACCACCTTATGCAGGCCCTTTCAAGGTTTTAAGAAGACAACCAAAATTTTTCAAATTGAAGTACGAGGCAGAACTACTAATGTCTCTGTAGACAGGCTGAAACCAGCTTACCTGTCTAGAGAAGTTCCCATACATTCTACGACGAGTACTTCAATTGAGACGAAAGAGCGCGGAGAAGAAAAAAGAACTCGGAGCGGCAGAAGAGTCAGACTACCGGACTTTTATCGACCGTAGTTACGGTCTGGCCGGGGGAGTGATGTGGCGGATATCTTGTCCATCGTCGCCCGCCACTTTCATCCGCTCCGCTTATGGCGGTAGCACCGCGCCTCATCGGTGTGACGCAATGTCTGCGTGCGCGCTGGCTCCGCGCGATCGCCTACCGCAGCGCCCCGGCAGTCGATAAATATCTTCCTTACGAATAGTCTATGCCGCGCGCGCTCCTTGCTTTCCTCCGGCTACCTAGCTATAATTTCGGCTTAATACAAACTGTTTCTTGTGTGTTCGTCTAGTAGACTTAATAAACTGTGAGAACTAATAACTCTGTTACAATAGTGATCCATAATAAACAGTGTTGCTAAAGAAACTGCTATTTCTACAACCACTACCTACCTTATCCTATCATTCTTACTCTTCACCATTTCACCTCTTCTGCTTGACTTCGCTATCCGCTGCTGCTTCTCATCTTTGCCACGGTGGATGCTGCTACGTTGGAGGAAGGATTAGGAATCCGGTAACGTACCTTACTTACCTCCACAATTTAATAAAGGTCTGGAGTAGATCTGATGATGCAGCCGGGAGACAGTCGAAGGAACTCCTCAACAATTCACAGCAGCTACCTTGTGTTTGGGCTCGATTAATTTGTATTGATAAGAACTTTACACCTACATGGGTTGTGACTGTCATAAGAGCTCTAATGATGAAGACAAAGGCCAGTTCCGAGAACTCCTCAACGGTTTACAGTAGCTACTTTGTGGTTGGACTTCATTCATTTATATTGATGAGACCTTTGCACCCATTGGGTTAAAATAATGGTCTAGAGTAAATTTGATAATGATGACCATAGGCAGTTGAGGGAATACTTACGGGTACAAATTAAAGTAAACAAAATTACGTCGTTCCCCAACTATATTTGCGTCAGCTTCCAGTCTGACCGGATACTACTGAATACATAGTACTTTTAACAACTAAAGAGTGTTAAATAAAAACTTTTTTACAAAAAAATAACCGACTTCCAAAAACCACTACAAAGTGTAAAATAAATAATTTCGGAAGTCGATGTCAAAAAACGAATATACAAAACCAAAGACACCGACTTCCGAAATTAGTTATTTTACACTTTGTAGTGGTTTTTGGAAGTCGGTTGTTTTTTTGTAAAAAAGTTTTTATTTGTTTATTAATTCCAACTTCCCCAAAATTTGGTAATTTTTTAAAGTGACAACACCATTTCCGACTGTATTATTATTAGCGATGCGACCACGTGCCGCGTGCCCTGTCCCCCTTTGCCTGCGCATGTATTGCCTAACGCACATGTACAGGGGTCGGCACTCGAAGTGTTACCAATTCAAAATGCTGTAATTCTGTTAAACAAGAGCATATTCATTTAAAAACTTCAGTATCGAAAAAAGACATATACAATAAATAAAAAAAGAAGCTATTGTTCGATATGGCCACCTTTAGCGCGGATAACAGCATCGAGTCTGACCGAGAAGGCTTCACACGCTGCACGAATGTGGTCTGCTGGTATTTGGAAGCGCAATCTTTAAGGCGCCGACCGTCTCATATTTTTTTGTTGACACTTTGGCTTCTAGAATTGACCATATGGAAAAATCCATTGGGTTTAAGTCCGGGGAATATGGTGGCCATTGTTGAGAAGAAATGAAGCTCGGAACATCATCTTGTAAAAAAATTTGGGTTTCACGAGCTTTGTGAGATGGTGCCGAGTCTTGTTGAAAGGTCCGATGATTTCTACCAAATTGCTTACGTGCCCAAGGTAACAAAGCATCGTTTAAAATCTTTTTACGGTAGATCTGCTGGTTTATCTTTACACCCTGGTCAATGAAAACGAGAGGTGAGCGTCCCATGGCAATTACCGCCGCCCACCCCAGTGCCGAACCCTGTATTTAGTTACCTCCTTTTGCGAAATAATACTTATTTTATTAGGGGTTTATTTTTGTGTGACATAAAGCGAAAAGCGAATTTTGCCTCATTTTTTTAAAACTATGATCTCAAATAAAAATGAGACAAACCTGCAGTTTTATTCTCAGTCTACAATCAGGAGGAGAGTCGACTCAATTAGCCGGCAAGCTCGAATACGCTCAAATAGGCCCCCGGGTGAGCCGCGCAAGGGGAAGACGGGTATGGTCCTTTTGCAAAAGAGTAGCGAGTATATGTTGCAACAGATTAATTACTCTGTTGCAACATATTATCGGTAGGTACTCGTTTGCAAATCGTGTATGCAGAATTCAGTGGAGTAAAAAAAGTGAAAAATTGCGACTAATTCGCCGAAACTATAAACTAATATCATCATCAACCTTTTATCGTCCCACTGCTGGGCACAGTTTTCCTCTCATACAGAGAAGAATTGAGCGTAAAGACTGAAGTTTAAAAGTTTTAGTACGTTTAACCGTTAAAAATTCTACGCATTGTCATAAGACCAAAAACTCAGTATTAACTTAAGTATTTTAATATACAAAACCCAATGGAACCACTCCATGGCCATACATCATAAATACAGTCTTCCAAAAACCTTATAGACAAAATTAAGCTTCCCGCTTTCAGCCGAAACCTAACCCATTATCCATGTATAAAGGGTAAGACCGTGCAAGATGTCTAGGGAATTTTAAAGCGGTGTAATCCCGCTCGCGAAGCGCTGTAGGTGTTTATAGTGTTCCAAAGATCGGCTTCTAGTACGTCCCGATTCTCTCAGGTTAATTATAATGGCGGAAGCGAAGTTCCAATTACAAAGTTTATGTTTTAACGCGAGTCTTAAATAGGTGGAGTTTATACGACGGATTTATGGCGCAGTGTATTAGGGAGTGCTTTGTGATAATTTAGGAACAGCTGTTAAGTGGGGGGGTGTTAAGATGGCGTGTGTGGAATACGGTGGTTTTATCGACTGATATTGTTAGACGAGCTGTTGCGATGAAGTTCAGTGAACTTAGGACAAGCAAATGGTTGAAATATTTAACTCAGATAAACAACTGTTTTTTTTTTATAATTATAAACCAGTGCTTGCCTGTAAAGCGTTGATAGTAAAGCGCGCTAGTTTATTAAGAGCCTAGTCACTAAAAAAAACTGAGTGAATGGGAAGGAAAGCGGCAGTTGAGCGAGGTGATGCAATGTTAAACCCAACAACATGACCAACGATGCTGCGCCAGAGGGAGATTGTCTGGAGACTCTTCATGACCAAATTCCCGATACAACAACATTTGGCGTATCGTACCCGGTACACATCGCAACACAACTGCTCAAACCCGTCCTCCGTATGACTAATCGCTTCAATTTAAGTTTCTCCGTTTTTCGGTCTCGAATTTCAGTTTACTGTCTCTGTTATCTTCAGGATTAAATGCTCATTTGCTTTGGCACTACCGCTTCCATAGATGATGTATTCAAACTGACACTTCAAAACTCTGTTCCAATTTTTTTCCAACGAAAATCAAACCGAGCAATGTGAGGCAGCAGCGTACAACCGGTTTACACTACACGCGAACGGTGATAGTCCGAAGCCAATCAACACGGTTGATCCGGCTGCCGATATCGATCTGAAACCCCGTTGAAACATATCGCCCCCGTGTATTGTACTAATCGAAAATGCCGGTTGATTTGTGCACTGCATGGAGGGTTCATTTTTTTTTTTTGTAAAGGGAAACTGTTGTTGCGTCGAGTTTTGCACGCATGGGTACGTGGGGTACGTACCTGCTGTGCATCGAAGAATGTAATGAGAAGCATTCCCGGCTGATGGAAAAACTGCGTTTTAATTGACAAATTACATGGCAGTAATATTCATATGAGCGTTGCAGAGCTTCGCAATTTTACGTCCACCGATAAATGGAAAGTCCATTAATTAGGTACATTGAGTTGATTATTATGAATATGAAGAGGTTATTTATTCATAATTAACTAGCTGCGTCCCGCAATTTCATCTGTGTAAGTTTCGAGGCCATCGGATGTCGAAAGAAAAATGTTATTCTTGGGTACAAATTATATGGGTATTTTTTAAGATACAGAAGTAATTCCCAGTATGGGGCAAAGTTAACAAAAAATCCCATCTGTGTGCCAAATTTCATCCAAATTTGAAAACATCCATCCATACATATGTATGTATATTTTCACAAACATTTATAATATTAGTGGGATAAAGTGACCGATATTAATTTGACAACATCAAATCCTCAAATCTTCACAATTTCCCTCAATTTGTCGTGACACACACAGAACACGTAAAACTATGTAAGATAACCACCATTTATCCCCGAAATCAGTGAAGACATATCGCAATAGTAAATCTTGCAAAATCTTTCCGACGTAACGGATAAAATTACCAGGCGAGCAGAGTGTCACAAGAGGGACACTTACTACATAAAGCCAGAGACTATCGTAAATCTCAATGTGACCTACTATTGTCCTAGTACTTTCTATTTTACTTTGGAGGTCAAAGCTGAGAGCATTATTTTTGTCTTTAGGCGTTTTCGAGAACTCTCGATTTGGAAAGTGATGTAGGTTCTGTGAGGACGGGATAGAAGTTTAAGTAAAATTTATATTTGGATTAAGGGAGTTTTATGTGGTGAGTGCTTATAGGAGATATCGGAGCATAGCTAGGAATAATTGATAAACATTTCAAATGAAAAATTTGATTTTTATATTTTGAATTTGATAAAATTTTCATGTTTGGAAAGGCGTAGTCACACGTTACATACACCTACCGTAGCACCTTGACAACGTGTGACTACGCCTTTCCAAACATGAAAATTTATCTCTACATAGTGAATATTGCATACTTCAGAATAGTATTGTATGACATTACTACTGTGTCCATTTACTTGCAACTACATTAGCAACTTAGTTCAGTTCAGTATTCTGAAAATCTTGTTTTATACTTTTTCAGCGTCGTTTTTTGTCGTAGTTGGGTTTTAGTTTTTTACTTTTTATTATTTGTACTATTTTGGTGTTAAAGTGTATTTGTGGCGCATAATATTAACAAAAGTTAAACTGATGAACTAAAAACTAGGTACTTGACATATTACATCTACACGCACATATAACAACATAAGCCCGAAGGCATATAGTGTAGAGGCCTTTTTATGGGAGTTTTAGCCAGTTATCAAACTATTTCCGCCTTCACCGCGTGGAGTTACTCCCAGCTTATGTCGTTTTCATTAGTGCATTACATATTCTATTAATGTTCACACTGCTCTACATTGCATAAAGCGATTCAGAGTTCCCGTGATACTCTTATCACTCATATTTAACATCATTAAAGCATTCTTGTAATTATGTACAAGCATAAAGCACTCGTGAAGCTCTTTCACGTGATACCAAACATGGTATATTTATTTTAATTTTATATTAACATAGAACTTTTTGACCGCTAGAGGGCGCAATACTAAATTTGGTGACAAGCTTTCTAGCTCATAACTAACAGAATATCAAGGCCCTTCTAATGGTACTGCAGAGGTCTTATTGTGATAAGTAGTAAAGAATCTATGAACGAAAAGATGTGAATTATATGCAACCAGCCCATGAATACAGGTAAAGTCACACGCAAATGCTAGCAATATATATATATTCAAAATGTACAAGTAAAGCGCTTTCAAATGATACCAAACACGGCATATTTATCTTAACTTTATTTTTTTACTCTGTATCTTTTGTCCGCTAGAGGGCGCCACAGTAGATTTTGTGAAACTCCATATAGCCTATAACCAGCGGACAATTAAGACGCTTCTAATGATATTCATTTGTCGAATTCTGATAAGTAGTTTAGAAGTTACGAGGGAACAGATGAACATACATACATACATACATACATACATAGCCTGTCAAAATCATAACCCTCCTTTTGCTTTGCCGTAGTCGGGTAAAAATCAAACACGGACACGACTCATCAACATTGTTGCTAAAATATCACGAATCTATACTAATATGTAAAGCTGAAGAGTTTGTTTGTTTGTTTGTTTGAAGGCGCTAATCTCAGGAACTACTAGTCCGACTTGAAGGATTATTTTTGCGTTGGATAGTCTATTAATCCAGGAATTTTTAATCCAGGGCTTTAGGCTATATGACATCACACTGCTACCAATTGGAGCGGAGCATTACTAACTCCACGCGAACGAAGTCGCTGGCGGCCGCCAGTATTCTATAAGAGTCAAAAATAATCAACATATCAAGAGCATGATTTATTCCATATAACTAACCGAACGATAACAGTGTCTGGTAACTCATACATCAAAGGCTATAAAATAACAAGCGGCCTGTTATGTTAGACGCTTGAGAATCCAATAGTAAGAGCCCCTTACTTGAGGAAACTAGTCACTCAAGTGGTTAGACGGAATCGTTTGAGCTCAGTGCGGTCGCAAAGTATGACGTAGGTAGCCCCTAAACCACTCTTATATGATCTGAGGGCTTTGTTTTTGCCCAATTATGCCTTTGAAGGCAAGCCTGTATGTAGTTGAGATTTTCCGTGGTATTTTTCTACAAAATATTTAAGAGGGGCCATCGAGATAACAGAGAAAGAACTATGAAAGACAAGAACCAGGTTACTCTGACTCCACAAATAAAAATACTAATAAATAATGGCTATGACGATTTTTCTTCAAAATATTTGTTATCTTTTAATTTATAAATAATTTTTTTAATGTATTCTTATTTTCATTAACATCAATTCGGGTTTCTAAAGCTACACAAATATTCACTTTAGAAAACACAGTCTCCTATATTCATTAACGTTGCTTAAATTTAATAGTGATTAGCAAATATTTTAATACATGATTAAAGTTAAGTGACATGCAAACATCAAATTGTCTGTTTAGACACTCGCTAATCACCAATTAACTTTAAGCAGCGCTTATGAATAAAGGGGAGTATGTTTTATTTTGCTTTCAGATTTTAAAATTGCGCATGAAAAATTTAATGAACTGGAAAATCGGAAAAGCAAACCCTGTGAAGGATATAAAACTTAACCTTATATCCAAAGATGAATATGAATAACCCATTTCAATGCTGATTGACAATAGACAAGGGTTGAAACAGCGCTGACATGATCCCGACATTATCTTACTTTTATATCCGAAATTGAGAAAAGATTTACATTGAAACTGGAAGTCTTCATTCTGTAGACTCTTTTGACATCAGATACATTATTAAATGTGACGTGTGATTCAAGGAACCAGTAATGTCTATCAGATTATCATCATCATCATCATTATCTAGTATGCAAATTTGAAGAACTTTAAAATTTGTGTTAACACTAATTTCATCAGATAGAGCAGCTAAATCAACTAAGATTTTAACAATTAAACTTTTTATAGGTACTATATACTTAGATACATACGTTAGCACATTAAGCTACTACAATCTGTCAGATTTCTTTATTACGTTTTCAACTTTTATCTATAAATCTTAAGGTTGATTGGGAATTTTCGACAGTTTCGGGTAGATCTGCTGTCGTCTCCGTACATAGTATAAAAATTTTACTTTTTTGTATACCTTTTGTATACCCATAGATGATTATTTTAAGTTTTTTATGTAAGAACTGTACCTAATTATATATTAACAATTTTTCTCGTAGAAAACATGTAATAACCCAGCTAAGGCATATCATTTTTATGGTATTTATTTTGTTTGTAAAATCCATTTTTCATAGTCTTTTACTATATTTACAGACTTCTAATAATCGCTGTACTCTTTAACTTGATCGCCCTATCGCTACTTTGTATAATGGTAATTAATATTGTTGTATTTTAGTGTTAGCGTGTAAAAATATTAATTTATATGGTGATAATATTATATGAATGTGATTAAATCATCACACTTGAATAAAGTAATTTATTTAGTTATTAAAACTGAAGATTGGATCATCATGCCCAGCCAGATTATCGGAATTATCCGTTGCTCCATATGATTGAAAATTTGTCTCTACTCAACAACATAATTAATGCAACGAATCTTAATGAACTGTCAAAATGAAACCCATTGCTACTGATAACGTGTTACATAATTTCTCTGCCGATTTCAACTACCATTGCCTAAACATATCTTTTCATGGGACAGACAAAACACACGCCGCTGTGCTTACTACTCCCTAGATAGGGAAAGTTTAACAACATTTGACAGTTAGGGGAAACTAGACGCAAAACGCCTGTAGCTACAATTGGAAATAAATACGAAGACACATCGACCAGAATCTTGACACCATCGACACGGCGAAACAGATAAAGTTTTCCTCGCAAACCTTCACATCTGTCGACATCTTTGTTCCACAATTATAACAGAATAGGCAGCGCCCGGGGGCGACACTTGGCCGTTATTAACTTGGGTTCTCGGAACGTGACGAATTCTGTACGATTATGAAACTTGGCGAGCTTGGCAACTTGTGTTCCGTATAAGCGAGCTTTAGTATATTTGCTTCTACATAACTCTCATGGAATCAGTTTACTAGGCTCGCATGAGTTTACTAGATGTAGTTTGCAAACCGTCGATTTAGTATTAGTGCATACTGCGGAAGATTCGGCCGAATATCTTGAAATCTGATGAATATATATATTGAAGTGGGATGTATAGAGTTTTTACAGCAATAAAAAAAATACGTCCTGTTTCAAAAATTACCATACGAATAAAGTAAAAAGAGGCTACAAATAGTGAAGTATACTGAAAATTATTTGAGTGAATAGAAAATATCTCGAGTTTATTAAACCTCAGACGCAAGAACTCAGTATGAAATACAAACAAACATGGAAAGCAGACATATAAGAACTAAAATATATTAATAACCGCGGCATTTTCCATGTCAAAGGAACTTAATTGATTTCTGTGGGAATAGTTACGACATATCTCATTAACTATGTCGTAATGGATAAGTCGTGTGACAAATCTAATAATATTTCGTCATTAATGGATATCATATATATTTTGGACAGGGCTGAATTTGAGATTGCACTTAGCTGCTTTTTTTCGCTTTGGCATTCATTTGACAAGTGACATGCCAGAATAAATAAAAAATAAACACTAAAAACCATAACTTAAAAATAGAATATGTCAGTGTGTGAATAGTGGTGGAACAGTAGTAAAAGTCCTGAATTACGAATTCGTTCGTAATTGTTCGTCAGTTCGAAGTGCTGTGATGATGAAATTATTTACACAAAGTTGATCATCAGTCTGGAATCACGCCGTGGAATGTGTGAGCCAGGACCGATGCCACTGGGCCACAATAGCTCCACATTCATAAAACTTATTTGTAACTAGCTTTCCGCCCGCGGCTCCGCCCGCGTGGAGTTCGGTTATATCGCGCTTTTTAGATTTCCCTCGAGAACATCTAATTTTTCCGGGATAAAAGGTAGCCTATGTTCTTTCTCAGGGTCTAAATATTATCTGTGCCAAATTTCATCAAAATCGGTTGAGAGGTTTAAGCGGGAAAGCGTAACAGACAGACAGACAGACAGACCGATAGACAGACAGACGAGAGTTACTTTCGCATTTATAATATTAGTATGGATTACAATACTTCGTCAACTATTTCATAACCCCTATAATCTCCTCAAAGGATTAGACAAAAGAGTCTTATTTTTGGAAAATTCTGCACAGTTAATACATAAACATTACACCATAAAATTCCGCTGTAAAACGAAACAAGACAGATATAGTACCCAAATTCCACCCGAAGCATACCAAAATCCATCCCTGCACCGAATAATACGTGTCCTTTCATATTTTCCCTTACGTTTAATAACTGGGAATTCCGTGTACATTACAAAGATGACAGCTCCCTCTGTATCTCCGTCATTACATTTCTTTTCCTCGGGCGGAGGTACAAATTAATCTTTCCTCAGCATAGAGCCATGTAAATGGCAGTTCTTTCTGTGAGGCCATTGTGTTTGAAATTTCCATAGCTCTCCGCGTTCGATGGGAATGTGGTATATTTGTCGATTGTCTGGGTTGATTGTTTTGAGGATCGAAGGTGGTTTTGTTTTGATGGCATTATTTTTCTCCTTGCCTTTTATTAAAGCTAACAAACTATAAGCCTTTGACCTTACTGCCGAGGTTAAAAGCACCCGTTGAGTTATTCCAGGTTCATTGATCCATATTGTTTTTTGTATTATAGCGTATGTCGATAACATACACACATCTTTTTCACGACATTTTCCTCTTTCCTCTGTAACATATACAGCAGCCGATTTCCACAAAACTTGTAAAGGCTGTGCGTTTTCTGTCAAGGATTTTTTTGGTTTGTGAAGCCGTACGGAGGACGGGTCTGAGCATTTGCTAACATCATCAAAACACAACTATGTTGCGATGTGTGCCGGGTACGATGCACCAAATGTTATTGTGTCGGGAGTTTGGTCATGTAGTCTCTCCAGATCAATCTCCCTCTGGCGCAGCATTGTTGGTCGTGTTGTTGGGTTTTACATAGCATCACCTCGCTCAACTGAAGTCTTCCTTCCTATTCACTACGTTTTTTAAGTGGCTTAATAAACTAGCGCACTTTACCATCAACGATTGCTTCACTGCTTATCATCAGGCAGGATTGCAGTAAAGTACTAGTTTCTAATTATAAAAAAGTAATATCTGATGTGAATAATATAAATACTATTATATACTCTTTGTTTCAGAGGCATCCAGCAAAGAGCAGCCGCCTATACGAAGAATTCTCACATCAGTCGTAAAATAGAACAGTTTACAAGCCAGTCCAGCGAATAATTTAATTTATTCAGTTAACCGAGTGCAGTCTGGCTCTCGTTTAATTGTTATTGCTAGCAGACTACACCGCGTTTTGGAATTTTAATTAAATTAATATTTTTAGTTTGTGAATTGGTTGAATCTCTGTCTGGTATTACAATGCTTGTTGAATTTCGTGATTTTGTTTGTGCTATGTTCTCGTCGGTTTTCGTCTCGGGGCATCAGAATAATGATCCATTTTTGTATCTGATAAACGTTTTCAAACGACATTGTAAGTAAAATGACTAAATTTTGTTAGCTGATTTTTATTTTGAAAAGTAGCCTACAGGCTAATTTATCAACACCACTGAAGTAGTAGGAATAAAAGTAAAAGTATTTTTGAGATCGATCTTACTTACTGCAATATTTTAGAATAGTTTCCCAAAAAAAAAATTGCTTTGATCGATGAGATTTGGACAATTAATTAGCTCTGCTAAAATTGAAAATCTCTGCATTATCTCAAAGAAAAAATCCTTACGTCGATATGTTTTATTTCTTCATGATAGTTCAGTTTAATGTTTATGTGCAGTAACATTAAGGTGGTAAAGGAATTCGATCTTAAAATTAGATCGACTATACATAACATAAAATCACGCTTGTGACCTCTGAAGACTTGACAGAGGTAGTACGCGAACGAAATCGCTTGCGGCCGCTAGTTTTTTATAAAGTACTAGTGGCCGCCAGGGACTTCGTTCGCGTAGAGTTGGTTATGCTCCGCTCCTATTGGTCGCAGCGTTGGGATGTTATATAGCCTAAAGCTTCCTGGATTGATGGGATATCTAACGAAAAAATATTTTTTCTAATCAGACCAGTAGTTTCTGAGATTAGCGCCTTTAGAAAAACAAACAAACTCTTCAGCTTTATATATTAGGTAGTAGTAGTAGTACGTAGATAAACTAGTGCTTGACCGCAATCCAGTCTGATGGTAAGCAGTGATGCAATCGTTGATGTTAAAGCCCACCAGTTGATTATGAGCCTATTAACTGTAGCCTTGAAGACACTTAAATTGTAGTCCAACGGAAACACCGCCACTGGAAAATTGTTCCAGTCCCTCGATGTACCTACGCGGTAAAGATGGTCACCCATCCACAGATCAACCTCGACAAGCGTAGCTTAATCTGATCGATCGACCTGTGCAGCTGGTATTATTAAGCCCTCGTTGCGAGCTCCTCCTAATATAATCTAATAAAATGATAAAAATACGTAGGTATAAGGTTAGTAGCTCCCCCTCCCTGATAAAATGCCTGTCATAATAAAAAAGGATCAATTTCGATATTGATACTCATATCTTCATTTTGAGTAAATCAGTACCCAATAATCCTCTCCAATTCGATACCCTATTTGTAACCGATACAATTTATCATTCACATCCAATTCAATGCCGCTATTACTATCTATTATATTTTTAGAAAAAGATATTTTATTGGTATTTTAGGTAGAAATGAGGAGTTTCTTTGAGCGATCGAATCGGAAATGAGGAGCTCCGCAGAAGAATCAAAATCACCGACATAGCTCTTTGAGTCGCTAATATTAAATAATAGTGGGCGGGGCACATTGCTCGTAGAACCAATGGCCAATGGGGCAGTAAAGTTCTGGAGTGGCGGCCTCGTACCGGAAGACGTAGCGTAGGGAGGCACCCAACAAGGTGGACCGATGAACTTGAGAACGTCGCGGGAAGCCGATGGATGCGGGTAATAGGAGACCGGTCATTGTGGAAAGCTTTGGGGAGGCCTCTGTCCAGCAGTGGTCCTCCATAGGCTGAAGAAGAAGGTAGAAGTGGAAACGCCTTTAAAAGCCCATCGTTCTTCAGGATGTATACCCCCATTGCTTTGAGTCTATGCAACCACGTTGGGTGTGGATGGGAAGACATCAAGTGACCTCTCCCGCTCTGGGCCGAGCGAAAGGGCGTGTCAGGCTTTTGCTGACTAAAACTAGCCCATGTTATTTCACATGCCTGTGCATCAGGGCCACCTTTGAGACGCGCGTGAAACACAACGCGCCTTCGACCCCTGCCTGGCCTTTACCGAGCAGTAGGCAGCTCGCCACCCGCAAGCCCATGCCTACGGTGGCCAGGAGTTCGATGTCGTATCCCGACCAAGGTGTCTCCTGCGGTGTCAAGGCGTGGGACCGCTGAGATTCTAGCTCCCTCACGCGTTGCACCTCCTCCTTTGCCAGCATCACTGCTTCGCAGAAGGAGGTGACGGCCTACCACGCACTCTCGCTCCAGAACAATGTCCTTAGGATGATACCAACAATTGTTCCGTCCTGCCTAATCCGGAACAAGAGCCTCCCGAAACAACCATGTCCGTTAGAAATCTGAGATAGGCGGAACGTATGGACGCCGTGGCGCCTCTCTAGCCACTTCTCAAAGAGGGTACTTACCGCCGCTATTGTGGCGTGTGCACAAATCCCCACCCTGAGAGGGACTTGCGGGCACCACTAGGTGATCACTGGGGTGGTTTTAGTGAGGTAAAAATGCCACACTCCCTGAACTCATTCCGGAGGTTTGGAGCCTTTTGAAGGATACCGTCCTAAAAAATATCCCACCCTATTTGAAGTTAAACTCCCAATATCAATCATCATCATCATCTCAGCGTTAATCCCAGTCGCATCCGTAGCTTTTCAGCTTTGGAGTCTGGGGTCCGCTTTACCAGTCTACCTGCTGATTTTGGCTAAACTTCGATATTTTCCGTGAAGCGACTGCCGTCTGACCTTCACAACCCGAAGGCGATATCGAAGCATTGCAGTTAGACCAATTGTCGGACTTTTGAGGGTTCCAACAACCCGTAACGACTGCCACTAGATGTTCGTATGGCAACTAAGACCAACGGCTTAACGTGCTTTCCGATGCACGACCAGACCTGTGCAAATATTCATATTCATGCATACATATATTTGCACTGCACAGGGATCGCACATGTGCCTCCCTGCGCAGCGGCCGCGTTCGCTATGACTACGCCACGGAGGCTGTCGTATTCCCAATATCAATGGCCCTTACTATTGAAGAAGAAGTTAAAAAAGAAGTTGTAGCGTAAAGTAATCTTTATTGTGTAGGTTGTATATATGTCGCAATTTCACGATAGCTTGTCTGTGACATATTCCTTATATATCCTTTTCTTAATTAGTCGCAATAGATTGAGACGATGTCAGTCACTTCTAAAACGTGTCTTAAGTCACGTAGTAAATTAGGAAGAGTATAATACTTCTTACTAGTATAAAAAACTTATACATCTGAAGATTAAACGAAGCAAAAGTTAGTTATGTATAATGTATTTTTCGAAGAACCCATGAAAAAAACAGAAAGTAATAATAAAAAACAAACACTAATCTATGCATTCCATCACACACAACAAATATCTAATAATAATAAAAAAAAAACTAACTTAAGTAAACAGATCAAAAGTTAGATTAACATCAAAATTGCTAGCCGTAAAACTAAGGGTCAGAACTTATTACGTTGTATAATTCTCGGGCCATAAAACGAGCGGGAACTAAAACCTTATCTAATTAGTATCGACGGGCGTCATGTCACGTGGCTGGGATAGAACGCGACGTAAATCCGTGCCGCAAACTGTACGTGATATAATGTTTGTGGGGCCATTAAACCCGCGATTATACCTAGTGGAGAAAAGGATTAGGTTTAATGGGTATGTTTAATGTTGCAGGTGATAAGCAACCTATTGTTAATATGTTATATTAAGGGTTATATGTTACTATAGTTCTCATAATGTTTACACTATTGGTCGGTAAGAAACAGCTATACTCTGTCCATTACCTTTTATTATTAACCGTCTTTTGACAGCTGTCTTAGAACCTACACCTTACAGGTTACGTATCCAAGCACCTCCCCAGAACTAATCTAAGTGGAGGTCCTTCGGGGAAGCCTACGTCTAGCAGTGGCCGTCCTTTTTAAAGCCGCAGGAAGGCAGGAACGCACTTGTTAATAACATATAGAAATAAAAAAGGCATATGTTCAATTCACACGTGGTAGAAGTGAAACCTACAAAAAATTTAAAGAAGTACTAAATAATACGTTAAATCTTATAACTGTATGTGCCTGTCTCTTTTTAGAGTCACTTTTTGTATCATTGACTTTCAATTACCCCGTGTGGTATCAGGCTTAGAATAGTACCAACCCATATCCTACCGTGGGTGTCGTAAGGGGCGACTAAGGGAACTCTCACCAGGGAAGCGGGCAGCAGCGCTTCTCCTGTGGAATATCAAAGTACTGCGATCCCCAACCCGCCTGCTAAGCGTGGGCAAACTCTCCCAATGAAATGAAAGCCTTGGGGAGGCCTTTGTACCGCAGTGGACATCTATAGGCTGAAGAAGAATTACACCGAGACGTTTTCACTTCAAGGTTCAACATATTTTTGCTAAAACAAGCACTATCATAAAGGTCACTATCTAAGCGTTATCGCAAAGGTCCGGCAGTACTTCACACCTGGGCAGCTTCTAATGTTGTACAAAGCACAGGTCCGTTCGTGTGTGGAGTACTGCAGCCACATTTGGGCTGGTGCTGCTAAGTGTCACCTGGCCACTCTGGATTCGGTGGAGAGGCGTGCGAAGAGGCTGATTGGTGACCCTGATTTAACTCGAGATGGTCTCCAAAGCCTAGAGCATAGGCGTAGAGTAGCCAGCCTTTCGGTGTTCTATAGGATGCATTTTGTGCGAGGGGATTGCATGATTTAATTCCCCCGTCTCCGTTCCACCATCGCACGACCCGTCGTACGGCTAGTTTCCACCCTTACGTTGTTAACACCACTACGATCCGGACGAAGCGTTTCGCCTCCTCCTTTATACCGCGTACATCGCGGGACTAGAACAATTTGCCAGCGGCGGTGTTTCCGTCGAACTACAATTTGAGTGTCTTCAAGGCTAGAGTGAATAGGCTCTTAATAAACTAGTGCGCTTTACCACCAACGATTGCGTCACTGCTTACCATCAGGCGGGATTGCGGTCAAGCGCTAGTTTATAATTTATAAAATAAAAAAAAACATTGTGCAACGAAAATACAAAACATTAATTAGTTCCGTTAACTCACGTAGAAAAGTTGATAAATACTTTTAGTCTTCCACAACAGAGGAAATTGGTACTATTCTAGGTAATACCGACTCCAGCTAAGATAGTATTCTAAAGGCGCTGTTACACAGACATGTTTTTAAGCAAATTTTGTGCAACAACAGTAGCAAATAAAGGAGATGTTTTATTTTGGGCCACCACTATGTATGCTATATAGATAAAAAGGAAAAAAAAAAATAGAAGATTTTCACAAAAATACTACTAAATTAATTTTAATAAAAATACAAGTATATGGAATTAATTATTTGTAACGTTTTTAGTGAGATATCCCTTTATTTAGGTAACCATGACAGTGGTTATGACGTTTGATTGGCGACTTTGACAGTTCTATTTTCCCATTATGTTCGTGTCGAGTCTTGATTTGAGTTGATTGTGTTTATTTAATGGGCCGTATGATCGGAATTCATGTTTTGTTTTTTTCGCAGTCATATGGTAGATAATATAGATACGATAGCCTTAGATACATGACACGTCAATAAAATGTCACTGTCAAAATCTTATTTCGCTTATTGCTGACCACTATATTTATTAGTAGTTGTGTTGCACTCCTTGGCCGAGTTAAATTGAATCTGTATAAAAACTAAGCCAAAATAGAAAATAACATTAAAAACAGTTAACTACAGCGTAACTATACCTAGCATTAATTAGTGTACAATGTACTGGCCCAGGGTCCATACATTTCTGAAATACCTCCTTTAAACAAAAAAAAAAGAAAAACTGCTTTTGAAGCGAGCATTTCTTTACCATAGTGAATTTTGAAAGTCGATGAAAAAAAAAACGATGGACAAAAAAATGCAGTCTCATAATTCATAACATATAACTTAGGACAAAATTATATTGGAAGCATTATACAGCGTTTCTTATCTCCTCACTCTTTTCTTTTTTATTTCATACTTTAGTTACCATAAGCCTCTTATGATTCTTCTATGATTCTTATGAAAAAAAAGAATAAAAAGGAAAATAAATTATTTTTGTATCACTATAATCATTACTAAATCTACAATTGCCCTCTGTCCGAAATTTCACATTCTCATATTGAGACAAAAAATTGAATTAAAAAGAAAAAAAATCTTATTTTGGACTGTACCTAGTTTATGTGATTTTACTGTACGAACTAATACACTAAACCTTATAATATTTATTAAATAATCAGACAATTTTAGGACGAATAAGCAGACCACCCTGTTTATTCTTCAAACATATCAGACGATTGAAATGATGTCTAATTTCAAACTCCATATATAAATGCCCTGTTAAGAACTTATTTAGCCTTTTCGGCTGAATAACACGTTTTTGTTTTTCTTAATTAAAGTCACATAATTATGTTTCGTTGGTCAACATTCACAATCGTATGTTTAATGCATTAGTTAGTCATAAAAACGTTTGTCAGCCTCCGTGGCGTAGCGGTAGCGAACGCGGCCGCTCCGCAAAGAGGCGCGGGTTCGATCCACCGCAATGCAAATATTTGTATGCATGAATATGAATAATTGCATTGGTCTGGTCGTGCCGGGATGCACGTTAAGCCGTTGGTCCCGGTTGCCATACGAACACCTAATGGCAGTCGTTACGGGTTTTTGGAGCCCTCAAAAGTTCAACAATTGGTCTAACTGCAAAGTTTCAATATTGCCTTCGGGTTGTGGAGGTCAGACGGCAGTCGCTTCACGGAAAATGTCGAAGTTTAGCCATTTCAGCAGTTGGACTGGTAAAGCGGACCCCAGACTCCAAAGCCGAAAAGGCTTCGGATGCGACTGGGATTAACGCTCGAAATGATGACAAACGATGATCTATTTAACAAATAAAATACCTGACAGGGCCTTTATCGACAGTGTTCGATTTTTTTATAATAATAATAACGCTGAGAATAAAATTGAACAATTTATGTTGACCGTGTAAGCTCAGCTTAACTCTTATTTCAAAGTAGATATTTGCTTTTGTAGGTCGATATTTATTTAAGCTGTAGGAGGTAGTGAACTGGATAGTTAGAGGAGGTTTAAGTAGCACGGGTAACTGGGTAATTGAGCCACCAGTGTATTTTTAGTGCCGTCGTATTTTGTTATAGGTAAATTGTCGAGGTTCTTAGTCTTTTTTTATAATTATAAAATAGTGCTTGACTGCAATCCCGCCTGATGGTAAGCAGTGATGCAATCGTTAATGGTAAAGCGCGCTAGTTTATTAAGCCCATTCACTTAAAAAAAAATAGTGTATATGAAGGGAGACTGCAGTTGAACGAGGTGATGCAATCTTAAAAACCCAACAACACAACCAACGATGCTGCGAAGGAGATTGATCTGGAGATCCTCCAGGACCAAACTCCCGACGTAACAAAATTTGGTGCATCGTACCACAACTGCTAAGACCCGTCCTCCATACGGCTTCATCAGACATCATGCCGGAACACAACGAATCGCTTAGCGGCAACACTTTGTCTGGTAGGTGGTCACCGTGGTCTGTTGGCAGCCGATATTATGGTCTACCACCAAGCAGCTTCGTATCGTTGGAAAAATTGAGTATTTTCAATATGAAACATCTTATAACAGAAATGATAGTAATAAATGAGTAATTACAATATCTCTCATATTGATTTTTCAACAAATATCCTCGCAGTCAGAGCATTTTAAATAATGAACGTCAAACTTGTATAGTCAAAAGAAATTTCACCATTCTTTTTTCAAAATGTTTCACAATTTGTAATCGCCTTAAATTATTTCTCCAAGGGTCTGAAACCGTTTTCTCCCTTTTTCTCTCTTTCTATCGAACCAATCTGAACGTCCGACCCACCAATCGACAGATATTCGTCCCTGGTACCATGGAATACTATTTTCAAATTATTAGTATAGTGCGAATTTTTCGCATGGGTCAGCTAGTACATTACTTAATTACAATGTGAATTGTTCGAAAAAAGAAAACAAATTTTCCAACATAAATGAGCAACAGATTAAAAATTTCCTTCATAATCCGTCATATTGCGAAACGAAAGCATGTTACGCTATAGAGGTGCAGATTATCATTAAATAAACATGTACCAAATTATTTTCAGAACAAAAACCGCAACCGTCCCTGAAGCACCACATCCACGACCATATTGCAAGACCCTTTCATAGGATAATGAATACTTAATCATTAGAGAGAGAGAAATGCCATCAAATTCAGCGTTATGTGACCGAAAAAACAGGTAAAAACCATAGACGGTTGTCGCGGCGTACCACGCTCATTAGTGAGGCCTGAATCGCAAATTTGTCATCGCCACGGGATTACAAAGCACTGCTCCATTTTCGTCGGACCTTTAGTAATTAACCCAAACACTTTGTCATAGAAATTTATTCGGGGGCCAATTACCATCGTTTGTTGTGGTATAGCTTCATTTTTCCTCGTCCACTATTTAGCGTTCGCTATTGTTTTTAAATTTTGTTTCAGCAATCTGTTTTTCTTTAGTTATCCCTCATTTCACTGGTTAGTACCAACCATTGTGAAGTGCTAGGTAATAAATATGAAGTTTCTTACATTAATACATATACTCGTTTTACGCATACTTCTCGTGACGATGCGCAGAAACTGACTCCGCGGAAATGAAAATAAAAATCAAAAAGTCATTTATTCAATTTAGGCTGAGAATTAGCACTTTTTTAACGTTCGCTATTGTTTTTAAATTTTGTTTCAGCAATCTGTTTTTCTTTAGTTATCCCTCATTTCACTGGTTAGTACCAACCATTGTGAAGTGTTATGTAATAAATATGAAGTTTCTTACATTAACACATATACTCGTTTCACGCATACTTCTCGTGAAGCTGCGCAGAAACTGACTCCGCGGAAATGAAAATCAAAAAGTCATTTATTCAATTTAGGCTGAGAATTAGCACTTTTATAACGTCAATACCTATTACATAAGACAGTCCCCCAAAACGCCCACCCATCGACACTTCCTAGTGCTTTCGCTGGGAAGAAGAAGTACCGGAACAATCTCCACAGTAGAAAAGCTGTCTGTTCATTTAAAAAAAAAAACACACGACTTTATACAATACTATGTATGAAGAAGAAGTACCGGAACAATCTCCACAGCAGAAAAGCTGTCTGTTCATTTAAAAAAAAAAAACACACGACTTTATACAATACTATGTATAGTAATAAGCATGTTTGTTTGTTACGTGGGTAACAAATGTCTTGCCATGGCGCCTCCGCCGAGCCGGAACAAGCGGGGTTGACCAAAGAAGTGCTGGCTTGACGTTGTAAGAGATGACATGCGTGCCAACAAGCTCTTACCACAGGATGCTAAAGATCGTGCGAAATGGAGGAGAATGTGCAGGAAAGCGGACCCCGGGCTCCAACGCGTAAGCCGCGAATGCAACCGGGATAAACGCTGAGATGATGTTGATGAGTAATGAACACAAGAAAATACATGAAATTATTAACCAAATGCCACCTAGCCACGCCAAAATGTCAGCAAAGCGGCTCAAAATAAAAGAAATATCATTAAAATGGAAATGTAAATAAATAAAAACTTATTACCCAAATAAAAGTCTCAGGTATAAAGAGCGTGACAGCTTACATATTTAGGCATTGTAAAAAGAAAATTATATGAACTCATAATGTGTCAGTGAGCTAATTCCGGAGAAAGAACAAACATTGTGTTGAGTTAATCATAGCAACCAGCTATTCTAATCATTTAAATAGTTATTTACCGAATAATTGCAAGGCATTGCAATTGTTAGTGTGCAAAGCCACCTGCTACAATAATCCTTTGGCCTCGTTTTCGTTCATAAATATGGCCATACATGTTATTATTAACACGTCATTTCATTAAGTCATTGACTAGAACAGCGAAAGCAGCGATGGCCTTGTATCGGCTGCGACTTGAAGGTAATAAATTGTAGGTCGTAGGTTGGAACCCCATCAGGCGCTTTACTTTGTGTAAATTATTTCATCACCACTGCTCTCAAAACGGTGAAGAAAAACATCGTGACGAACGCGGCATGTATTAGAGCAAAAAAAAAAAAAAAATACCTAAGACATGTGACATCTACCAATCCACACTGGGCCAGCGTGGTAGATTAAGGCACACTCCCTCTTACCGAGAGGAGGCCTGTGTCCCAACAGTGGGAATATTATAGGCTGATCATGATTGACTAGAAGATGCTCTCTTTTATTTGTTATTCCTTGAATGCTGAGAAGCGCTAACACGTGTCTCTAGGTTATGCGATCAACAGTGTTGACAGCTTAGTAAATGCTAACCACCACTACCAACAAAAACTTTTTTTTTTGTTGCGATGGGAAATCATCAAATGACATCTCCCGCTCTGGCCGGAGCGGAAGGGCGTGTCAGACTTTTACTGACTAAAACTCTCCCGTGTTTTTTCACCTGCCTGTGCGCCAGGGCTATGGTTTCTTTTTTAACCAACCCGCAACACTGACCCAGGAGGCACCGGTCTTCGTGGACCCCGTCACGATGTGCTGACATCTCTTTGAGGCGCGCGTGAAACACAACGCGTCGTCGACTCGGGCCTGATCCTTACCGGCACCGAACTCCCAGCCACCGTAGCCGTGGGCCTGCGGTCGGTGAGCAGTGGGCAGCTCGCCGCCTGCAGGCCCGCGCCTATGGTGGCTGGGAGTTCGATGTCCTCTCCCGACCAGGGCGGCTAGTGGCGTGAGGGCGCTGGTATTCCCGCTGCCTCGCGCGCTCAGCTTCCTCCTTTGCCAGCATCACTGCTTCACAGAAGGAGGTGACGGCCTGCCAAGCACTCTCGCTCCGGACCATGGCCTGGACCAGGGTCTGACGCGAGCGATCGCCGCCGATCGCCGGTCGCCGCTACGAGGACACGGTAGTGCTTTATCCAAGCCGGGCAGACGTCCACCGTATGCTCCACCGTCTCCTCAGGGCGATCCACACACTAACAACAATCCTAATTGAGACCCTTATTTCTTCCTAATTGAGAGAAAGAATAGAAAATTATACTTTTTCACCAAAAGAAACATTTATATGCTAGTACAATTGTTACCTTATTAACTTAATTATCTCTTCATAATTCAAAACCGGAGTTCTAAGAGAGCGGTTACATAAATATAATATTTTGAAATGGGTTCTTATTACACAAATTACAAGAAACAACAAACTGTACATAACTCTTTGTTTTCCCGCGATATTTAACATGAATCATCAACACGAAACTCCCAAAGTGAAAATAATTATGTGAATGAAAACGAAATACCTTGAATTTAAACTTCTCAAGTAATTAATAACGGTATCCCAAGTATTTCCAAGTAATTAATAAAATTCAGAAAGTTGGGAGTTTTAATAAGCCTCTGATATGAAAACACGAGACTTGGGAGATTTTAGAACGGGCCATGCCTTATATTCGTCTTGTCTTTCAATGTGGAGCCACAAAAACAAATGGATGAATCAGTTGTTATTTTAACTAACAGATGAATTAGTGATTATTGGTTATAAGTAATTGATGAATTAGTATTTATTAGTTATAAATAGTTGAAGAATTAGTGTTTATTGGTTATATCTTATTAGACAACACATTATTAATTTGATATAAATGATTGACGCGGGTACTGTTAATGAAGAGTTGATGTAGGAACATATGCAAACACATTTTCCTTATTGATATTTGTGTCGTAGTCATAGTTACATAAGTGTAAAGCTTTTTAAAATTTAATCAGTCGCAGTCGTGGTGGACTAGTGGTTAAAACCTGGAATCGAATCCGCATACTCATACTTGAGAGGCTGGCCTCAAGTATGAGTGTGCGGGTTCGATTCCAGGTCGGGGAAGTACCCATGCAACTTATAATTTTGTACTTTTTAAGTTATATGTACTTTCTAAATAAATCTTGGACACCAAAGACAGATTACAAGGTGAAGGAAATTATGTTGAGGAAACCTGGACTTTAAGTCTGAAATGAGATTGAGCAAGCGTACTGATTACGCTCAGCCCTTCTCTATATGAGAGGAAACTTGTGCCCAGAAGTGGGACGATAAAAAGGTTTGATGATGATGAATGCTTTTTGTCCGAAGAATGAAGTAAACGTAAAAATAAGTGCTGAGTTCGTACGTAAAGTAGTTTGTTTTGGCGGTTTGTTGCGAAGACTTTTTTACTTTTGTAAACAAAAACAATTTCTCTTTTTATCGCAAAAGCAGCATAGAAGATCTGGTAGAGTTGGTCATCAATAATGGAATTAACAAAATGACAAATTTGAGTGTTTCTCAAGACCATGGAGAATTATTTCTTCTGAAAGAGGGTATGATTATGGCTGTACTTACACCAAGTTTCGAAGAAGGAAGATGTTAAGGTCTACCAATCGAACTATTTATTATATTCCTATTCAATATTTATTTAAAATATTCATTATTTAGAAACGAAAACACATTGCGCTTGCATTTCTCACCTCAATTTCCATCTTATACTATACATGATTTCGATAACGTTTGGCAACATTCCAAAACTTGTTGAAGCGGAACCCACTGTACCAAATAACATATTGAGCCTTTATTTAGTCATACAGTCTATAAAATGAACAAGATAAATTATATTACAAACGATTGACTAACTTGAAAGTGATCCGTCTTATTAAGTGCCGACATTTGTATTAAAATGACTCCTTAACTTTCAATTAAGTGAATCTCCAGCATTTTTCTGTTAATTTACCGTTGCCAAAGTATTGAAAGGCCTACATTTTCATTTCAAATTCATTCGAGTCAGTGTAATAAATTATCAATTAGGGAACCGATAAATCTGTGGAGGCCTCCCATTCAGCAATTGTACGTACTTTGACCTCCGATTTAATGGCCATCGACTTAATAACTTCAACTTTTTACAGAGCGGAGAACACTTTAACATGAATCCATATTCATGAGAGTTTCTTCTTGATGGCCTTGGAGTTCCCTCGCTCAACAATGCGTTTTATTCAATTAATTCCCGATATCGACGTAGATCTTAACCGAACCACTCAGCGCTCCCTTTTAAAAGGATCTCTGGTCTATGAATATTCTAAAAAGAACTTGAGCTAACAAGGTTTAGCAGAGAATTGTTGAATCGAAAGTATAACCTCAAGATCGTATTAAGAATGGGCGTTGGGTACAGCGATACATTAGAATATGTAGATGACGTTGTTACAGTGAATTTATCTCAAGAAGTTTTTTATCTTGGAGTTTTTATAACATATTTTTAGCAACGCTTTTACTTGAGTTCAACAATACACTGGGGGGTATATTTGAAGCTTAGCTAAAATATTGCGGTAAAAATGGAAACGATAATTATTAAAATATTTGGGAGAAAAATATTTCGTAGCGTTTCTACTAGCAACTTTAATAGCACTTACATTATTGGTTATTACTTTTTGTTGAATAAGTGGTTATTAGTTATAAGTAATTGATGGATTAGTAGTTACAAGCTACAACTAATTAAAACATGAGTAGTGATTGGCTATAATTAATTAATTATTAAAGTATTACCGTAGTAGCGGTTGCGAAAATTTGATTTACACATACTAAAGTCGCACCTAGTGTTTTGGTAACGAGTTTGTTTGTATAGTCTTTATACATAAATTATAAAAAATAATTAAATCATAATTAAATGATATTATTTTAAAGAAAAAATACTTATTAACAGTAAAATATATATTTACTGTTAATTAATATTATTTCAGAAGACCAAGGAAAACTCAAAAAATTACAAAATTTTTTGAAGAATAAACTCGTTTACATTACGGCAAGAGTGAGAAAAAGAAAGAGAGAAGTTATAGTATTTTGACAGTAATGTGAAAAGATCTAAGTTGAAAATCAGAAATCTAACGCAGGAATTCATTTGGTAGAAAAAATACGAGATTTAGTTACGTATTTCTGTGAGTTTAATCTTAACACTGAGCTTAGTTAGTGGTTGTGGAGGTAGTCAATATACTGGGGTCTGTCTATTTTCAAACATAACCGAAATATTTCGGCAAATATTCTGTGAGATACATTTTACGTACTAGAGTCAAGCTGAAACAATTTTAAATAGGTACTTGTACAGGGAGAGGAAAATATTGGGTTTCACAAAGTGTATTCATGTTTTTTGCTTTGTATATTTGAGAACGCAATTTCCACATTAATTTGTCTCAATTACACATTCACTCACACAATATTTTTGGATCAATGTGAAAGTCAGCATGTGCTTATAATTATTATTTATTTATATATACAACGTGTAACAAAAAGGGTATATACATACCAAGGGCTTGGCATCTTTAGATGATATCAAGCGATATCGGAAGAGTTTCAACTCAAAATAAAATACTCAAAAAATTGGTACCAAATTTTCGGTTTCGTGTGTTTCTTAAAATCAAATCATAACAAACGTGGCAGCACACTACATACGTTAATAACTACTCGTTACCCGTCACGTTACTTGCCAAAATCCGATAAATGTCTTCAATATCTCTGTGCGACTAGTATGATAGTAGCCTATCACAGGCAGTGTTTTTCCTCATAACTTCCTAACATAAAGAGATAGGATTAAAAAACCCTTCCACTATCGTTTGATATCATGTAAAGATGCCATGCCTTTGTTATGTATATACCCTTTATGTTACACGTTGTATACTTAATGCTGTTGTACTGCGTGATCGAATCAGGGATGAGGAGATCCGCAGAAGAACGAGAGTAACTGACATAGCCCGAAGAATTGCAACACTAAAGTGGCAGTGGGCCAAGCAAATTGCCTGTAGGACCGATGCCCAATGGGGCCGACGGGTTCTCGAGTGGCGACCACGCACCGGAAGACGCAGCATGGGTAGGCCCCCGACAAGGTGGATCGACGACCTAGTGGACGTTGCAGGGAACCATATGTCCAGCATTGGACGTCTTTCGGTTGAAATGATGATGAATGGTACTTTGTACACCAAAAACATTACATTAAACACAACAAAATATACAATGGGCGGCCTTATAGCTAATGCAATCTCTTCCAGGCAACAAATGAATGGACAGAGACTCGGGGCTGTCGTTGGTACAAATATTATAAATACAATACACTAACAATAATAGATACACAGATAAAACATATCCAAAATTATACATAAATACTGAACATAGTAGGCAAGCAAAGCGTACAAAAATTTGTTTGTTGAACAAGATGACAATTCACAACGACAGGTAGTGTTCTTCACAAGTCTCTTGAATTCCTGTCTGCGTGCGTTTTATTTCAACTGTATTGGCGTCGTTTTCCAGTTTAACCGGGGTATAGCTGAATATATAAAATACTCTGAGTATATTATGTACATGAAACAGTCACAGATCTTATTCTGACCCCATTGGCCACAACAAATTTTAAGAATGTCTTCTGTAGATATTATTACATACTAAAAAACCATAAACGTGAGTGGAGAGTAGCGGCGGCTCAGTGGTATCGGCTAAGACGCTTTACTTTATGTAAATTATTGCATCATCATTGCTCTCTAAACGGTGAAGGAAAACATCATGAGGCCGCTGTCAAACCTATGTTCTATAACCAAAACTTATAGAAGAACTTAAGATATCTAACAACCCGGATTGGATCAGAGTGGTTGATCATAGCCCACTCCCTCTCACCGAGAGCAGGCTTGTGTCCATAGGCGTACCCAGCTTCTGGCTTGGGGGGCAAGTCAGGCCTAGGGGAAGGCAAGTCTGGCCCGGGGGTGAATTAAAAATTTAGTGTGGCTAATCTTTGTGCTCTATAGTCGCACGCAATTTTTGGCAATTTCACCGTAAATTTTGTTAGTGTCTACTGCGTGCTTTATTTAAAAGTTCTAAGTCCTTGTTTATACTTTGTTTAGTAATTAGGGGAGTTCATACATGTTCTGCGAGATTTCGGGGGTGGGGGGGAAGCGGGAGGGGGAGGTGGGGTGGGCAGCTGCCTCCACCTGCCCCCACCTGGGTATGCCCATGCTTGTGTCCCAGAAATGGGAAACATGTATCTTATGTAAAAAAAAAACCGTAATAAATGCTTAAATTTACAGTCCTTCAAATATAAGAAGTGCAATTTTACACTTCTAACTTACTGAAGAATAGGGATTGGGTTAAAAAAAATCGATTACTACAATATCCAATTTATTACGAGATATTGATTTCATGTCTTTGTAATTTCTAATCGATTGAAGTTACAGATTTATTTAGTTTATGACTGTAAATGTCTGAATTTTATATGAAAGAAATTCTCAAAATCTTTAGTTTCATCATAACTTAAGCAACATTGTACGTTGAGAAAAAATACGTTTTATTGTCTACATTGGTTGTATTGCTTTGTTTGAAAAATTTTAATGTAAATTAAGTGATTAAGAATTATGCAGTTTGTGATAAAATAAAAATAACTTTAAATTACGTGGTTTTACGGAAGAAATAAATGTAAATTTTTGAGTTACGCATGTACAAAGTTGTGTCGTCATGAAAAGTATGAAATGTCAAATTGCACTTCTTATATTTGAAAAAATATAGTGATCTCCACAAACAACATGATACGTCACTAACTCACAGGCTCAGATCTCTAGTTGCAGAGTGCGAACAATCGGGGGAGAGCATGTTGTAGGTAATAAAATGTATAATTTGCATAATTTATAGTGTTTACTCAGTGCGGCTGTCATGATACGAGCTTGTAATGGTGGGGGGTGAGCAGATGCGAACTATCGTCGAATTTCAGCACAGTTCGCAGACCACAGGGGGAGTGTAATGCAATTTATGGGATGCAATGTCAATCTTGCTGTGTATTTGAAGCAGTAGACTAGAAAATGGGTTCTACTTAATTTTGTGTAAACATACAATCTTCCTTTAACAGACATAACGTCGACTGCATCAGTCAAGGTTTTTTTTTTTATAATTATAAACTGGTGCTTGACTGCAATCCCGCCTGATGGTAAGCAGTGATGCAATCGTTGATGGCAAAGCGCACCAGTTTCTTAAGCTTATTCACTTAAAATAGGAATTTAGGAATAGGAAGGATGACGGCAGTTGAGCGATGATGCAATGTTAAACGCAAGACCAACACGACCAACGATGCTGCGTCAGAGGGAGATTGATCTGGAGACTCTTCACGACCAAACTCCCGACACAAACAACATTTGGCGCATCGTACCCGGCACACATTGCAACACAACTGCTCAGACCCGTCGTCCGTACGGCTTCACCTGACATCATGCCGGAACACGACGAATCGCTTGGCGGCAAGACCTTGTCTGGTAGGTGGTAACTTCTGCCGGCAGCCGACGTCGATTACTTCTGTATAATGCTCGTGATTATACGTCTAATTACATCTTAATAATCATTTTCACTGTAGTACAGTGTAAGACAGCCTCCGTGGTGTAGCGGTAGCGAACGGGGCCGCTGCGCAAGGAGGCGCGGATTCGACCCTCGCGCAGTGCAAATATTTGTCTGCATAAATATTTGCACTGATCTGGTCGTGCCTCGGAAAGCACGTTAAGCCGTTGGTCAAAGTTGCCTTACGAACATCTAATGGCAGTCGTTACGGGTTGTTGGGGCCCTCAAAGTCTTACAAACGGTCTAACTGCAATGCTTTGATATCGCCTTAGGGTTGTGGAGGTCAGACGGCAGTAGCTTCATAAATATCGAAGTTTAGCTAAGCTGAAAAAGTTTTGGATGCGACTGGGATTAACGCTGAGATGATGGTGATGATGATTATCACTGTGGTACATAATGTCCTCTACAATTCTAATAAACACTCATTCTATGGCCCAAATAACCATAATGGGCAGGCTATATCGTACTAAGTGTATACCATTCGTTTAATTTCAGTTCGCAGTGTAGACGCGAATCCGGCTGTACTTGTAAATAAACAAGTGATTAGCTTTTATTTATGTCGTCGACTGTACTGGATGCTAATGACTTGAAATAATAGTATTGTGTATATATTTTAGTCAGTTTTGTAGTACCTTTTTGTATTTTTATTGAAAACGTTTGGTGCAGTGGTTGAGCGTTGGACTGCTGCGCTGCGTGTCGCGGGTTCGATCCCCGCACGTAACAAATATATGTAAGACCTAGAATTAGTTGTTCCGGGTCTGGCTGTTTGTGTATGTGAGTTTATATGTTTGTAAAATCACCTCGCTCAACTGCCATCTTCCTTCCTCCTCACTCAGCGGTTGAGTGAATAGGCTCTTAATAAACTAATACACTTTACCATCAACGATTGCATCACTGCTTAACATCAGGCGTGATTGGGTCAAGCACTAATTAATAATTATTAAAAAAAGGAGGATATTTAAGATTTACTTTAAAAGTTGCTACAATAAACATTTTTATTTTTATTTAATTTTCCATTTCTGATAGAGCCGTGTTACTAAAAACATTGTTAGTTTTCTAAAACAAAATACAGGTAAAGCTTAAACAGCTTTCAGAAAGATGATAAATTTTCATTAGTCCTGTGCTAGTAAAAAGAAACGACCTTGAAAAAACTTTAATGAAAAGCCTGTTCTTTGAGCAACGTAACAATAACTATTATTTTTCATTAAACCGTGACACGTATTGTATTCTCTACAAAGGCTTTTCTTTGCTGCTTCTGTGATCATTTATTTAGAATGTAATCAGTTTGATTGCTCAATCCTTATTCCGACCTAGGTTAATAAGTATAGGCTTTAGGTGGTAGAATTAACCACCACCAGGAAAAGTCTTAGCAAAAAAGGTTATAAACTTTTTAATGATAAGGAATTTGTCGTACTGGCCAGTGACAATGGACAAAATGTATTTTTCATTTCTCATACTCTGAAAGTAGTGTTGTTTTGAACTGTTTATTAGGAGGAAAATGCTGCTATCCGCCCTAAAGAGAGAGAGAAAAAATCATGCAAATTACTTCCCACCTAAGGGCCGGAATAAACTTTAAAAAGAGAACTACGGTCAGCTGTGAAGAGTTTTTTGTAAATAAAAAAGAATTTTAAAAGTCAGTGGCCATGTGAATTTGTTAGCAGCCAGTATTACTGCACAAATTGATTGCAGAAGAATGAGAGTAACCGACATAGCCCGAAGAATTGGAACACTAAAAGTGCTGGTGCTAGTCTTAGCTATCGCATTAGATTCACCTGTAAAGTCCCGTCTACACGCTCCGTCTTACCTGCTCACAGGCCTATGCAAACCAGTTTGCGCAGATAAGGGCGTGTGTGTGAACGGCAAGACCGTAGCGCGCGCAGTCCCAAATGTTCCGTCTTTTTGTACAGTCATGACTGCACAGGCCTGGACTGCGCAGGCAAGACAGAGCGTGTAGACGGGACGTAATGGTAGTTTAAGTTTTAAAGATAAATAAATAAATTTATTTCATGCGTCGAATATTATTAAACAATCACCACTTCAATCATTCATTATTTTCCCTTTGGTTTCTCGTTCATTCAACAAAAGTTCTACAAAATTATCAGGCAATTTATCATGTACCTTGACTGCGGACCTTCACTGGTCAAGGAGCTATCATGTCTCCTTAATAGAGATCGGTGCCGGCGGTAAGCTTGACGTCCAAATTAATTTATTATCTCTCGTGGCACAAAAATGTGTTGGATCCTTGGAACATTGTATAAGGGTTTCAGAGTTCCGACTACCTTAATAGAGAATAACACTGAATTATTTGTAGGTCGAAAAAAGAGAGATCCACAGAATATCTCAAGGAAGACGAGTCTGCAAAGACCAGGGAATCATTAATATTATAAATGAAAGTGTAGTGAAAGTTTGAGTGTATGAATGGATGGATTGATGTTTATTACTCTCACACGCAAAAACTACTGTACGGATTTGGATGAAATTTAGCATACAGATGATTATAATCTTAGCACTTTTTTTGGGTATCCCAAGGGATCAAAACTTACGCAGGTTAAACCGCTGGACGCGGCTAATACTGTACGCATCATCATCTCAGCGTTAATCGCAGCCGCATCCGAAGCTTTTACAGCTTTGGAGACTAGGTTCCATTTTACCCGTCTAACTGCTGATTTTGGCTAAACTTCGATATACTATACGATATGCGGTTGTATAGTATAAAAGGAAAGAGGTCGCACACTGCTTGAATCAGTCGAGCAAGGCTTGCTTATAATGATGAGGATGATGATGATGATGATAATGATGATAATGTTTGACACAATTTCAACTTACATATGAGCCACTGTTAATATTACTCGCACTTTGGATTAAGTATTAATCAAAATACAACAACAAAAGGCCAGTTTGAAGGTTAAGTTTTTATTGTTGAAAAACTTTACAGAGCAATATCCTTTTTAGCTATTTGGCAAACTAAAGAAAATGAGACGAAAAACGTTTTGCACGATTCTACGGACTTTTAGTCACTTTAAACAAAACTTTGGAAATTCCGAATCGAATCCTAACAGTTTGGATACCAATCTTTACTAATGTCAAATAAGATGGCGCCAAAACAGTAATTCGTGTATATACAGGGGCTGGAATCCAGAATGAATTTACGACACAAAAGGTTGTCTCGTCGTCGAAATTCAAGGTAAGTTTTGAATGTAACCCACAAGGGAACGAAAAAAAATTACCATTCAACAATTTTACTCTGTCATTGCTGTTTAGATAGCTCCTTTTGGGAAATTACCTCATTGTTTCAAAGCGTAGAAAGAGAGTTAATGAACCTAATAGGCTATTGTACCTACGTTGGCGTCAGTTTAGATGATAAATACCTTATATTTTGGTTATTTCAAGTTTGGTAATTTCTACAGTGGGTTGAAAAATTCTAGGTTATTAGTCTGATCATTACTAATATTTTTAATGGGAGAGTGAGTTTGTTTGTTTGTTCCGCTTTCACGCCGTAACTACTGAACCGATTGATTTGAAATTTTGTAGACGTTAAGTTAAAAGTCCAGATTAAATAATAGGGTACTTTTTATACCGGAAAAATTGATATTCTCGAGGGAAATCTAAAAAGCGCGATATAACCGAAAGACACGCGGGCGTAGCCGCGGGCGGAAAGCTAGTATTTATATAAATGTTATGTCATAAAATTTATAACGTGAACCTGTTTTGAGAGTCCCGCCACATTCCATGCGATAGAGCGCGAGTCAAAGCTTCTAGAACATTCTAGAAGCTTCCTTTGAAAACACATTGCGCGCCCTTTTTGACATGAGTCTTCTTACGTGTATCGACTGAGCAGCGCACTGGTGCATTTTAGTAATCTCTACCTTCGTCCCAAAGCAAACAACCGCGATAACATCGGCTGCCGGCGGAAGTTACCACCCACCAGGCAAAGTCTTGCCGCCAAGCGATTCGTCGTGTTCCGGCATGATATCTGGTGAAGCCGTACGGAGGACGGGTCTGAGCTGTTCTGTTATGATGTGTGCCGGGTACGATGCGCCAAATATTATTGTGTCGGGAGTTTGCTTGTGGAGGGTCTCCACATCAATCTCCCTCTGGCGTAGCATCATTGGTCGTGTTGTTGGGCTTAATATTGCATCACCTCGCTCAACTACCGTCGTCCTTCCTATTCACTCATATTTTTAGAGTGGATATGCTTAATGAAATGAAATCGTTTATTAAGCAAGTAGGATCACTGATCACTTTTACACGTCATATATATATATTTTTTAACTACATTAAACCGGCATTTCCTAACTGACTACCTCTGAGAAGAAATAGCCGAAACAAACTCAGGGATCATCGTCTTTTTTCAAGTCCAGACATTAAAAATGAGAATGTTTACAATAATTTACCTTATAATTACGCCTATTGCTTAATAACAATGCTTAACAGAACGAGCAGCTCAGTCCCAAGCTTTTTTGTCTTCTAAATAATCTGTGATTTTATAATAAACTTAATAAAAAAAAACAACAATAATGTAAGAATATCCTAAAACCGACTTTATATGTATAATCGACATAGACAATTTTAATGTCTATGAATCGCTTTCCACGGTATAGAAAGCGATGACAGCAATAAATATAACCAACTCATCGATTTTAGCAATTATTCTTGGTCGGGTACTTCATTACTGAAGGTCATGACCCTGAAAAGCCTTCATAGCTTTACGAGTTATTAATGATGTAGAATTTAGCAATTAATTACTTCAGCCTATTACGTCATCAAATTGAAGGGTATTTGTTGGTTAGTACGTCATATACGCTTTAAAACGCTAATTTAAGTGTAGTGACACATCTGCGGAACGTACGGCGCCAAAAGCTCAGCGACTGTAGTGTCAGTCACAATATTCAGTTGTTAAGACAAACTAAACGGTCAAAACACGGCGTGTTGTTAAAGTTACGTGGCGTCATCGTCAGTCTGTTTGTGTCGACACTTTATGGTGTGCGGTTTTTGTGACGTACCCGGATTGCCCAGAATAATGGATTTAATTAGAACATTAGCTATTATAGAGGGCTTAGAAGACGTTGCCGCTCTTCGTTACCGCCGCGCGCGAAATGCACAACATACGCCGAACGTTCAGCTACGCCCGCCGAACTTTCGGTCGCGCAACGCATCGCTCCACCCGAAGGAAGGTTAGGCCCTACGCCGAACGCGGCGTAATTGCGGCTTGAAATTCAGTGCGAGCGTATTTAGCCGAACTTTCGGCGCCGTACGTTCCACAGATGTCTCGCGACACTAACGGACGGAACGGTTGGATGCTGGATGCCTTTTGAACGACAATGCCGTCTATACTCGGCAAGCGCAAGCGCTTGCGTGCGGCACAGTCGTCTATAGTCGACAGATAGAAATCAAAAGTCTGATTTAATATTACAAAGCTAATTTTTATATATTAATGGTCCATTTTTTGCGCTAGAAGTGTTGACACAAAATGTTATGACAATAATTGTTGGCGATATAAAATTTTAATCCCTACATTTTACGTAGGTATTTATATATATCATATTCGGGCTTGACGTACAGGCGATGTTGATGCCGTTTTGGATTGGCGTTGCAAAAGGTTAAACTTAAGCGCATTACACACCAAGCCCGGCGGCACAGACCGCCGACACAACCCGGCGGCTTATGTTGAAAGAAGCATGTCGGCAAACTTCGACCGCGCGTGTTGCCCGCCGATATGTCGGCGGTTTACCGGCGGTTAGCGTACGCAAGCGCTCAGTTGCCCGGCGACATTTCAGCTGTAGTGAAGTGCTAGTATTTTACTGCCAAATAATTTTCTGATGTCGAGCACACCACCGGCAAAGTTTTACGACCTGCAGTGACTGAAGCCGCCAACCTAGCCCGCCGGCAAAATGTTGCCGACATATGACGCCGGGCCTTGGTTTGTAGAGCGCTTTGCATATGGGGTATATGTAAAGCGATCCACAGTGCTGTTCGCCGTTATTTCCGCAACGATGATTCATACAGCAGCAATGATTGAGTCTGCAAAGCACGCTAAATTCATCAATACGGTACACCCAACTCGTCCGACTGAGTACTACGAACAAACTTTTAATTGGAACAAAATCCCTGCACCAAAGGCGTTTTAATTAGGAAAATTTCCTATGAACAAGCGGACGATATAATTTCTATGCAAATCGAGCGTTTAACTTCGCATAACACAGTGCTGGGAACCGTTATTTCACAAGAAGGATACCGCAGTATATTTCTGAATTAATAAAGAGCTAATTGATCAAGTTCTACTGACGAATTATTAATAACTTCGTTAGTTTTGATAGCTTGTTTGTATTTGAATGTACATTGAAACATGATTAGGAGTGTGATGTTACTCTTAGTAATGATTGATGAGATTTTAGAGGTCTTATTACAGATATCCGTTCTAAGAAAACTTTTCATCTGAGACTGTTGATGAAGAAAGAAACATGTCTGGATTAAGCAAAGTAGGTATGTACATATTTATATTGCTTTCGTTTTATTTGTGTATGTACAACTATACATATTTGTATATTTTTTTATATGAATGGGTAATCATCTAATGACCTCTCCTGCTCTGGGCGGAGTGGAAGCGCGTGTCAGACTTTTACTGACTAAAACCCCACTCGTGTTCCTTCATTTGTCTGTGTGATAGGTGCCACGATATCTCTTTCAAGCTATCCTGTCGTATGTCTTATATTTTGTTCATTGCTTAAGCAGCTTTTACTACAATTTAGTCAGTAAGTCCCGTGTTATAGAGGGCGAGTTATAGCCATCAAATGGGCGTCATTCCAGACTCCAGGCAGCTGATCAGTTTTATATGGAAAAACTAAATAACAATTTTCCCAACCTGGGAATCAAACCCAGTATTTCATGCTCAGCAGTACTGTAGCGCTCGCGACCAGTTGAACATACAAGGCGGAAGAATTTGGTGTTTGTATAGAGTTTGTCCCCAAATCTCTTTGAAAAACCTCTGGTGCAACATCGTTGGTCGTGTTACTGGGTTTAACATTGCATCACCTTGCTGTCTTGCCGCCAAGCGATTCGTCGTGTTATGATGATGTCTGGTGAAGCCGTACGGAGGTACAGTAGTGTAGGAGCCGTACAGTTGTGTTGCGATGTGTATGGAATGCGATGTGCCAAATGTTGTTATGTTGGGAGTTTGGTCGTGGAGGGTCTCCGGATCAATCTCCCCCTGGCGCAGCATCGTTGGTCGTATTATTGGGCTTAACATTGCATCACCTCGCTCAACTGCCGTCTTCCTTCATATTCACTAAGTTTTTTAAGTGAATAGGCTTAATAAACTAGCGCACTTTACCATCAGCGATTGCATCACTGTTTACCAGGTAGGTATTGCAGTCAAGCACTAGTTTATAATTATTGAAAAAAAAAGTTAAAACCAATGGAATATTTTTATAAAACTTGATCAATGATGACACAGTGAAGTGTAAACATCTATCTAACATATATATATATATATTATGTTGTGCCATCAGTAAATACCTCAGTTTACGTAACTTTTACGGTTATCAAATTAAGTTACCTAACTATCGCGCCACTCTATGGATCCCCCGATTACCATTTGACAATTACTATATTGATAATCTAGTAATACAGAACAGAACGGTGCCGTTTGGTGTTTGCCTGTATTATTAGTTTATCAGAATTATTAGAACGAAGTCCTTTCGATTTTGAACTATGACTCAAATCAAATCAAAGCATTTATTTCAAATAAACCAGTTACAGGCACTTTTGAATTGTCAGAAGGTCGGTCAGTCAATAAGATGAAGCTAGTCGCCCATTCCAAAGAGTAGGTACCTATGGAGAAGAACGGGCAAGAAACTTCATGGACACTCTTTTATATTTTCAAGCTATTGTTGCAAATATTTGATTACATCATTCATGTTGAAATCAACCGCGTGAGAACGATGCAGAAATATATTGTACGCTGAGAGCGTCCATTATGGAAAACACACCAAAATCAATTCAGAAATTAAAATACGCCGTGGCAGCTAAGAGATGATCAGTCCCCGACTGTTCTGGCTTGCTGTTCCAAAATCATAACAGCAATTTAAGATATCGTCTACATTATGTTAAGGCTACATTGTACAGAGCAGTGATGGCTTAGAAGTATCAGCCACACTAACAAAAGGTCGTAGGTTTGAACACCATCAGGCGCTTCACTTTGTTTAAATTTATTCATCACCACTGCTTCCAAAATTGGTGAAGGAAAACAACATAGGGCAATCGACATGTGGTAGAGATAAAACTTTGAAAATATGAGACATCTACCGCCCCACACTGGGCCCGCGTAGATTTCGGCCCACACCGTCTCAACGAGAGGAAGACTGTGGCCCAGAAGTAGGAACATTTTTACATTTTCTATTTTATCCAACGCCTAGTGTGCTTCACAGCTGTTGGCCTCAAAAAACATTGTCCAACACATTGTGAACATTGTCCTCTCCCATGCAACGCCACAATATCTTTTAACTCACGGCTTTCAGACATTCCCAGCTACCTGTTTAAGTTCGTCAGTCATTCTAGCTGAGGGGCGTCCCACACTACGCCTGACAATACGCAAAGGAATTGCTTACACGTGTATCTTATTCTAAATTACCAGTCTGAAATTGCTTCCAAAATATAGCTTTGTGCCTCGTTCTCAGTAAGTTAATTCTGAAGTGTGTTTTTACAAGAAAATATATGTCTTAACTTCAATAGCTCAGTCTGTTTTTTCACGTGTTCTTTATAAAGTCCTCATTATCTCAGTAGAAAACTAATTTACTACCTTTATTTACGTAACTTGTATAGCACAAATAGAGAACAAAATAAATTCTAGCAACATCATATTTTTATTTTCTACAAATTTATAAATCCATAAATTCAATGAATACGAGCATTCAGCCGGGACAATCAAGAAGACAAAAGTGTCAAACTTCAAAAAGTTTTCATTCAACGCTCAATTAAATCGAACGACTCGCGAATCGATTCAACTCGGTACTCGATTGAATACCGATTGTAATAGACACCCGAGTAAATTGATAACTCGGGGAAAAGACCGCTCCTAATGAATATGCGATTGAGCTAAGAAAGTTAATATTGAAAATTAAGTCTAGGATTGGAGTTATCTCCAATCTATATTTGCATATCTACGACAGGCGATCTATTAATCAGAAAAGGGAAAGGTTGAAATGGAGAGAGTTTAAAATAGGTTTAAGTTGATTCATAAATAGAATAATTTTGTAAAGGTGAATAGTCTATGGTTTTTTTTATTATTATCAACTAGTGCTTGGCAGCAATCCCGCCTGATGGGAAGCAGTGATGCAATTGTTGATGGTAAACCATGCTAGTTTATTATGAGCCTATTTACTCTAGTCTCTAGTCTAGATGCTTGTCTTGATTACCGGGCTTCTGACGACCTATAACGACTAACATACTGCCTACATTGGTAAGTAACGATGGTCACCAATCCAGGTACCAACTGCGGTAGGCGTAGCTTAGCTTGATCGTTCGGCTCGTGGGGCTTTAATAAGCCAGGGTAGGCTCAGAGATAAACCCCTCAATATTTTACGTAAAATTAATTTAATCACATTGATTTAACCGACATTTTACTACAATTTGAGTGTTTTCAAGGCTGGAGTGAATAGGCTCTTAATAAACTAGCGCGCTTTACCATCAAGGATCGCATCAATGCTTACCATCAGGCGGGATTGCGGTCAAGCGCTAGTTGATAGTTTATAAAAAAAAAATAAGTGTAGATGAGCCGACCGATAAGTATCGAGATCCGCGAAGATGTTAGTTACTTGTTACCAAAGACATTACACCTTTCTCACATTATTATTTACTTATAATGTGCGTTGTTTTTCACTCCACTTTTGACGGACGCCGTCAGTGGGGACTGGTCATCTCTTAGCTGCCATGGCGTATTTTAATTTCTGAATTGATTTTTGTGTGTTTTCTATGGACGCTCTCAGTGTACAATATATTTCTGCATCGTTCTCACACGGTTGATTTCAACATGAATGATGTAATCAAATATTTGTAACAATAGCTTGAAAATTTAAAGAGTGTCCATGGAGTTTCTTGCCCGTTCTTCTCCATAGGTACCTACTCTTTGGAATGGGCGACTAGCTTCATCTTATTGACTGACCGACCTTCTAACAATTCAAAAGTGCCCGTAACTGGTTTATTTGAAACCAGTTTACCTATTAATATTTACAAAAAGTGGTGCCACTTCATTTATTTATAAAATGACCGATGGAAATTGCCAAAACTCCCAATTCAGTAAGTGTCCACGAAATAACATAATCAGCCTATAATTTGCACATTCCTACGACAAAGGCCTCCTCTCGGTGAGAGGAAATGGACCTTAATCTACTATGCGGGTCCAGTGTAGGTTGGTAACTGTCAAATGTCTTCGAAGTTTTTGGCGCTAGGAAATGCCGGTTTCCTCACGATGCCTTTCTTCACTCTTTTTGACAGCAGTGGTACAAAAAAAAAAAATACAAAAAATATTTATTTCATCCAAACATTATGTCGTACATAAATTGAGGCAGCTCCATTAAGTTACAATAGTACTTGTGTCGGAGCTGACTCGCTCTTCCCTTATGTGTTATCTTAACAATGGAAGTGATGAAGCTAAATATTACAGAAAATGAAATGAAAACAAATACGAAAAAGAAAAATAATAAAAGAAAATAAAAAAAAAATAATCAAGCAGCTCTACATGCGTAAAGAATGTAGTGTGTGGCGTGTGTTATATGTGTGGTGAGTGTGCGTGTGTGCGTATGTCCAGCAGTGAATGTTTTTCGGCTGAAATGATGATAATGAAACCGCCTGATGGGATTCGAACCTATGATTTACAAACTGCAATAAGTCGCGACCGATACTAGGTCATCAGTGCTCTAATCAAAAGCCTAAATATAATTAGCCATACTATAATGTCGCACTTTAAGGTGACTGCACTATAATTCATTCTATAAACAAATACTGGCAGACGTTCAAAGTGTAATTAGTCTATTACTGGTGCGGTGCCATCGGCTGCGGCTGATTAATGATGTCGATTTAATTTAATCACTCTCGTTTGTATTATTTAGTTGTTGGGCTGTTCTAGTGGGTGCTTGTGAAAGTGTGTGCCCGGGCGTACTTTTGTTTACCTGGCAAACAACATTTTTAGTACCGCAAAACGAAATTCTAATTCTAAAACTAAAGGTCTATCTAGCCCTAGGCTAGGGATGACAAACCAATGAAACGCGTGCCGTTGGTGGCACGAAACTAAATAATTTTGGCCCAGCATTATTTCTATTTTCTTTCTCTTTATGAGAGCAGACCTGTGCCCAGCAGTGGGACGATAAAAGGTTGATGATGATGATGAGGATAACTTCAGAAATTTCATTAAAAACTACCAATGAATGCCTTGAAGAGTTCCGAGAGTACTGGGTTCTGAAAATTTTCAAGAGAGATTTAATAATAATAATCATCATTATCATCAACCTTTTTATCGTCCCACTGCTGGGTACAGGTCTCCTCTCATACAGAGAAGGATTGAACATAATTGTCACGCATGTTCAATGCGGGTTGGCGATTTCAGACTTTTAAGTCCAGCTTTCCTCAAGATGTTTCCCTTCACCTTGTAACCAGTCATTGATGTCAACCTCAAGTACGAGTGTGCGGGTTCAATAATAATAATATGCAAGTATAATTATAGTTTGTTGCAGTCAAGATTTGTTTGCTCGCACGTCGTGGCCTCATGAAATTTTTAGTTGAGACAAAAAGCACTTAGATGCATAGAGGATTTTCAATAGAATAAGAGGTCAGCTTATAGTTGTTATGTTACCATAAAAGTGCTCTTATATCCATAATGCTTTTTGCTGGTTATTGACGCGGTCCATCACAATTAGTTTTATCCAAATAATTGTACACGTCGATTATCTATATCTATACTAATATATAAAGCTGAAGAGTTTGTTTGTATGTTTGTTTGTTTGTTTGTGCGGGCTAATCTCGGGAACTAAGTACTGTTCCGAATTGAAAAATTCTTTTTGCGTTGGATAGCCTATTAATCCAGGAAGGCTTTAGGCTATATAACATCACGCTGCGACTAATAGGAGCGGAGGATAACTAAACCACGCGAACGAAGTCGCTGGCGGCCGCAAGTATAAAAAAAACTTGTTGAGATTCCTATTAACGGTTGTTGGTAATATCTCCTTTCATATGTTTATTTGAAAAAAAAATGCTTTGTAATTCTATTTTCTATTATAATACTTGACGTTTAAAAGTGCCTTTTATATGCCTATTTGAAAATAAATGCTTTTAATTTACGTGAGTTTTACTTTTTACTTAAAAAAAAGAACTCAATTCTGAAGATACAAAAGAAGAAAATTCCTTTATGAATTAAAGTGCTTATTTAGTTATACACATTTACATAAACATGCGTGTTTTGACATACGCCGAAGATATAATCGTCTGGAAAGTTTTCAGGCCTGCACTTAATTGATATTCATGCAGTCACCGTGAAGGGGGTAGCGGGGTGGTGATGCGGAAGTAATAAATTGAGTTTTGTTTGTTAGTGGAGTCCGATAGCATTGGGGGTGTTATAAATTGTAATGGGTGCATTTGTTTAGATTAATGATTGTGAAAGTGACTGAGGTAAAGGGGAAGTCCCGGTAGAACAGGTGGCTTTGAATGGAGGTTTTTGTTTCAAAGGTATTATAGCAATAAGGTATTAGAAAGTCGTTAGGTGTAGGAAATGATTGATCGCTTTGGAGTTTTAATTGTTCGGGGCATTGGCATCGAGGAACAAAATCAACAAATATGAGACATTTATCAAATTAGGTAATGAAGTTTCGATTTTTGTAATTTCTTTTAATAAATAAATAAAAGAAATCGAAGAAGCTAATTTAATTAATCGGTTTCCTGATTAATATTTTTTTTAAAACTTCCCACAATTTACGAAGAAATAAAAACCATTTGAAAAGTAGCTAAAATATTTTAATATAATATACAAATAATAAACTTGATTACCTGTTAAATAAATATATTTTGGAAAACGAATTTCAATTAAAACTGAAGTGCGCAAAATCACAAAAAATTAAAACAGTTCAAACCACATTACCAAATGTTTAGTAAAACAATGGATAAAATCTTTTGAGATATTGGCAGCAGCATTCTATCGAAGTTCATACTATCAGCAATTTCTTTGCCAAAAGTTGGAAGTGTTTGTTTGTATCGACACTTTTACAAGTACAGTTCAGTGTTGGACTGTAAGATGAGGGCTATGTTCAGTAGGTTGCCTTTCCGCCGTCAGAATATACTAAATAATTTATTCCATCAACAATTATGCAGTAATGAAGCGTAATCAATACTATAATATAGCATCAATAAACCTGAAGATTAGGAAGAAAAAGAAAAATGAGTTTCGTTAGTTTCTATGAACGTGTGCTTTTTCAATTATGTCTAGTGGTATGATCCACTAGAAATCTATACTAATATATAACACTGAAGAGTTTGTTTGTATGTTTGAACGCGCTAATCTCAGGAACTACTGGTCCGATTTGAAAAAATGTTTTTGCGATAAATCATTAATCCAGGAAGGCTTTAGGCTAATAACATCACGCTGCGACCAATAGGAGTGAAGCATATAAAAAAAAAAAACATGAAACCTACTCGGGTGAAACCGCGCGGCGCAGATAATATTTGATAAAATCCTCCATCTCACAGTAAAATGTTCGTGGAAAGCGTGTGACTAACATAATGCTAGCACTGTTAATAACTTAGAAAAAAGAAAAGAAAAGGAAAAATATAAATATTGTTTAATCTATACTAATATATAAAACTGAAGAGTTTGTATGTTTGTTTGTTTGTTCGCGCTAATCTCGGGAACTACCTAATCTCGGTCCGATTTGAAAAATTCTTTTAGCGTTGGATAGTCCATTAATCCAGGAAGGCTACAGGCTATATAAAATCACGCTGTGACCAATAGGAGCGGAGCAACGCGAACGAATTCGCTGGCGGCAGCTAATTGAAATATAACCAGTGAACAGCCTATCGATTCTATAGAAAACTCACCTTGAAAACGGAAAAGTTAAGTGATGTGAGATTCAAGTGAGGTGTCAACAGCGACAATCCTTTAGCATTTGTCGTGATGTACAGGGTGCCTAGTGAATTTGTTTTGTGTTAACGCGATCGACATGCGTATGACGTTCTGATTGGGTAGCTTCTAGCAGCGAGCGAATTATATGTTTGCTTGCTTGCCTGTTTGTCCGTCTCTAACTTTTTGGACTACGAGTGAGCGGCTTATTACTGTAAAATGTCCCACCATTTTCAATACGTTCGTTGGCCGAGCGGTATTAATTTGTGCAGGCAAAGTATTTAGTTTAGATTTAGTTTTAGATTTAGTTACTTGAGTAACGCATCATTACGAATTTTAGCACTTGCTATTCTGTCTGTTGGAGATCAAGAAGAGTTTAGTAATAACAAATGAGCACCACTTAGCGTTCGTATTATCCGTATATTATTTTAAAAAAGAATATCGAACTAAAAATTTTAAAATAAATATAGTTTAAAAAAAACTAAAAAAAGCATGCTTTTAAAGAATATGAAACTAAAAAGTAAAAAATAATTTTAAAATTTAATTCATGACAATAGTATATAAACAATACTAGTAAAAATGAGAAAAAGCGTGAGGCGCTTAATATACAAAAAATATGGCACAAAGTCCCTCGCCTCGCCGTTAGGCTGAGGCCGCACTACGGTTAACCCGCGGCGGTTTTTAATCGCGTGAATTTGTGCCCCTAGAAGACTAATGCAAGCGGCCGCACCTGCGGTTTTTTCCCGCGAGCATTTTGTAGCGAAAAAATCAGTCGCGGGAAAAAGCCGCCGCGGTTTAACCGTAGTGCGGCCTCAGCCTTAGATGACCATCTTATGTAATTTTGACGTTTAAAAAGTGCTGATTCTCAGCCTAATTTGAATAAATGATTTTTGATTTTTGATATGATTTGACACTCGGCTCACTTCACGCCCACTTCGCCTAAGGTTTTATTGTGAAATGTTTACAATCACAATGCAAGCACGACGCATGCAGATAGTGTGATGCAACGGGGTTGGTTGGACGTTCATTTACGCATTAAAGATATATCTCTGTGGTGTATAGGTACATCTGCTAATAATCACAGATATGAGGGTGCTTGTGCAGTAATGTGTGTGTATGCGGGTGTCCACGACAAGAAATGAATGAATATAAACTATAAGACGGAACTACATCAGTTTGCTTTTAATTTCTTTTACATTAATTTTTAATACATTAATTTTCTTTTTTCTTCATTAAGATGTTTCGACATCGATAGAAACATTATGGGGTGATTGATTAGTATCTATCAGCCCATTATAATCCCACTGCTAAGATACTGCCTCCTTTTCGAGAAGGTCGCACCGCGGTAGATGTTACATGTCTTAAAAATTTTAGTTCTAAGATATGCTTCCAAAATTTAGCTCAACTTTTTCCAGAGGTTGACCATATCTATATAAACAGAGTAGAGTTCTTTCCATATATCATAGAGGGAGTCTAGTTTTAACTTTGTCCATACACATTTTAGATTAGAATATTAGATGAAAGAAGCTTTTAGTTCAATCATAGCATTACCAAAAACACGATCAGAAAACATAACACACAGATTTAGAATTACACTCCTCAACAGACAATCCCAAGGCCGAATCTAAAAATGAAACACGAACTAACTGAGCGACAGAAAGCGACCAGAATACACATGCGGACAGAATTAGGGAGGCATAAAAAGACTGATACAACTTCTATAAGAGTAGATGGAAAGCATTTACCAAGTTGATGGTAGGGAGGCTGAGTGCATCAGTTGTTTGGAGTGGCGCAACGTTTTCCAAAAAAAAACGAATGCTGGAAATTGGATTGCACCGGTTAGTTCTTTGGAAAATTTCAAGTTATTTACATCAATGTTTTTGCCAAACGATTCCGTGAAAAGCGTTTTCATTTTAAACTCTACTCACTTTGAGAAAAAGCATAGCATAGGCTTTGCTGCAATATTATAAGACAATAGAATAGAATAAAAAAAACGTACATTTCAGAAGGAAATCATACGATTAGTGACAACATTACTTTTTATAAAAATCCGTGTCAATCAGTTTGTCTTTCGTTATTATGATTTGCCAATTCATATCATTGTTTTCTCCGTTCCGCTCACTAAATCAACAATAATTTATTTAAAAAATAAACTTAGGTATATTGTGCAGTACATCTACAGAATATAGCATAATATTGAGCACATGTGCATCACAATATAATGCCTCTAACCAATATATTGCTGGTATCTATTACTGGCAACGCGAGATGTCAGCCAGCAATAACTTTTTCAGTTGTCGACACGATGTCTGCTTCTTCTTCTTCAGCCTAATAAAGGTCCACTGCTGGACAAATGCCTCCCCAAGGCTTTCCACGATGGCGGGTCTTGTGCTGTCCGCATTCATCGGCTTCCCGAGGCTTTCACCAGGTCATCGGTCCACCTTGTTGGGGGCCTCCCTAGACAGCGTCTTCCGGTGCGTGGCAGCCACTCCAGAACCTTACTGTCCCATCTACGAGCAATGTGTTCCGCCCACTACCACTTAATTTTACACACGACACGATGTACATTCTGCTTATTCATGTGTCGAACAAAGCATAAACTAACGAGTTCGTTTCAACATAGTTTACACTTTCTCCCATTTAGTTACACAGAACATAAAAATTTCATCATACCGCTAACATGTCCAGTTGTATACGACGCCCAACTGGGTCGAGCCAGCGTCACTTATTTTGTATTTATGAGACGAATGTCTGCAGAGAGCGTATTTAAAAGTAGACATTTGACTGGACCGGCTACCATCTGAATAGTAAGAGTTCACGTTTACTACTGATGGTAGTGGAAAACTATTTAATTTTTAACTAGCTAGCGCGTTCACTTCGATCTTGAAGAAAAGTTGGAAATAAAAGTGAATTGATGTGTACATATTATATCAAATGACAACGTATTGTTGTGTAGGTATATCTAACTCCTTTAAAATGTTCCTCGTATTCTAAAATGTTAAGTGATAGAAAATACCATATACAACGTGTAACATAAAGGGTATATACATAACAAAGGCATGGCATCTTTACATGATATCAAACGATATTGGAAGGGTTTTTTAATTCTATCTCTTTATGTTAGGAAGTTATGAGGAAAAACACCGCCTGTGATAGGCTACTATCATACTAGTCGCACAGAGATATTGAAGACATTTATCGAATTTTGGCAAGTAAAGTGACGGGTAACGAGTAGTTATTAACGTATGTAGTGTGCTGCCACGTTTGTTATGATTTGATTTTAAGAAACACACGAAACCGAAAATTAGGTACCAATTTTTTGAGTATTTTATTTTGAGTTGAAACCCTTCCGATATCGTTTGATATCATCTAAAGATGCCATGCCCTTGGTATGTATATACCCTTTTTGTTACACGTTGTATATCACGATTGCAAAAATTAAACTCAAAGAAATGTATTCGCAAACATTTTATTCAGCAACTTTGTAAAGAATTACATGGAAATGAGATAGGGACTGAACGAGTTTATTTTATCAGAAAATTTCCAATTCTACGAGAGCAAAAATACAATCTGCGATAATAATCGTTGGCAAGCAAAACAATTTGAATTGGAAAAGTTATATAAATAACATTAGTTAAGTTCTATTTATTTTATTGGCGTTTTATAATTTGTGTACTTCAGCAGTATTTTACGCAAAGCCTATTTTGATAGAGCACTGAATGAATAATGAAGTGTTTCGGTGTTACATTAAAAAAAAATATAATCCTTTTTGCGTGAAATGGTCAATGTTTATATTTAGAATATTATGTTTTGTTTGGTATAATTTATGAATTTGTATAATTGGTGGACTTTCATAATAGGCAATAAAATGACGAACAACATAAAATAACAAAAGCTTTTTTTTTATAGTTAAAACATTACCCCACGTAAAGATTCCCACACTTAAAATTAACTCTACTGTAGAAATTAAAAAGCATAAATATCCTAAACCTGCATGCTGCATAAAATACCTACCATACACAACAAAATAGTAAGCACAAAGCCGACATTGTCATTTTAAGCCCTCACAAGATCAGCTAGGAGACTCCCGCTGTAATCTCTGAAACCGCAAGATAACACAAGACGCTAGCTAAAGCCTAGACCAGATTATGCGTGAGTATTTTAGTCAGCTGACAAATACTTTAGTACCAGACTTAGGTGTTGTAGCAGAAATACAAGGAAAGATGGTATTTATTTACTATATATCAAAGTGCATCACAAAAATACATAATTTAAAAATAATATATTAAACACTACAAAACCATTAATACTAGTATTTTGTTTAGTTAATTTGTCTCGCAACAAAAGAAAACAAATAAATTTGGCTGCCACATTCAATGGCATTTTTTCATGGTAAAGCGCGCTTGTTTATTGAGCTTTTGGTGGTTGTTGCTGCTGATGGACTACAGGTTGCAGGAACTTGAAATGATAGTCTGAACACACAGTTGCACCACACAGTTTATTTTAGTTTATTTTGCATAAGCACGAACAGAAGCGAGAGTAGATATAAGCAATATTTTTATAGCAAACCGTTTTCGTCTTGTGAAACTTTTATCTATCCTGTGACTGTACCTATATACCTTCATGCTTGTTCTTCTTCTCGCTATTGCTTTTATCTACTCTCGCTTCTGTTCGTGCTTGTGCAAAATAAACTAAAATAAACTGTGTGGTGCAACTGTGTGTTCGGACTATCATTTCAAGTTCCTGCAACCTGTAGTCCATCAGCAGCAACAACCACCAAAAGCTCATTCATTCAAAAAACTGAGTGAATATATGAATATATGCATAAGCATAGTCAACCTATAATGTTCATACAAGCCTATTTTTGTGAGAAAGGGAGTGGGCAAGTATACAGATTCAAGTCATTAGTGGACATATTTCATGTCTTAAAATTTTTCATTCTAAGTGAAATCGGTTCCTTTGTGATATTTTCTTTCACCGTTTTTAGCGTCTGTATGGGTTGAAACCCTAAACCTAAACCTCTTAACTCAGAGACGGATATCACTGAACTCTTCTGCAGTGCTTTCTGTGATTATATCGTGAAAACATGAGTACATTCTAATTTTTGCTTTGCATTCCAAACGCTCTCCACCTCACTTTTAACGGTAAGTTTTTTACTGAATCCATCTACTATTGCATATTTTTTAGAAATTTAAAAAGACAAAAGATTGAAAATATTTACAGAATTCGAAACGTAAAATTCATATTAACTTTGGTTAAGAACGTCTACTTACTCTTTCATAACATTCTTGTGAAAATAAACACTCAAAAATTTACTAACTCCGTATATATTATATTTACAACAACAAGGCAAGTCCTCCCCAAGTATGAAAAATATTGTTCCTACATTTCCATTCATATCCGTTATTCTGCGAACAATGTAACAAATGTTCGACCACCCGAAAAAGCCACAAACAACATTACGACATGAATTAATGAATAAAAAAAAGAAACGCCAGAGTTCTATTCAACGAAAACCATCGGCTTAAAACGTCGGACCTTTTTAAAAAATAATAATTCTAAACAAAGAATAAAATACGAAACAGAATGGACACTCCATATTCTGGTCAGAATGGTAAAGACGGGCCCTCTAGAGAAATGTAAATAATTTAGAGAAGCGTCCTTTGAGTACCGGGTCCCATTAAATTCCCTCTGTTTGTTGCCTTAATTAGGTAAATTACTCTAGGGAATGTTTTTTCCTTGGAAAAAAAAGTTGCCGGCAAAATAAAAATCACGGTCGTAGGTGTAAAATTAATATGGACACGCAAGCTCGTTTTTTTTTCGTTGTCCCCTTACACTATAAAGGCTTTTTATCAGATCTCTGCTTGATTAAAACGTTACATTCCCTTTTGTTAATCCTTTGAGACAGGACATGAAAGAAACATGGCGGATGTAACGTGTAGTGCCTATAACTAGGTCGTTCTAGGGTTGTTATGGTGGGAAAGGTTGGAGGGGTGGAATGTATGACAATAGGTCTCCTTGGCACTAGAAAGATATAAAGTTGAATGGCATGTTGGCCTATTAATGGTTTTACTAGCGACGCCGTTTACTTGTTGTAATTTAAATTAAAATAAAATGATGTATCTGTATAGGTTTCGATCCAAAATTACGCTTCATTAATAAAGATGCCTTGGGGGAGGCCTTTGTCCAGCAGTGGACATCTATAGGTTTATGAAGAAGAAGAAGAAAGACAGACGTCTCGTACGCACAGCTACACATCAAGCTTATAACTAACCAATATAAGCTGACTTCTGACTGTACAGAAAACCTACACAATGCAAGGTCAACCCAAACTGGAAATATACAAAGTGGTGATGACAATACGTCAATAAATTAAACACCGTGTACATCAACAAATTCTCAATCTACCCATAAAAAATCATATAAATATATCAATTAGTTTAGTCACAAGAAATTATTTTTCATTTTTCACATTTTCTACATGATGTACATGTTGATAAGGAAGCGCTTACAGGTTAATGGAGTCAAGTCGATACAGGACCGCGCTGTCGCCGATCGGCGGACAGTGAACCAATATTTTAAAAGATGTTCCAATCCGTTTGCAATTTTATGCGATTTACTATATTTGAATTTTGTTTTATTTTTTTATTTATGATGTTACATTTTTTTCTATTATTAGGATTACTCCTATTGAACCAGCATTGTGTTTTTATTTTTTGTCGTACTATCAGCAGCACTCTGCATAGCCGTGTGTACCAAGGTTGACAAATCGATATTTTATTATGACAGCAATATACCGGCGGTGGCTATAGATAGCCATGAAGTTCAAATGTGAAGAAAGGTAAACGAAAAAAGCAGTTCATTATAATTGTAAACTTGTATTGTTTACAATTATAATGTACTACATTATTCGTTTATTTGAAAGCAGGCAAAAAAACGAACGCACAGTACACAATCCTATTACAAAGAATAACATTCGCATACCTACTTCTTACATTATTTTCTAAAAAAAAACACGCCCAAAAGCACATTTTAATGTATAAAAAAAAGCAGGAATGCATTCACAGTACGTTTGGTTTGAATTCCACACTTTCCAGGCGCACACACACACACACATACACACATAGGTAGGTACTTGAAAACAGAGCATTCTTACAGTCGTTGGGGTCATATCTTTTCAGAGTCTGTTGAGTGCGAGACAAATTAAAGAGAAGTCTTATTGTAGGGTGACATCGAGTTGGGATAGAAAAATAAAGCTTTGAATTTAATTTTTTCTTAAGAAGAGATTTTTCATTAGAAGCTGAACTAATCTGTACTAATATATAAATCTGAAGAGTTTGTTTGTTTGTTTCTTTGTTTGAACACGTTAATCTCTGGAACTACTGGTATCTTTTTGCGCTGGATAGCACATTAATACAAGAAGGCTTTGGGCTATATAAAATCACGCTGCAACCAATAGGAGCGGAGCATATAAAAAGAACATATCGAGACCTACGCTACGCGGGTGAAACCGCGGCGCGCAGCTAGTATTATATATATACAATAACATAACATACAAACAAAAAAAATATATTTTTATGTCCAATCTTTTGAATCCCATGTTGCTTTATTCTCTAAAATCGTTGTTTTATTCTATTCTCTAGTATCCCTAAAACTTTTTGGTACTACGTTTATTTCCAAGATGTGTGATGTTCTCAGTTATTCCTTCACGGGAAAATGGGAATATGGAATGGCAACACGCTATATTTCATGTCAAACTTTAAAAATGGTAATTGAGGACCGCGTTTTATAATCACACTCTTGTAATTACTTTTTAAAGTGGTCGTTTTATCAAGATGTTAGTTACTAGAAATGGCGACGTACTAAAAACCATTGAAATATTACGGTCATAAAAACCACAAATAAAGTAACAAAACCGTTTGATTTAGTATTTGATGTTTAATTTTAAAAATTATATCGTCCTCTGTGGCGCAGCGGTCAACACGCCTGCCTGCGACGTGGAGGAAACTGGTTCGATCCCCGCCAGGTCATTATGGAAAACGATCCTTTCCTGATTGGCCTGGGTCTTGGATGTTTATCTATATATGTATCTATTATAAATATATGTAGTATCGTTGAGTTAGTATCCCATAACACAAGTCTCGAACTTACTTTGGGGCTAGCTCAATCTGTGTGATTTGTCCGTACCTATATATATATATATATATATATTATATTATACTATTGCTAGCTGCGTCCCGTGGTTTCACCCACACAAATAGTATTGACATAAAAGCAGATAAAAACCTATTCTCATGCCTAGCGAATGTATATACGAAATTTCGAAAAATCGGTCAAGCCGCTTCGGAGGAGTATGGGAACGAAAACTGTGACACGAGAATTTTATATATAAGATTATATTCATTTTAGTTTTATAAATGAAGAATCATTTTATTAAATAAATAGGGACTTTTTACATAAAATATCTATGATAATTTACCCATGGACATCAAAATGGCAGTTGCCAGTCAAAATATCAAGACTGTAGATCGACATAAACATATTTTTAAGCAAATCTACTTGTCTTTAATCATATCCACATTTACCCAAAGCCATGGCCACCCCGCGAGCCACCGAGGCGGCGAAGGAGCGGCATTCATACCGCGACGCTTCTCGTCTCGTTCCCCATTCATTGTGATGATTGCTCCACACTCATTATATGTACTAGCAGCAAACCGCGACTCTGAGTGTCCCGCCAGGATGTTTGACTTATAGTAAATGACGGGAGTTTTTTGCCTTTGTGCTATTGTGGGAGGTTTTGTGGTTAATATATAAGGTTTATGATATTTCAGGTAGCGTGGTTTCGAGAAGGAGGCAAACAGAAGGACCCAGCTGGGATGGGCAGCATTTGGTAAACTTGTATTTTCGTCGCTCATACCTCAATGTTTGAAGACAAAAATCTTCAACCTACCCGTCCTACCCATCATGACTTACGGAGCCGAGACGTTGACACTAACGGTCAGACTAGTCCATAAGTTTAACGCCGCTCAGCGAGCTATAGCGCGGGCTATCTTGGGCGTCTCCCTGAAGAACCGCATCAGAAATGAGGTGATCCGACAGAGGACCAGAGTCACCGACATAGCTGAGAAGATTTGCAAGCTGAAGTGGCAACAGACTGGTCACAAATGCCGCAGGACCGACAACAGTTGGGGTAAACGAGTCCTCGAGCGGAGACCGCGCCTCGGCAAACGTTGCGTAGGACGCCCTTGGGCGAGATGGAGCGACGACATCAAAAAGGTGGCTGGTAGTGGCTGGCTGAGAACTGCTCAGACTCGAGCTTGTTGGCGTGCCATGGAGGAGGCCTATGTCCAGCAGTGGACCAGTAGAGGCTGATGATGATGACTAGTCTTTACTGGTAGAATCAAATTTTAATGAACCAGCTTTGTTGTTTTTGATGAACCAGTTGTGCCCCGCGGTTTCACCCGCGTAATTTTCGATCCCGGGGGGGTAATCGAGATTTTTTTTTTTGTCTTATTCCTAGTTATAAACCATCTGTGTGCCAAATTTTATTCAAATCCTTTCAGCAGTTTTTGAATTTAAGTTTTTGAATGACAATTAAGTTAATTTCAGAATGACTAGCATTATTGAGAAAGTTATAAAAAAAATGAATTTGTAACGTATACAGAACACTATTGTGAAGGAATGTAAAGTTATCATTTCATTAATTTATATTTGCTCATACATATCGTGATCGAATTAGGAATGAGTCTACTAAAGTCTCAGATATAGCCCAGCTGATTAACGCTTTGAAGTGGCAGTGGGCGGGACATATACCACGTAGAGCCGATGACAGATGGGGCAGACAGGCTCTTGAATAGCGACCACGTACTGGCAAGCGCAGCGTCGGACGCCCACCGACTAGGTGGTCGGATCATCTGACCAAAATCGCAGGGAGGCGCTGGATGCAGGCCGCCAACCGTTCTTTTTGGAAATCCTTGGGGGAGGCCTATGTCCAGCATTGGACTTCATGCGGCTGAGACATGAGATGAGATGATACATATCACGAACGCAGGATAAGAATCATGTGCTGAGTTCATGGTTACATTTTGCGTTTTGATGATTTGCTGAATATCATCGCAGGGAAGATGTTTAAGTCTCTGCAGCAAGGTCATTGTGAGCTGATAATGAAGATTACTGTATCGAAGGTCGGTAACAATAACTTCTAATGTTAAGTTACTTATTTGAACAAAATCGTCTGAAGGTAGATACTCTAACTTAACCAAAACATATTGCTTACACGTTTGTACGAAGCAATTCACTTGAAGTATTGCTCAGACCTGACTTCATTCCGAGATCAAAGACCTTACGTATACTATTTTTAGGGACCCGTGTTGTAAAAGAGGTCCGAGGTCCGGAGAGAATTAATGTACCTTGTTTGGCTTAATCGCTTTTAGACACTGCTTAAAAGGCGAAGTAGCGTGACAGGTAGCAAAATGACCGATTAGAGAAAGGAAAGCAATAAAGAAACATTATTTATTCTGCACAAGTAAAACACACATTACAAATCTATACTAATATATAAAGCTCAAGAGTTTGTTTGTTTGAACGCGCTAATCTCAGGAACTGCTGGTTCCATTTAAAAAATATTTTTGCGTTGGATAGCCCATTAATCCAGAAAGGCTAAAGGCTATATAACATCACGCTGCGACCAATAGGATCGGCAACTAGTAAATAATAATAAAAAAAAAATAGAGTAAAAAAAAGTCAGTTACTCAAACATTAAACTTATAAACAATGTTGGTCTGATGTCAGAGCCAGGATCATGAACAACACATTATTTCACAATCAATTTGAGCACATAATTAATTTTGCCTTTCATACACATATCTAAAACGAACAGCTGATCTGTTAGTTTTAGGTCATTTCACAAAAATGTGTTCACCGATTAGGGGGCAGGACGCACTTTATATTTTTTCTCTAGGCCAAAAAATAACCTATATGTAAAATTTCTGAATGATCGCGTCACTAATTTAGGCAATACTACTGTCAGGATTATTAATGTATAAGATCTTTACGTGTAATACGACAGTCGCTTTAATTAGCTATAAAGGTATATGAAGACACAGCGTGGCTGGGCACCCCGATAATGTGGAACGACGACCTGGTGAAGGTCGCAGGAAACCACTGCATGCGGGAGGCGCAGGACCAGTCGTCGTGGATCCTTGGGGGAGGCCTATGTCCGCAGTGGACGTCTTTCGGCTGATGTATATGAATTTGGTAGACTAACGTATCTGTAGAATTGCGGCGCCAGGGGGGTCGCCATAGGTAATCCCTACGTTTGGCAGGCGGGTTGGGGATCGCAGTAATTTGATATTCCACAGCTTCCTGGTGAGTTTCCTTAGTCGCCTCTTACGGCAACCACGGAAGAATATGGGTATGGTATGGTACTATTCTAAGCCCGGTACCACATGGGGCATTTTTATTATTGGTATGCATATAAAACATCGCAGTCACAGCATAGTACCCTTACAATACGGAATAAATTCCTAGTTTTGGCAATATTTTCTACCAATATCAATAAACAAACATACCAGTTCTCTCAACAAGAGAAATGTGAGAGGACTCTTATGCAAATAGTGGTACGTCAAAACAAACACGCGTTTGCTCCCACCCGCATGGCTAACATCAGATGAAAATAAACAGTTTTTTTAATAATCTTTTTGAAGTTATAACGTTATTTTTGTATGATTTGGAAGTCGACGAAACAAAATGGCGATAGTAGAAAAAGACGGACACTTAACTTCAAAAGATTTATTCATCATCATCATCATCAGCCTTTACGCGTCCACTGCTGGACATAGGCCTCTTTCATGGCACGCCAACAAGCTCGATCCTGAGCAGTTCTCCGCCAGCCACTACCAGCCACCTTTTTGATGTTGTCGCTCCATCTCGCCCAAGAGCGTCCCACGCTACGTTTGCCGAGACGCGGTCTCCACTCAAGGACTCGTTTACCCCAACGGTTGTCGGTCCTGCGGCATATGTGACCAACCCATTGCCACTTCAGCTTGCTAATCCTCTCAACGCAAAAGATTTATTGCGGGAGAAAAAGAGGTAGCATTGTACAGTCCTTCGTATCCACTCGCTCGTTATTTTTTTATTTCACTCTTTAGTTACCTTATGCTCTGACTTTGAACAAATCTGTAAATAGCAGTGTATACGGATGTAACAATAGTAGGTACCTAAAACATACGTTTAAAATCCTTACTCATATTATAAATGGGAAAGTGAGTTTGTTCCGCTTTCACGCCGTAACTACTGAACCGATTGCTTTGAAATTTTGTAGACGAAGTTAGAAGTCCGGATTAAATAATAGGGTACTTTTTATCCCGGAAAAAGTACCCTTTAGTAGTACATGATGTTCCCGAAGGAAATCTAAAAAGCGCGATATAACCGAACTCCACGCGGCCGAAGCCGCGTGCGGAAAGCTAGTATATTATAATTATCAAACATTGTGAACTATGATCATTACTAAAACCTACAATTATCATGTTCTCGAAATTTTTCATTCCTCTCATTATCTTGAAACAATTTTTTTTTTAAGGTTTCGTTTCTACCACGTGTGATGTTGCCATGTGTATAAATACTGTTATGAATGCTGAAAAACAAGACTGCACAAATAAAAGCCGCATCTACAAGTTGTTGAGGCCATTTTTAGTTGTAGTAATTATGAACTGACTGGAGACAGAAATTGCCCTTTATTGCTACAGCAACACGGTAAGGATTTTAACTGTGTTATCTTTAAAAGAACGCCATTAAGTAATTAGTGTTGCAAGTTAAATGCTGGGGCGTTTTAGACTGGCGCGTGTCCATGGTTCTGTCTCTTTCTTTGGGGATAAATTGAGTTCTTTGTATTTTTGGTTTATGGTATGATTAAAATGTAATCTTTTGGAAGACATTTTTTTTGTTATTAAAATAATAATATTTAGTTGTTCAAGACTCAAAACTTATTTACATTATACGGACGACAGCAGGTCGAGATACCCGAAACTGTCAAATATCCCCAATCAACCTTGAGACTTAATACTTGAGAGATAAAGATAATAATCCTAAAAAAGGAAAAAGAAAGAGGTAGACCAAAGAAGTCCTGGCTTGACGTTGTAAGAGATGACATGCGTTCCAACAATCTCACACCACGGGATGCCAGAGAACGTGCGAAATGGAGGCGTATTAGTAGGAAAGCGGACCTCGGGCTCCAACGCGAAAGCCGCGTATGCAACCGGGATTACACGCTGAGATGATGATGATGGAAATAGAGGTAAAAATCTAATAAAGGATTGTAGTAGCTTAATGTGTCGTCTGTACCTTAAATTTAATTTTAATTACATCATTCATCAAGCGTTTCGCCTCCTCCTTTGTACCGCGTACATCGAGGGACTGGAACAATTTGCCAGCGGCGGTGTTTCCGTCGGACTACAATTTGATTGTCTTCAAGGCTAGAGTGAATAGGCTCTTAATAAACTAGTGCGCTTTACCATCAACGATTGCGTCACTGCTTATCATCCGGCAGGATTGCGGTCAAGCGCTAGTTTATAATATATACAACGTGTAACAAAAAGGGTATATACATACCAAGGGCATGGCATCTTTAGATGATATCAAACGATATAGGAAGGGTTTCAACTCAAAATAAAATACTCAAAAAATTGGTACCAAATTTTCGGTTTCGTGTGTTTCTTAAAATAAAATCATAACAAACGTGGCAGCACACTACATCTGTTAATAACTACTCGTTACCCGTCACGTTACTTGCGAAAATCCGATAAATGTCTTCAATATCTCTGTGCGACTAGTATGATAGTAGCCTATCACAGGCGGTGTTTTTCCTCATAACTTCCTAACATAAAGAGATATAATTAAAAATCCCTTCCAATATCGTTTGATATCATGTAAAGATGCCATGCCTTTGTTATATATATACCCTTTATGTTACACATTGTATAAAAAAAAAATCTTGTGGTGACAAGTGGAAATATAGTGAACACGTGTAAATGGTCATAAACTAGGAGGACACACTAAATAATGGTTTGTCTAAGAGAACTAGGATTGGGACACAAAGCGCGTGACACCATCGCGGTAGGCTGAGGCTCTTACCAAAAGGCCTAAACAAAAAAAAAAGAATTATGTGGAAAAGGGAGAGCATTTGCTCAGTGTATTTTAACTAGTGTGCAAAGTATAACTTTAAATTCAACATCATTCTATTAGACTTCTAGCGTCGAAATATTCCTTTACTGATAAAAAAAACAACAGCTGTTTTATAGAAGAACTGCAATAGGGATGCTTCCTGCGTAAAAAAAATAATTGATTCTATTTAGTCCGTCATTCAGATTATAGAAAAATATTGGAAGCGTATATTTTGTTTTATCAAATCAATAAAAATTTACAAATATAAAAGGCGTCAAAGATCAGGAGTGGGGCTGGTGATGTCACTGCTCGCTAAAAAGTGTAGCGTGCAGTGACGTCACACGAGTTTTCAACGCACTGTGTCGTCTTCATTTTTTGTTTCTAAGAAAAAAGAAAAAATACGTGTCAAGTATTTTTGGAAATCTTACTGACGGACTAATTAGTTTTTTTTAAACCTATTGCTATGTAGTAAATATGTACCATAACAACTTTATTTTTTGGATAATATACCTTCATTACTTTTCATTACTAATCCATTAACTACTCATTTACTCGCTAAATTACTAAGATTACAGACAGCAAAACAGTTAAATACGCTTTAATTTGTCGAAAATCATTCGTATTACGTTCAATTTACGTGAAGAAATAGAGTAGTTACTAGGAAAGCCATTAAGTAGTTAAGCCAGTGAACCAGAATCCTCTCTAGTGTAAACTAAGCATAAGCACTGCCACTAATACAGTCCAGTAACCATGCCAGTGAACTGTGAATCTACATATTACTTAATATAATTTTCTCACTAATCGGTTACTCTGGGATTAGACAGTATTGCAAAACATTATTTTTGTTTTATACTGGGGTTTGGACTAATAAGAATTTAATAAGTGTATTTTATGTTTACTTAAGTTTTTTATTTTATTAATTATAAACTAGTGCTTGACTCCAATCTCGCCTGATGGTAAGCAGTGATGCAATCGTTGTTGGTAAAGCGCACTAGTTTATTAAGCTACACTTAAAAAACTTAGGAATAGGAAGGATGACGGCAGTTGAGCGAGGTGATGCAATGCTAAACCCAAGACCAACACGACCAACGATGCTGCGCCAGAGGGAGGTTCATTTGGAGACTCTCCACGACCAAACTCCCGACACAACAACATTTGGCGCATCGTACCCGGCACACATCGCAACACAACTGCTCAGACCCGTCCTCCGTATGGATTCACCAGATATCATGGCGGAACACGACGAATCGCTTGGCGGCAAGACCTTGTCTGGTGGGTGGTAACTTCTGCCGGCAGCCGATGTTATGGCCTACCACCGAGAAAATATATGCACTGAGTATCTTGCCAGAGCAACTCCATAGCTTCAGTTAACTGAAAATAATACAGCATGGAATTTCAGTCGAGTTACCTAGCTTACTACAATCCATACTAATATTATAAATGCGAAAGTAACTCTTTCTGTCTGTCTGTTACGCCTTCTCGCTTAAATCTCTCAACCGATTTTGATGAAATTTGACACAGACAATCTTTAGCCCCTGAGAAAGGACATAGGCTACCTTTTATCCCGGAAAAAAAATATATTCCCGAGGGAAATCTAAAAAGCGCGATATAACCGAACTCCACGCGGGCGAAGCCGCGCGCGGAAAGCTAGTGACTAATAAACATTAGCAAAAAAAAAAAACATTTTTGAAAAAATTAAAAAGGGGTGTTAAATTTTCGATATTAATTTTTGTACTAGGGTGAACGAACTGTTGTCGCTCCATTCTGCGTCCCCTTAGAATACTCACATATAGGATGTTTCAAACTATGTACCTAATGCGTCATATTAGAATGCATGATATTTTCATATTTTAAATGATTCAAAAGTCTTTTTTTACTAAAGTTATTAATCAATAAATAGTGGGCTGTTTTTGTAAGAAGACTAAAATTATTGTACGTTGTACATAATATTTTTACAATTCGGCTAGGTACCAAAAACACATCACACCAATCTTTCTATTTTTTTTTTATCAGCTGTTTCATAAAAAGTACAATGCCTGAAAGACGTTGAAAATATGTGGAAGAGCCTTATTCTTATATTCGATTGAAATCTCTTGGAGATCAGAAATACTAAAACCGTGATTATTGCCACCCTGAACAGTACGGTGAACGAACTGTTGTCGCTCCATTCTGCGTCCCCTTAGAATGCTCACATATAGGATGTTTCAAACTTTGTACGTCATGTGTCATATTAGAATGCATGATATTTTCATATTTTAAATGATTCAAAAGTCTTTTTTTACTAAAGTTATTAATCAATAAATAGTGGGCTGTTTTTATAAGAACACTAAAATTATTGTACGTTGTACATAATATTTTTACAATTCGGCTAGGTACCAAAAACCTATTCCACCAATTTTTCTGTCTTTTTTTTATCAGCTGTGTCATAAAATGTACAATGCCTGAAAGACGCTGAAAATGTGTAGAACAGCGTAATATTTATATTCGATTGAAATCTCTTGAAGATCAGAAATACTAAATCCATGATTATTGCCACCCTGAACAGTACAAGTCTTCGGTAACTCCGTTCTTCCCTTAAGATACCCAAGACTTATAATGTTGTATGTCATCTAACTTCATTGTAATTCAAATTGCCACTAGTTCAAAACCGACACTTCTAAAACTTGAGCAATAATCTAAAACTTGAAATTGCACCGCGCCAATCCGAAAGTTCCCACCAATTATCCACATTGATTTGCATATCCAGAGTACAGCAACCCCCCTACACTTGTACCTACTCAGTTAGTAACACCTCTGGGAAAAGACCATTCCGCACTGGCCCAATCCATTGCTCGTTACACCCAAGCTAATATAGCCACTAAACATTTTGAATAATTAATGTACTACAACCATAAAGATAATTATATCGTGCCGGATCGTTTCTGGAGCAAGGAATCGGAAAGTAGAACGATGTTAGTGGATTCTTCTTGTGAATAAGTAATATATTGTTTTGGGTAGAGCGTGGGCATCTACATTATGTAAGGGTATAAATAAAATGGGTTTCGTTTCCCATCGCGTTTTTCTTTAAATCAAACTGCTCTTACTTGGATATCGAGCCTTTTGTTCTGGCTTTGGAAATTACTTAAAGTTGATCTATTTATATCTAGTTAGAGCTCAACCAATTGTATTAATTAAAGAGTAACCAATGCCAAAAATTTTCGAATACGTTTTTTGAAAAAAAAAAAAAAAATGGAATGAAATGGTCATTAATAACTAACAGTTAATAATTATTTATTTTAAGATTAGCAAAGATATTATGTTATGCGATAAGATAAAAAAATATATTATATTATAAAATATATTTTTCTCGGTGGTAGGCAACAACATCAGCCGCCGGCATAAGTTACCACCCACCAGACAAAGTCTTGCCGCCAAGCGATTCGTCGTGTTCTGGCATGATGTCTGGTGAAGCCGTACGGAGAACGGGTCTGAGCAGTTGTGTTGCGATGTGTGCCGGGTACGATGTGCCTAATGTTGTTGTGTCGGGAGTTTGGTCGTGAAGGCTCTCCAGATCATCCTCTGGCGCAGCATCGTTGGTCGTGTTGTTGGGTTAAACATTGCATCACCTCGCTCAACTGCCGTCTTCCTTCCTATTCACTCAGTTTTTTTGAGTGAATAGGCTTAATAAGCTAGTGTGCTTTACCATCAACGATTGCATCACTGCTTACCATCAGGCGGGATTGCAGTCAAGCACTAGTTTATAACTATAAAAAAAAAAAATATATATGCAAAACAAAACAAAAACAAAACAAAAATTTACAAATACAAAACAAAAATTTACCAACTCTTATCAAAAAGATATTAAAAAAAATAATAATATTGTGACAGGTAACTTTCTCCCTGCCTCATGTACAGGCGACAGCACATCAAGCTACTACAATCTGTCAGATTTCTTTATTAGATTTTCAACTTTATCCCTAAAGTATTAAGGCTCAAGGTTGATTGGGAATATTTGGCAGTTTGAGGTAGCTTGACCTGCTGTCGTCCGTACATATATTGTGTTGTATGCATATATTATATTATTATGCGAAGTTATTAGCCCACTATTACTTACTTTAAAAAAAGGCAAACTTTAAGAAACATACTCGAGATGTGCTCACAGGTGAACCCAACCCAAAATACTGGAATATAGCAGTATCCGGTTAGACTGGAGGCTGACCTCAGCTTGGGAAAAGACTAGGGAGATATGATTGTAACGCTAGTAAATCTTCAGTGATTGATGAGAGTGACCTATGCATCTTCATAGGCACTATACTTGTGCCAATTTCGATAAAGAATAGAGGTAAACAAACCAATTTAGGGTTATCACAACTCACACATTTTACAAATCTCCTATAATTTACATGATAATTGACTATTTATTAACAATTCCTATACGTTATTATATTTAAATAGAATCACTAAAATAACAAGCATAATAACTTGCTATTTCGAAAAACCATTAAAAAACCGACATTTATTTTACGTGATAGCCCTACAGGTACCTATTAAACACATTTTGCGGAATTCAGCAAATGAAGTTGAAGCATTTGTCCATGCAATTTTGCGTATTTTAACTACATTTCAAATACACATACTTCATAATACTTTCAAGTTTCAAGTATGGACTAAGTATAATATACAATGTGTAAAGAAAACCCTGTCCGATCCGTGAAGGTATTGTTAGGTATCGATAACTGATTCTACTAAAGCCCACAAAGACAGGCTAAACTTAAAAAAAAATCCCTCTAAAAAAATAAATATATTTTCGCAAAAAGAGGTAACTTAATACATGTGCCGTAAGCAACACCCTTCCGCGGGCGGCGGGGGGCAGGACACGCGGCACCTGTGACTTGTTCGCGTCGCTATTCGCTTATAATAATACTGGTGTTGTCACTTTTTTAAAAATTACCAAATTTCGGGGAAATTGGAATTAATTCCCGGGAAAAAAGGATTATTTCAAAATTCATTAGTATTGTTACTATGATGTTTATGTAAAATTTTATATTATATTTGGTCAAGTGTTTACCTAACCTTTATTATCCTTATGGGTCGGACAGGGTTTTCTTTACACATTGTATATTATGTGTCAAAAATTTCACTTATTAGGAAATTAGCTTACAGGTGTGTCATATTTCATTCAAATCAGTTAAGAGTTTTATACAAATCATAAATAGGCAGTAGGATTAATACTTGTATGAAAAAAATATAGTTTAAAAAACTAGAAAAACATGCTTTTAAAAAATATCAAAAATATAACGTTAAAAACAATTTTTAAAAAAGCGTGAGGCGCTTATTGCCATAATTTTTGTAGGTATATTAAGCGCCTCATGCTTTTTAAAAAAATATTCTTAAGGTTTTAGTTTGATATTTTTTTAAAACATGTTTTTCTAGTTTTTTAAACTATATTTATTTTCAACTTTTTAGTACGATATTCATTTTTTTTTAAAAAAAAGAACGAACGAATGTATTGAAAACGGTGGGACATTTTACAGTAATGAGCCGATCACTCGTAGTCCAAAGAGTTAGAGACGGACAAACAAACAAACAAGCAAGCAAGCAAGCAAGCAAACATACAAGTGAAGCTAATAAAAAGCATGTAATCATATATTTATTTTCAACTTTTTAGTTCGATATTCTTTAAAAAAAAAACGAACAACGAACGTATTGAAAACGGTGGGACATTTTACATTAATGACCCGCTCACTCGTAGTCCAAAGAGTTAGAGACGGACAAATAAACAAACAAGCAAACAAGCAAGCAAGCAAGCAAACATACAAGTGAAGCTTGTAATCATCCACCTAGAAAAGGTCATTACCATCTTCCTTTTAGGTGTAAACAAGTCGTTGCCTAGCAACGGTTTGTTTACCTCTATTCATTATCGAATTTCATTCGACGCAGCAAACTGCCCGCCCTTCCGAGCCATAAACATAACAGAGTAACATATGTATATGTAAACTTTCAGATTCATAAATATTAGGATCAAATATATTTTGTATGATACGTCATAGGGACCACAGACCCATATGTACTTCAGGTCACGTACAGCGTCACATGGCTTCCGAAAAGAGATCCTTCATCAAATATCGTTCACATTTCGCTTTTTTATATCAAGCTGATATTTTTTATGTCTATAGAGACAGAGTACGGTTTTATGTTAACGTAATGAAAAGAGATTTGAGTCTTTTAAGGCTTTTTTTTTATAAATTACTAGCGGCTGCCAGCGACTTCGTTCGCGTGGAGTTAGTTATGCTCCGCTCTTATTGACCGCAGCGTATAGCCTAAAGCCTTCCTAGATTAATGGGTTAACCAACGCAAAAAGATTTTTTCAAATCGTACCAATAGTTCTTGAGATTAGCGCGGTCAAACAAACAAACAAACTCTTCAGCTTTATATATTAGTATAGATAAACTAATGCTTCATCGCAATCCCGCCTGATTGTGACGCAATCGTTGATGGTAAAGTGTATTAGTTTATCAAGACTGCATGCTAATGTCTGCAACAGATTTACAATAAAAGTGCCAAATAATGGGGGTGCTAATCCGCATTGAGCAAGCATGGTGATTACGCTCAATCCTTCTCTCTATGAGAGGAGACCTGTGCCCAGCAGTGGGACAATAAAAAGGTTGATAATGATGAACGATGATGAGCACCAATAATGTCAACAATTGCCAAGTTTCAATTGCAATTTTGAAATGCGGCACATTAAATAAATCTATGTACTTAAAAAATGCTATGTTCGTGTCCACATTAAAAAATGAATGAATAAGTCGTGTCTGAATTAAGCCGAGTGTACACACACTTTTACTCGTGACTGTACTGACATTCACCGTAATGTGTGTCTTGTGCCCAGCAGTGCGACAATAAAAAGGTTGATAATGATGAATAATGATGAGCAACAATAATGTCAACAATTGCGAAATTTCAATTGCAACTTTGAAATGCGACACATTAAATAAAGCTATGCACTTAAAAAATGTTATTTTCGTGTCCACATTAAAAAATGAATGAATAAATCGTGTCTGAATTAAGCCGAGTGTATAGGTACACACTTTTGCTCGTGACTGTACTGGCATTCACCGTAATGTGTCTTGTGTCCAGCAGTGCGACAATAAAAAGGTTGATAATGATAACAATGTTGAGCACCAATAATGTCAGCAATTGCCAAGTTTCAATTGCATGTACTTATAAAATGCTATGTTCGTGTCCACATTAAAAAATGAATGAATAAGTCGTGTCTGAATTAAGCCGAGTGTATACACACTTTTGCTCGTGACTGTACTGAAATTCACCGTAATCTCTCGCATACCTACCCGCATTCGAATTAGCACCAGTGGGTCTGTAAATAGATTTTCATAGCACCAGCTACAAGTGTTGTGGCGTTTTAAGGGGTACTAAAACTAGAGCATTATTTGCATAGCATGATTAATGAAGTGGCAACCAGTGGTTAAGGGTTACAGGGGCAACGAAATGACTATTAATTTTCAACTACCTGTGTTATTGCGTTTTGTGAAAATAATTATTTATAACTTAATTCTTCTTCTTCTTCGTTTCGCTCTTGACAGAACGGTCGTGGTCACTATGACTGAATCCGAGACGCTGATGTTACACGCCGTACGATCTCTCTCCATCTATCCCTGTTGGACGACAGTCTGGAGCATTTATTTACAGGTCCCCCCACTGCCGCATCGGTGACCTTCCACGAGGTCTGTTCCCTTCCACTCTGCCCTGGACGACCAAACGTTCTATAGAGTCACCATTACGCCTTGATATGTGACCGAAAAATCCGAGTATACGGGACTGTACTATTTCTGAAAGACGCTGTTTGATGCCGAGTTCTTGGAGTATAGAAACATTTGTTCTAAACTCGGTCCATGATATCCCAAGCATTCTTCTCCAACACCACATTTCTAAGCACTTGAAAATTGGTCCTAGTAGATTTCCAGGTTTTTAAAATTGCTTGTTGTTGAACGACTTTAAAATATAAAACAAAAAAAAAAGTATATCAAAACAATTTTAAACATTTTTTTTATATATAAATTAGTCGTTGACCGCAATCCCGCCTGATGGTAAACAGTGATGCCATCGTTGATGGTAAAGCGCGCTAGTCTATTAAGAGTCTATTAATTAATTGTAGTCCGACGGAAACACCGCCAGTGGAAAATTGTTCCGGTCCCTCGATGTACAAAACGACGGTATAAAAGACGAGGCGAAACGCTTCGTTCGGATCGTTGTGGTGTCAATAACTTAAGGGTGGAAACTCGCCGTACGACGGGTCGTCTGATGATGGAACGGAGATGGGGTAATTAAATCATGCAATTCCACTCTCATTTTAAAGTCAGTAAGCATCTTTTGCTTCACCATGGACCATATTTATTTACTGTAATTAATATTAAGCTGGCTGGAATAACCGCCAAAGGCCGCCATGGTCCACGCACAATGGTCCACTGGCGGGACTGAGTGCGGAAACCAAACCAGTAGCATAGAACAATATGAATTGGAAAACAATATCTAACAAAATATTGTGGTTCCTTGAGAATTTATACCGCAGGTGACCTAAAAAGCAAACCTGCTATATACCTGCGAAAAATAGGTCGGCTAACTAAAATCTGTAACAGCAGTTCCATCGCCCACAAACTCCACAAATACCTTGTTACATGCGTCAAAACTAAAACGGGGTACGTGTCAATTCTCAACGAAAACAATTACGCGTGCAAACGGGCCGAGCAATTTACATAGAAGGGCGTCGTCGTCGCCCGGGGCGCGGGACCGCCCGATTAAAATCCCTAAAATACACGTCAACGTGTTGACGTTTTGATGAGGCGAAATAAATTGTGCGGGATAGAGGGGGGTACCTCCTAACCCCCGGGGTATATGCGTGCCCCAAGAAAATGAAGGTAATCAGCCGACTGTGTCGCCCGTTTTTGCTTTGAAAACTGTGCCGTGCGCGAAATTTGTCAGCTTAAACAGTCCAAATGCTGGGTTGTGTAATTTTTTTCATTCCTGCAGAATCATTCGCCTTGTATTTTGAATATTACGTAGATTTTGATATGGTAAAATGTGATTCGAAATTGCAGTCAATTACACCCTCTTAGTCAGTTAAAGTGCAGAGTAAAAAATATAACATGCCACATGGTTTGTGATTTCACATTTTCTTTGCTTGAAATCAACCTTTCTCACAGCGCTAAGTACATTGTGTTACCATCATAATCATCAACCTTTTTATCGTCCTACTGCTGGGCACAGGTCACCTCTCATACAGAGAAGAATTGAGCGTAATCACCACGCTTGCTTAATGCGGGTTGGCGATTTCAGACTTCAAAGTCCAGGATTCCTCAAGATGTAATTCGATTTAATTTTGACACTAATTCTACTGTAAACTAGAGAATACATATATAAAGAATATATGTAAAGAAAACCCTGTCCGATCCGTGAAGGTAATGTTAGTTATCGATAACTGATTCTACTAATGCTTATAAAGCCGGACTAAACTTAAATGGAAATTCGCCCTAAAAAAATTAAATATTATTTCGCGAAAAGAGGTAACTTAATACATGTGCGGTAGGCAATACATGCGCGGGCGAAGGGGGGCAGGGCACGCGGCACGCGATCGCATCCCTCTTAATAACACCGTCAAAAATTGTGTTGGAATTAATTCGCGGAAAAAAAAAGATTATTTCAAATTTCATTAGTAGGTAAGTTGCTACTATGATGATTATGTAAAATTTAATATTTATTTGGTCTCATGTTTACCTAACCTTTATTATCCTTATGGTTCGGATGGGTTATTCATATTGTATATAAAAAAAAATATTAAACACAATTGGTATTATAAATAAAATTCCAAATCACTTATATTAGTTCCTCAACATACTTCTTTGAAATGTGGACAGTAGGAATTTTCCTTTCTAACAACTAAAACTCCTAACAAGTCTGGCAGTACCCTAAAATTTCAAAGTCCTCAATATTTGGGAATATTGAGGACTTTGAAACGGCAACCCACTCGGTCCATATTAGTCGGCGCCCACAGCCACAGCTCCACACGAACGCCCGAATCAAACTGTAACCATGCAATAATAGGCCCGTCAGTACCCACGACACCTCGTCATACGCACACAACGGTGACCATTTAAAACTTTCCCGAACACATGACATGAGGTGACAACCCTAGCAGACAAGCAATATTGAACTATATTGTTCGTACCTTAAGGTCGTTGCGTATGACAACGTGCTTGAAATATGGATAGAAAATTTAACTTTGCCGCTGAGTTTGAAGTTGTTTAATGCAAAAATATTTATTGGAGTTTCCTACGTCATGCGTGTTTGGGACATACTTAGGGTGTACATATTAAGTTTGGTAGAAGTATTAATTGCTAGGTTATAGGGTTCAATTCGAATAAAGTCAAAACTTGTGGTGGGGTAGTGGTTAAAAGACAAGCCTCTCAAGTAGTAGTCTGCGGGTTCGATTTCAGGACAGGAAAGTACCAATGTAACTTTTCTAAGTTATATGTTGAGGCAAACACGCAATGAAATGGACGTGTTGTAAAACGGACACTCACTGATGTCTTAGAATTTTTGCACGAAAATATTCATATCGTTTGGTTATTGGCTACAGTGATGACCATAGACAAACCCACAATAATGATGGCTCGCGGCAGCCATTACTTGCCTTGAATATTTTTGTGCGAAAATTCTAAAACTTCATTCAGGGTCCGTTTCACAACGCGTCCATTTCATTGCGTATTTCCCCTACTTTCTAAGTATATCTTAGCCACCCATGACTGATCAAAAGGTGAAGGAAAACATCTTGGGGAAACCTGGACTTCTGAAATCGCTAACCAGCATTGAGCAAGCGTGGTGATTACGCTCAATCCTTCTCTGTATGAGACCTGTGACCATCAATGGGACGATAAAAAGTTGTTGATGATGATGATAATGATAATGATGATGATGATTGTGAACTACGGCTTAGAATATTCTTTTTAAATGCTTTTGGAAATTCTGACTTTCTGAATTCTGTCTTTTGTTACTCTCGGCCGCCTAAATCAAGCCCTATTTTTTTTGCGGATGGGAGATCATCGAATGACCTCTCCCGCCCTGGGCGGAGCGAAAGGGCGTGTCAGACATTTACTGACCAAAACACAACCGTTTTCTTTCACTTACCTGTGCGCCAGGGCCACGATATGTACCACTTTCGAACAACAATATTAATGGGAGGGCTGTCTTCCCAGTAATATTTGTATACCAAAAAGTATAGAGGATTCATCATAGCGGTTCAAATTCAATATTTACAGCTTGTATACTCTTACCTACACATGTTATAAAATAAAAGCGCTACCATTGCTTTTGACACAAAAAAGTTGTCATATTTTCCGAACACGAGTTATTGCAAAAGTTCACATATCCCCGACCAACACTAGTTTTTAGTAAATAAAATGTTGCGATACTTTTACATAAATCGTTGTGAGTTTAAACAGATAGCATTATTTTGAAATAGGAAATGAATCAGTGTTCTCAATACGGTAACTTTTCGTGTGACTAATTTTAGAGAGTACAGTGAGAGCTAATCTAACGATTTAAATCTTTGGGCAAAAGAATTTGACTTTGTTTTAAATGTCAGATTTTCATTATAACTGTCATAATTAATGAAGAAATGACTTTCCAATGAACTCAAAAATGTATCGATAAATAAAAAAAATTGGTAGCGAAACAATATTTCTGTGACACCAAAGCACAGTTTAATATTATAAATCATAGTATTGTTTTCGTTCACGTGTAGTTAGTTACGACCATGACGCCTACAGTTGAAGACGTGAAAGCAATTTAACTTCAAACAATAGAGGTGCACCGCGTAAAACTAAATTGATTATCGTGCTACAACGATATTTGCACAATATTTACGGTTTTAGTTTACAACTAGAGTATATTTAGACCTAAAAAGGTCCCGATTCTCTAACAAACTAAACTAAATTTAAGCTCAATGCAACCTTTTCTTTCTTTACTTTATAATTTTAAGCTATTGATTGACCGCATTCCGGCCTAATGGTAAGCAGTGATGCAATCGTTGATGGTAACGCGCTAGTTTATTAAGAGCCTATTTACTCTAACCCTGAAGATACTTACATTGAAGTCAGACGGAAACACCGCCGCTGGAAAATTGTTCTAGTCCCTCGATGTTCGCGGTATAAAAGAGGCGAGACGAGGCGAAACGCTTCGTTCGGATCGTTGTGGTGTCAACAATATAAGGGTACTCGCCGTACGACGGGTCGTCCGATGATGGAACGAAGTTGGGAAGTTGTGCAATTCCCTCACACACTCTTCATAGTGCATCCTATAGAACACCGACAGGTTGACTACTCCTTGCCTGTGCTCCAGGTGTTAGAGACCGTTTTGAACTAAATCTAAGTCGCCAATCAGCCTCCTCCTCACGCTTCCCCACTGAATCCAAAGTAGCCAGGTGTCATTTTGCAGTACCAGCCCAAATGTTGCTGCAATACTCTACACACGAACGGACCTGTATAACATTAGAAGCTGTCGTGTTTTGAAGTACCGCCGGACCTTTGCAATAACGCCAAGTTTCCTGGCAGCCACCATTGGCGACCAGTCCAGTAACTCTTATTGTAGTATGATATATTCAGCTGCAGTAGTCGTGGTGGCCTAGTGGTTAAAACACCAGCCTCTCAAGTATGAGTGCGCGGGTGCGATTCCAGGTCAGGCAAGTACCAATGTAACTTTTCTAAAATTATATGTACTATCTAAGTATTTCTTGGACACCAATGACCGAAGGTGAAGGAAAACAACTTGAGGAAACCTGGACTTTAGTCTGAAAGCGCCAACCCGCATTGAGCAAGCGTCGTGATTACGCTCAATTCTTATCTGTATAAGAGGAGACCTGTGCCCAGCAGTGGGACGACAAAAAGGTTGATGATGATGATGACGTTGATATTCAGCTGCACACATGTACAAGTTATTAATAGCGAAGTCGGTTGAATTATGATACGCAACTAAATATACCCTCTACATACATTTACTCAAACATAATATAAGCATCAAGTAGCAAGCGCCTTAAGAGATGCATATTATTTTAATTTGATTGAGCGTCTGCTTCAATAACAGAGCAAAATTACCTCGCATTATGTAGGCAATTTATATAGACAAAATTACGTACGTAATTGAGATGTATTCACGCCTATGAATGTGGTGTAACAAGTAGCTTGTTTCAGCAGACATGTTATGTATGCCTGTCATTTTATTCAGAAAAAAGAAAGTAAGACAGAAAGAAATTGAGGAGTGGAAAAGTGTGGAGTACTGCAGATACATTTGGGCTAGTGCCGCAAAATGTCACCTGGCCACTTTGGATTCAGTGGAGAGGCATGCGAAGAGGCTGATTGGCGACCCAGATTTAACTCAAAACGGTCTGCTAAGCCTTAGAGCACAGGCGTAGAGTAGCCAGCCTTTCGGTGTTCTATAGGATGCATTTTGGTGAGTGTGCGAGGGAATTGCATGATTTAATTCCCCCATCTCCTTTCCATCAACGGACGACCCGTCGTACGGCGACTTAGGTCGTTAACACCAGTACGATCCGGACGAAGCGTCTCGCCTCCTGCTTTATACCGCGTGCATCGAAGGACTGGAACAATTTGCCAGCGGCGGTGTTTTTGTAGGACTACAGTTTGAGTATCTTCAAGGCTAGAGTAATTAGACTCTTAATAAACTAGTGCGTTTTACCGTTAACGATTGCCTCACTGCTTACCATCAGGCGGGATTGCGGTCAAGCGCTAGTTTATAACACATTAAAAAAAATACGTTAATTGACACTACGGTAAAAGAAATACACCTAAAATTGTAAAAATATAAAACAAACATAATGCCAAAAGGGCCTCAGCTCAGCATAATGTCAGATGACAACACAAGGTGTGCCATCTGACGCAGATTTTCAGCTGCAAATTTGGTAAACTGTAAACTTGTGGTAATCTATTGGTATCGGTTGCGACTTACTTAGGTTCGAACCCTATCAGGCGTTTTACTGTGTGTAAATTATTTCATCACCGCTGCTGTCAAAACGGCGAAGGGAAACATCGTGAGAAAACCGCCATATCCTAGAACCAAAAACTTCGAACATAAGACATCTACCAACCCGCACGCGTCCGCGTGGTAGATTACGGCCCACTCCCTCTCATCGAGAGGAGGCCTGTGTCCCAACAGTGGGAACAATATAGGCTGATTATATGATAAAATATGATTTAATTGATTCCTCCCAGTACTTATAGAGAGGTGATTAAAGCTCTTATACAGTACCGCATCTTATTATTATTACTTCTTATTAATATCATCATCATCATCAACCTTTTATCATCTCACTGCTTTGGTTTCCTGAAGATGTTTTCCTTCACCTTTTAATCGGTCATTGGTATCCAAGATATACTTAGTTAGTACATATAACATAGAAAAGTTACATTGGTACTTGCCTGACCCGGAATCGAACCCGCACACTCATACTTGAGAGGCTGGTGTTTTAACCACTAGACCTCGACTACCTGATTAATATGCTATCGTCTAATTATGAAAAAAAAATCGTCATCAAAAACCACCCTAACTCAGAGGGGGTTGAAAAGTGAACATTATTATTATAAATAAAGCGAAATGTCAAAAACGCTGCCCCTAAGGACCAGGGCGAAGCGTGGTGACGCATAAAGAGATTCGTCCCTCCGTAAATGATTACAATAAAACTACCACCATGCGCGTGGGGGTAAGCAGGGAGGGGTGGTCGATTTGCATAATTTTACTTTTATTACAGTCACACGCTTTGTTGAAATTCGCGTCTCAAGTTATGGCCGGCTCTTTGGTTCGTTTCGCTGAAGAATTTCTTACAAAAGAGTTTGTGAATTTGAAAAAATGAGAATGTAAATCTAAGGAGTATGTAAACAGCGGTGTCGTGAAAATCAAATAACTAATGTACGGATGACAGCAGGTCAACCTACCCGAAAGTATATATATTTATCGGTAATGCAGAAATTCAATAATCGGTAAAGCAAAAAGTCTCAAAAATTCCCAATCAACCTTAGGAATTTTTGAGACTTTTTGCTTTACCGATTATTAGAATTTCTGCATTACCGATAAAGTAGGAATTCTAACACAGCAATTTGACAGTTTCTAGTAATTTGATGTGTTGTCGTCTGTACTTACCCAGTACATTGTAAGTGCTGTAATATAAAAAAGAAACAGTCAAGTGTGAGTCGGACTCGCGCGCAGCAAAACTTTAGTTAGCGCAAAGTGAAAACTTTAGTTAAGAATCACCATTTTTGAAGAAGAAAAATGGTGATTCTTAACTAAAGTTTTTTTAAGATCGGATAACATGTCTTTTTCTAATTTCGAATACTTTTAAAACTGAAACTGTCGTGGAAAACTGTTTGTACAAAATTATTTACAGAAGTAGTATCAGAGAGATTGAAAAAACAAAACTGGGAAACTGTTAGTTCCTTCTCAGAGATTACATCTCTATAGTAGAAATGCCAGTTTTATGACGATAAAAATTTATAATAAACTAACTTTTCGCCCGCGGCTTCGCCCGCGTGGAGTTCGGTTATATCGCGCTTTTTAGATTATCCTCGGGAACATCAAATTTTTCCGGGATAAAAAGTAGCCTATGTTCTTTCTCAGGGTCTGAAGATTGTCTGTGCCAAATTTCTTTAAAATCGGTTGAGAGGTTTAAGCGGGAAAGCGTAACAGACAGACAGACAGACCGACAGACCGACAGACAGACAGACAGACAGAGTTACTTTCGCATTTATAATATTAGTATGGATTATGGATTACCACCTGCGTTCAGAATGTTACCAATTGATAAATGGAAACGTATGTTTTCTTGGCTTTTAGACATGTGTTTTTATTCTGTTAATGAGTTTTAAATCATACTTTTTGACATTAATAATAGTGACAGTAATAATATTCTACGTTATTTGTATTTGGGCAATATTAGATTATATAATTATGTTTTTATTAATTTTTTTGACATTGTAATACATGTATAACACATTTAATTTTTAATCAATTTAATTTTACTGCTTGAAAACGTTAGTACGCTGGAAGACAGCAGAATATTTTGGATATGAATTGTATGTTCTTACAAATAAATTCTATTCTATTCTAAGTAATGTTCTGTATAAGACGTAATTGAGATTAATATTTCTGAAATTAAAATCAGATTTTAATCAGAGTGAAATCCTATAAAAGTACCTCTCCATTTTGTAATTAAAGAACTGAGCATATCATATCATCAACATTCTCATTAACAACAAAAGGTAAATTCAACCGAAACACAATATTGAATAACAAAGATCTTCATTAAAAATTCGAGGTATACGTATACCAAATATTTAAACAGCATCGACATAATGAAACATGATAAACCACAATTATCTGTAATTATTGCGTATACTGGACCGAATTTACATTGGACATGGAAAACATTCCGGACATACGGATTCCGATTTCAATTTTAATAATAAGTGGTGTCGCTGGTTCGTTTGTTGAAGGTAGCTGGCATGCAATGTTTACCTTGAGGTCAAAAGTTTATTGCTGGTGAATACCAAATTTATTTTGACCTGTGTTTTGACTAACTAGTGCATTAAAAACACGACAGTGAATGTTGACCATCGAAACATAATAGTGTCGCCCTACTTAAAAAAAAAAAAAACGTGTTATTCAGCTGAAAAGGCTAATTAACTTCTCAACAGGGCATTTAAATGTGGAGTTTGAAATAATTAGACATAGGTATGTTGAAAAATTATCTAAGTTTTTGAGGATCCTTAAGGATTTAAAATTTGAAGTTCAGCTGCTTTCTACTCTAAATATAGTACAGAATCCAATGTTACCAAAAATCAAGAGCAAACTATGTAAACTAAAATCGTGTAGTATAGCTATAAAGGGTGTATCTGACATCGACGCACAAACGAGTACCGTGGATCCAGTACATTATTCTCAGCCCCCCAGTGGTGGAATTTTTCGTCGGCTTTTTCATGATTTAAAAAAAATATATTTAATTTTTTTTCACTTCAGACCGTTCACAATTGCTATACTTTTATAACCAAATAAGATTTTAAAGTAAAAATTAAATAATTCGCTAATTACATAAAAAAGCGCAAAGAAAACAAAATTCGAAAAACTATCTTATCAGCTGATTTAATAGAGTTCACATCAGGGATCAACGTCATACCTACAAACCCGCACGACGGCAGGCTTGCAACGTTCAAAAGCCAAGCCGACACTTTTTTTAAACAGTGTGTATTCTGTAACCGTTCATTTAACGAAATAAATGGCTATCATAATTTTATTAGTGGCATGCAGCCTAGCCTTTTCGCGAAGTTTGCGTTACGATGTCAGATACACCCTGTATATAACTCTACATGTGTACATTAAAAATATTCAACAATATGGAGTAATGAACTCTCACAGAATTTCAAAATGGTCACCAGTGTCCACTTCACATTTGCAATAAACAAGAGGCGCTGCATACCCTTTAGAGTTATGTAAACGTGAGGATACTCCAAAACCACCCTAGCCCAGGCTTTTAAATCAAACCCCCCCTCGATTCCCGCGCATTAGGAATACCGGAAACAATTATTTTCGGACCCCAATCATATCGACAGGGGTGGAGTCGTTAGCCGTATAAGATTTGATACAGTGCCGTATAGCCATTTCGTTTTAAATGACTTGGAATAATTTGGATTTGTAGGGAGTGGGTTCGAGCTAGAGAGCTAAGTTTTGGATTGGAGACGAAAATGATATTGGTTCATCTGAAAATTGCACAAATTGACGGGGTATTTATAGGTGGTTTGGTTGAGCTGTAACATAAAGAAAAGTGGAAAACTTAAGTGCATTATATACTTTAAAAATCTATAAACTTTATTATTTAAGAGTTGACATTCTTTGTACTATGTAAATTATGCAGTAACAATACATAGCATAATAGCTAATTAAAAGTTTGTAGGCAATCATCATAAACAACTTTAATTCATGAGCTCAACGAACTGCCTTAACATAACTTTACGTCTTTAATTAAAATGTCAAGAAAACAAAATCAAGTAGATCTCCTACAGGTGTCGCGCCTCATCCAAAGAAACCGCATCTCACGCTGTTTCAACTAATGTGTTTACACAATCACATGCAAGAATCCAACAACCAGAAAACTAGACCTTCTCCACCCCTCGCAACCTCAAATAAAACTGTGGCAAAAGATGCAAGAGATGAGCAACTCAAAGGCCAAATAAACTGGTCGTGTTAAGGATTTCGACAAACACCGTCGCCAACAGACGCGTTAAGTTTTATTACTTGCCTCTTGCAAATTATACGTATAACATGTGACCTGCCTACATTACTGGTTCGCACTGAGATATTTTTGTTCCAAAACGATAAAAATGTGAAATACTTCAAGGGTTTCGACTGTTTACTAGAGTGATTCCGACGCCATGATTAATTTATGACACGAGCGTACATAACGCGGGGAATATGTAATGTGTTTGGATATCAATTTTTTTTTAATTTTTTTTACCAGAAGTGATGGATATAGGCCTATGTTGACTGTACAGAGTAATTGATTAATAAGTGTATGTAATTAATAGCAAACGGTAATAAACTAGGCGCTGAGTAAACTCATAAAAATAAATAAAACCTGTACTTATATTATTTGAATTTTAAAAAAATTTCAGGCGCAAGCCAAGTAAGATATGCAAACAATTTTTGATTGTTACTTTAATTGGTGATTTGGAGCTAAAAAAACAATACGTAAAGTTACATCAACCCTTGAATAGGTACTTGGAAATCGATTTATATAAAAGTACACTACAAAATATCCAACAGCACAGCAACGAAAACTCCATGAATATTTTTCCCACAAGCGCCGAGGTACTTTTTTTTGTAATTCAAAAATAGAACAAAAAGTCCACGATAGGCCGTGGAACACACAAATTCGTTGCAGATGCGTATCGCGAAACGAATTGACTGGCGCGGGTTACCGGCGTCGACGGTTGCAAAAAAGAAAAAAAAAATCAGCAATAGAATCAAAAATGTTAGAATGCCGAACGTTGAACGGACACGAGGACGTGTCGTGTCATGGAATAAAAATAAAAAAAAAAGATTTCCTGTTTTGGCTTTTTAGGCGATTTTGTTAGTAAGTAATACATTATTTACAACATCAGTACTGTTTTAATATGGGATAACTATTAGAGAAACCCTTGTACATCAGAAAATCCTGATTCGAAAGCAGTAATTTTAGGTGTATAACAGTAACATAATAACAAGTAAGTTTAGTATAACAGTAACATTCGATTGTGTATGTATTATTTTTGTGAGATTTGTGGGAATCAAAAGCTTCATAATTTTGTAAGAATTTACTAATTATATCGTTGTTATATATATGGTTATATATAATTATATAATTGACAGCCTCCGTGGCGTAGCGGTAGCGGACGCGGCTGCTGCGCAAGGTGGCGCGGGTTCGATCCCCGCACAGTGCAAGTATTTGTATGCATGAATATGAATATTTACACTGGTCTGGTCGTGCCTCGGAAAGCACGTTAAGCCGTTGGTCCCGGTTGCCGTACGAACATCTAGTGGCATTCGTTACGCGTTGTTGGAGCCCTCAAAAGTCCAACAATTGGTCTAGCTGCAATGCTTCGATGTCGCCTTCGGGTTGTGGAGGTCAGACGGCAGTCGCTTCACGGAAAATGTCGAAGTTTAGCCATATCAGCAGTTGGACTGGTGAAGCAGACCCCAGACTCCAAAGCTGAAAAGGCTTCGGATGCGACTGGGATTAACGCTGGGATGACGATGATGATATAATTATATAATTGTTACTTAACACCTTATACAGTCAAAAATGTGCGCTTTATAATATAATAATACCTGACTATAATATATTTATACATGTCTATGGCAAATAAAGACTTACCTATCTTACTAAATTAATGCTAATTTATTTATTTAATTATTTATGTATACACAATAAAACTACATAAACATGATGATAAGACAAATGATAATGAAAGATATGACGAAATCAAAATCTGAGCACCAAAACTGTATGTGTGTAACTAAATGGAGGAGAATGTGCAGGAAAGCGGACCCCGGGCTCCAACGCGAAAGCCGCGGATGCAACCGGGATAAACGCTGAGATGATGATGATGTAACAAAATGCTTTGCTTATAAATCTATAGCCCAAAAGGTTTAGGTATAAACAAAGAACACCTTACATTTTCCTTATCCTACTGAAATCGATAAGAAAACATATCACCAAGTTCAGGATTAATAATCACAAAAATATTCAAACAGAATACAAAATATGAATTCAAAGGCTCGAACAATTCATATTCTCGTTTCCATTTTGACCGGAACCCGAGCCAATTATAGATATTTATTTGGCGTCAACAAAGCCAACCAGACCAACAGCGGTGATCAAAAACAAAGGTTACCTGCTACATAACTAACAATGAAATGTGAATCCGATGTGAGCATTGTAAATTTGAACGTCAGTTTGTATGCTCTGCATGTACTTACCTTATTTTTAAAGTCCAGTTGTGGAGGTAAACTTAATTGAATGTTGGAGTATGCCAGTGCATAGGGCGAGGGCACAACAGTTGAGGGCACGACACAACTTCGTTGCGGCGTCGTATCGCAAAAACGACGCCGCACAGCATTACAATGCGATGACGCAACGTAATCGCATACGACATCGTACGACAAGATACTTAGTGCTTGGCCAGACTGAAAACGCGGCGCGGGAGTGGTGACGCGCGCGATTTGTCTGTCCGCAGTCAAGCGCGGTGTCGACGCACGCGGTCTGTACGGAGTGGTTTGAGGTCGCCGCTCACCGCGCGGTTTCTCCCTTGCCGCCCGCGCACTCACTGCGGACACTTTCATGAACGAACTATGGTTTGAGTTGCACGCGTGCTCCTCGCGTTAAGTCGCCCGCGCCTCTCGCCGCGCCCGCATGATCACTATGGACGCTTGTATTAAGTTTCATATGTTTAAGTACGACGCACTACGACCGGCCCGCGCCCGCCTTTGCAGTCTGGCCAAGCACTTACAGTCAGCTCAGTTTCTAGTGGGATATTGACCGCACTACATGGGTTCTACTTTTGCTAGCATTAATATGCATCAAAAAAAGAAACAGAAAAGAAAGTACTTGGTGCATACATTTATATTAATTATGAATAATGATGGAAATCACAGAGGTAGCGCGTCGTGGTATTGCAGATTTGTACGTTGCGTCAGCGTATCGAAAATTTTCACAATGCGTTGTGCGGCGTCGTAGGGAAATTACAAAGGTAGCGCGTCGTCGCATTACAGATTTGTACGTTGCGTCAGCGCATCGGAAATTTCCAAAATGCGTTGTGCGGCATCGTAGACTTTTATGATGCGAGACCGCAACGCAGTGTTATCACGCCCATAGTGTAATGCGCGGGGTATTGGAAATGCTTTCATTTCCTCGTGTAAAAAATCCAGGCCATTAAGCAGTATAATAGGTAACGTATGATTACTTGCAAATGGATTTAGTTAAACAAGTTATTTTTGCGATGCACAATAAAGAAATGATGGAAATTGCATAGTTACAGATTTAAAAAGAGACTACTAATGTGTAAAATACTTACATTTTTCAAATCTTTAATTTTCCCCTTAGGAATGCATATAACAGCTTACCCTTTTATTTATAAATAGTGTTTAAAGCTAGTAACGATTAGCGATTGTTCGACAATTTATTTAAAAAGGGTGTCTCTGACATCGAGGCCCAAACGAGTACCATGGATCCAGTACATGATTCTGAACTACCCAGTGATGGAATTTTTCGTCGGTTTTTTCCCGATTTAAAAAAAATTAATATGCAGTTTTTTCCACTTTAAACCGTTCATAATTGCTATACTTTTATAACCCAGTAAAATTTTAAAGGAAAAATTAATAACCCGCTAATTGCACAAAAAAGCGCAATCTGAACAAAACTCGAAAAACTATCCTATCAGCTGATTTAATAGAGTTCACATCAAGGGTCAACATCATACCCACAAACACGTGCAGCGGCACGCTTGCAACGCTCAAAGGCCGACCCGACACATTTTTTTAAATACTTTGATTTCTGTAACTGCTCATTAACGATATAAATGACTATCATAATTTTATTAATGGCATGCGGTGTAGCCTTTTCGCGAAGTTTGCGTTACGATGTCAGATACACCCTGTATATTATATATATATATATCATCATCATCTCAGCGTTAATCCCAGTTGCATCCGAAGCCTATACAGCTTTGGAGTCTGGGGTCCGCTTTACCAGTCCAACTGCTGATATGGCTAAACTTCGACATTTTCCGTGAAGCGACTGCCGTCTGACCTCCACAACTCGAAGGCGACATCGAAGCATTACAGTTAGACCAATTGATGGGCTTTTGAGGGCTCCAACTACCCGTAACGACTGCCACTAGATGTTTGTATGGCAACCGGGACCAACGGCTTATCGTGCTTTCCGAGGCACGACCAGACCAATGCAAATATTCATATTCATGCATACAAATACTTGCACTGTGCGGGGATCGAACTCGCGCCACCCTGCGCAGCGGCCGCGTCCGCTACCGCTACGCCACGGAGGCTTGAAGTTGGTTCAAACTCAAATTAATTATGAATGAAAAAATATTTACCTGCTTATTCATTTTTGTAAAATGACCTAAAATGAACAGATCAGCTGTTCGTTTTAGATATGTATATGAAAGGTAAATATATATATATACTCGTATATTTGCCTTTCATATATATATATATATATATATATATATTATGTTTAGAAGTCTCTTATACAACTTGGTAACTTTTATTAGGATAAGGCAGCTAGCCCCATAATATATTATCCAAATTTATTAGTTAGTGCTTGACCACGATCCCGCCTGATGCAATCGCTGATAGTAAAGCGTTTATTAAGAGCCTATTCACTCTAGGCTTGAAAACACAGATGGTCGCCCACACGCTCGTTGTTCCAAACCCTCGATATGCGAGGTATAAAAGACGAGGTGAAACGCTTCGTCTGGAATGTAGTGGTATCAACAACATAAGGGTGGATACATGCTGTATGACGGGAAGTCCAATGATGGAATGGTGTTGGCGGAATTATGTCATGTAATTCCCGCGGTCACTCTCCAGAATGCATCCTATAGAATATTGAAAAGCTGGCAACCCTACGCCCTTACTCCAGGCTTTGTGGGTTGTCCTCAACAAAACTAAAATACAGACAGTATATAGATAAAAATACACAAAAATAGTGAGGTAGAAACGAATGTCTTTTTCCAATAAAAAGGCATTTCAATCGAAGGAAAATTGAAAGCACAGCCGGCGTATAGTTCGTGCAAAACGGGACCCCACATCAAGGGTCCTAGGGGAGACAAAATTAAGTACTACCACAGATATAAATCACTAGGTACCACCCATGACCGCAAAACGTGCATGTATCACGAAAACTGGGTATTACTCGGGTAGATGAAACGATTTATGAAAATATAAGACCCCGAGTAGCAGATTTTGATGAGTAAGACGTTTTAGGGAATTCTTCCCTAAAACGTCTTACTCATCATAAAAGGATAATACTCTTAAATAGATATGTTATAATATATTAAGCTTTAAAGAGCTTTGTATTCTAAATCACTAAAGGTAGATTTCATGATTGTCATGTATACATGAAAGAAAACAGGGAAATTAGGGTGCAAGAAAAGTGATACAGACACAGAGCACCAAATTCCTAAGTAAAGCCGTTTAACTGAAAAAGCTTACAACCTTAAGCCATAACCACCATCCAACCACAAATGCCTTCAACAGGCAGTGAAAACGAAGATTAATCAATAAAAGAAAAGCGAGTCTCTCTCAACAAGCAAATTTTCTTCGAATAAACCAAGGAATTAATTAAGGGACATTGAACTAATAACTATTAAGCTAAACAATTAGACTTAAACTAGAAGAGATAGAATAGATTAAGGCTATTAGTACTACATTCGGGATATCATTAGACAGAAGTTGAAAAAGGTTGTTTTTGCTGTTTTAGATACACTTGGTTTTTGCTCCGCTCCTATTGGTCGCAGCGTGATGTTATATAGCCTAAAGCCTTCCTGGATTAAAAGGCTATCCAACGCAAAAAGAATTTTTTAAATCGGACCAGTAGTTCCCGAGATTAGCGCGAACAAACAAACATACAAACAAACTCTTCAGCTTTATATATTAGTATAGAGTATAGATTGGTGCTGAATTTATTAAAATCCATTTTATACAAACTGTTATACTTTACTCATTTGAATCATCTTCTGAATTTATGTCGCTTTTAATATTTTATTTTTAATAAACTTTGCGCCACACTAGGAATTTCTCCTATATAAACATACATACATAGTCCACTACACAAACAGCCAGACCCAGAACAACTAATTATAGGCTTCAGAAATAATTCTTCCGTGTGCGCAGCGCAACAGTCTATCGCTCAGCGATTGCGTCAATCGTGTAATTAAATCAATTATTTAGTTTTGACGTAGACTACTAGTGTTCATGTTAAAAACCCTTTAGAATCGTGCTGGTCAGTACCTGGAACGCATTACATTTTACTGTAAGTATACCAAAACAGGAAATGTTTCCTAATCCGCCCATACCTTGTGGCAGCACCTTTTTTAATTTTACTGGGTTAAAATGACTTCCGCCAAAATGCGCAGCTGTGTTTGATTGTCATTCACTTGTTGATACTTGTGAATGCTATCTTATATGTTTTCTACAAAGTCTAGCAGTGGACGTCTTTCGGCTGATATGATGATGATTGAAAAACGGTAACGGTAGAGAAATAAAAATAAAACAATAATGTTTTTATTTCGCTACCGTAAATACCTTCAATACCTTTCAAGTTATTAAAATTTATATTGAGACCATAATTAAAAAGAAAGGTTTCCATTTCGAAAATTACGTGGTGCATCTCTGCTTCTATGAACCTCTTTTATCTAAAGCTTACGTGAATGGAGCATAGGAAGTTTTGTAAAGTTGCTTGTTGTTGTCAAGTGAGAACCTAGCCAACCAAGTGCAGGGCTTTTAAACCGAAATCAAAAAGGAGGGTTTTTGTTAAATCACGTGAATTATTGTAAACATTTTCAATTTTTATGTATGGACTTGATTAAAGACGATGATCCCTGAGTTTGTTTCGGTTTTCTTCTCCGAGGTAGTCAGTTAGAAAATGCCGGCTCCATTTAGTTTAAAAAATATGACGTGTAAAAGTGATCAGTGATCCTACTTGCAAAATAAACGATTTCATTTCATTACCGGTTCCATTTGAAAATTTCATTTTACGTTGGATAGCCTATATAAAACATCACACTGCGACCAATAGGAGCAGAGAATATAAGAAAACAAATATTAATCCTTATACAAAATAAATAAACAGTATTTAATTTTGAGCAAAATTGGACTTGACATAACTTAATTGTGGTTACCATCTTATAAGATAAGTTACAATTTTAAAATAACTCTTTTGGGGTTAAAATAAAGTGTTGAAATAACTAACTCCACGCGAAAGAAGTCGCGGGCGGCCGCTAGTGTCATAATTATGCTTCAAGACATCATTAGCAATTATGGATCGATTATAAAAAAAAAAAAATAGAAAAAACTGGAAATTAACTTCCTAAGTGGGTGATGAATCAATAGTTCTACTGTTACAAAATCTATTTTAAAAGTAGACTAATCCACTAGCCCCGATTAAAAACGAAACTCATTACTAAGAGTCCACTATTAATCTGTCTGTTTGACACTAAGCTGTATCTGCTGCCCTGATAGATAGACAGCCGAAATTTTTACAAATATAATTCTAATACTATTTTTCTTTGTGCAGATAATAATACCAAAAAGGTTTCTTACTATATCTGATCTATATCGGACTAGCGCAAGAAAGGTCGTGTGCCAGTTTGACACGCACTTGACCGTTTTTTCCTAATTTGCCCTTATCAAAGATGACTTGATGTTGACAAAGTAAATACGACAAGTAAAACATCTTTTTTATTACCTTCACTTTTCTTTCTTATTTACCGAATCGACATTTTTTGTACTCACACATTCCAGATGGTCCACATGATGATAAGGCGTCTACAGTAAGGCACTGGTAAAATAATCTACAGAAACTATAACCCATTACGTATCGAAATACGAGACCCTTATCCACCATTCGTATCATCTAATATACGTCGGTAAAATATATTTGTAAGGCATTTTCCATGCGGGGATCGGACTAGCGATTCGCAGTGCAGCAGTCAAACATTTAACCACTACGCCAATGCCAGCCAGAAAGAAAAATATATATTTCATTTTGTCGACAGGATGTCTCGAACCTTACCGACCCGAACAAGTGCGTATTGTCCCCATGACACCACAAAGCGTCCATCAGCCATATTTCTTCCATTCTCAAACTTTCCCTATTCATAGTAACCACTCTGAATAAATCAAAGCAGAGTGTAATATCGTTGACAATGGTTCATTCGGTCCGATGAGGCTCGCATGCCATGTTAGTCGTCACACAAAGCAGACGTAACGAGGGCGCGCCGGAAGCGGCTCGCTGGCGCCCGTGCAGCATCCGCCGCAAGAGGGCGCCACCGGCAATATTTCCGTTTCAGGTCTGAAGTGAACCGACGTGAGTTAGAAGCTTGGATGTAGATTTATTTATTGGGAACATGTTTGCTTGAGAGTAATTTTTTACCTATTTTGTGAGAGGACCATTAAACTGCGTAAATATTTAAGAATGTTACTGAAGTGGAACGTTACGTAAGTACTCAGTTTTAGAGAAAATAATATTTAAAAAAAAACATAGATTACGCTAAAACGAAACGCAAAACCACTTAGCCATTTTACAGATAACATAACCATGATTACGTATTGTTAAATGAATCCTTCGACTAAAATTACGGTGATATACCTAGTTTTTACCTGTTTTTTGAAATTAACCTTGCGACTTAAACTATATATATGAATAATATATATTTTAATAACCATGGAAGACGTGCTGACGCCATATAAATTAGGAAAAGAGAAAGAGAATGAAAATGAGTACCTAACCACCACTAACTCTTTATTTAAGTATCGAAAATCTAAAAACTGCAAAACAAAAATGAAACTTGAAAAATCTTAGGAGCAATCCATTCATACTTTAAGAAGCACAGCGCTCTCGGAGTCAGTTTTCGTGCCAAAAAACTAAGAGATACGTTCCTTTTTTATCGTTTCCTGTCCTGTCAGGTTATTATTTTGTAAGTGCGATGATTTATATTTCGCCCGGAACTTTATAGGATTTAAAAATACAAAGGCATGCTTTGTCACGCCTTGTATTTTTCTTGAGGAATTTAATTTCCCGTTCTGTTTAAAAGAAAATTTGAATTTTTTTTTTGCTCATGGAATACGACAAAAGAATACGGTTGCTTAGTATTTCATGTTAATACTGAAATGAACTGAATGTATTTTATTATTAAATTTGAAACTTTATAGTGATATGTTAATTATTTGCAGTCAAGTAATGTGACAACCATTGATATAATATTAAACAGATATGATATGCTCTAACAAATTAACCAAAATAAATGTGCCGATCGGAGCAGCAGCACACACATGCAATTTTTTTATTCTGCGTACATTTCACACGTTGGCACAGTGTGAGTGAGATGGGGCGCAATCTAAAGCATAGAGAAGAAAAAGATGGCTAGTGTTTGTCGTTTGCGCTTATATAGAATCGACGAAAACTAAAGCGACTTGCTGGACTTACCTCCTTTTGTACGCTTCATTTTCAGTGCGCTAGTGACGTATCTACCTTAGTTTAATATTATATCAATGGTGACAACTATTGTGTCAACTATTGTTTAGGTATATATAACTTGGTGATTATGCTCAATCCTTCTCTGTACATATGAGAGGAGACCTGTGCCCAGCAGTGGGACGATGAAAAGGTTGATAATGATGATGATGGTATAACCTACCTACGTATTCAAAATATTTCCGTATTTTTAAAGTGAAACTTTTATTACATCGTCTCAAACTTTTTCGTATGTGTTTTGCATGTCGTGTGACGGTCTGCCATGGAGTAAGGATAAAGTGAAAGACGCTCGTTAGAGCAAGGTCAATATGGCGACCCTATAACGTGCAGCAGCTGACCGTAGTAAAAAAGTTTCACTTTTACCGTGGTTTCATAAAACCACACCTTTTTTTTTTTTAGAATAAGATGCCATAATTACGCCAGTGACGTATTAAAAGCGACTTGTAAAAAAGAATTTCATTCATTCATTCAATCAAACGGAAGATGTGTTTCGTTTTATTATTTCCTGCCTGAACTAAATGTTACTCAGTTTTATGAGTTATGGAGCGATTTCACGGGCTTACGAGTTTATTAGTTGAAATATCACGTATTCCTCACGTAAACGTTTTCTTGTCATTGAAAAATTGGTTCTAGATTGATCAGTGACTATGAAAAACCATTACGGGTAGAAATAAAATAAAAATGTCTTTCTCCGTGCATAACAAGCATGTTGCAATCAATGCACTTATTTCCCTTTTACAAATAATTCTATCTATTGCCAGATGTCTAAATAAAATAATTACAATTAAATATTATATTGTCGTGGTGGCCTAGTGGTTAAAACACCAGCCTCTCAAGTATGAGTGCGCGGGTTCGATTCCAGGTCAGGCAAGTACCAATGTAACTTTTCTAAAGTTATATGTAATTTCTAAGTATATCTTGGACACCAATGACTGAAGGTGAAGGAAAACATCTTGAGGAAACCTGAACTTTTATAAGTCTGAAATCGCCAACCCGCATTAAGCAAGCGTGGTGATTACGCTCAATCCTCCTCTGTATGAGAGGAGACCTGTGCCCAGCAGTGGGACGATAAAAAGGTTGATGATAACTTGAAAATCATTAACACGATCTCCAATGCATATAACAATAAAAACCATCGAAATTATTTTGATTTAGAAGAATGGCACGTTATTTACTGAATTTTAGTCGTATTCTTCTCCATCGGATCAGTTACTTCCAAGATAATAAGGTATAGAAAATAATACACTATTTACATAAAATAATAAAAGATAATATACGATCTAATAAACTAATATCACAGTATAAAAATCATACAGTAGGTATGCCTTTGATCTCGTTTAAAATGCCGACATTGTCTAGACAGTAACGCATCGGCCAGGGTTGTCACAAATAAACAATATTTATGAAATTAATTATTTATTGCATATCAACATCGATAGCTGTATTATATTTAATTTTTTTTTTTACTAAGGGAACAACTCGAGACAGATTAAAGTTATTTAGATGGCATTTTCGTAACCAGCACCCCAATCGACCTCGGAATTAACACCCATATCATATTAATATACATTTAAATTGGCGTCCGCCATCTTGGATTTCAGAAAGGATAGCTTCTTCGTAACAAGCACCACAATTATATTTACTTAATTGACACCCATATTAAATTATAAAAAAATGACGTCCGCCATTTTGGATGTCAAAAAGGATGGCTTCTTCGTTACAAGCACCCCAATTGTACTCAAAATTGACACTCATATCAAATTATAAAACAAACAAATAAAATAACAAACACGTGTTAGCCCTTAATGGTAGATACCGAGCTACGAACATCGTTTTGTTCGCAGCTCGGGTGCCGCTTACCCGCGTCTCGTCCCTCACACCCCGCACGATTGCTCTGTCTAGACGGCTTCGTTGGACGACTGTATGATTTTTAGACTGTGCTAATATATAATCTATTTCTATAATCTCTTCATTAATGGCCAATTACTGTAATTTACAAACTGTTATTGGTTAAATTTAGGCCTTTTGAATCTTAAATATTAACGAAGCAAAGACTTCATAGCTTTGTTCAATTGAAGGTAGGTACATGACCAGTTTAGTAATAACAAAAAGTGCTACTATTGATAAGGATAATGATTCAAATATATTTAATGATACCCCATCCTATTCGCCTATCTTGCTGACGCAATAACAAACCCACGCGTCCACCATACGGTAATCATAATTCTAAACTATTAATAGATATAACACAGAGAACTAATAAATTCCAAGTACATATATGTCTACGCATATACAAGCGTGGGCGAGTATCAAATACTTGGCGATGTCAAAAGAATCCCGTTTGAGAAAACACGAATACGTTCATGTCAGTGTCTACCGACGGAAATAGAAAATGTGGCGTCTGTGTGGGAATTGGTGCAATTCTAAAAATATTTTTACGGAGCGCTAGTTATTGACAGATCAAGTATACGGGGAAGACGCTCAAAGTATTCAATTAAGTTGTCAAATTCATAGGTTAACCACCCACCTATACCTACATTAATTGCTAACTTCGTTCAAGGGACGGTTTTCATTGATAAGAGATAGTTTTACATTAGTTAAGTATAGGGATACTTTTCCCGACGACGAATAAATAGACGTTGCCCATTTTTTTTCTGTAATATTATTGTAAAAGGTTGATAATTTAAAACTGCATTATGCTACCACTTACTTGTAATTATAGTAAATATTTGCTTTTTCAAAGCACACATTTATAAATCCAAAAACAGCCATTACCTGAAACCAAACGATAAAAACAATTAATATTTATGTATTATTAATACAATACAATATTAAGATATAAACCATTTCACGTATAAAATTATATAGTTTGGTGAATTTAAATCCACCAGTTGGCTCGGAGGTTACCAAAACATACAGACATCTATCTGTGGGGACCCATCATTCTCCCCGGGGAGACCATGCTTTGACTACTCGTGAATCGTAATGTACAGACGTCGGTAGGATGGGCTTCCCGAAACTTTCTTTCAGCTCATCATTTGTGGTCACTGTGGCTGGTCACTGTCAGAAACTTGCATGATGGGGTCACAGTGACCCCACGCGGGTATCAATGCCAGTTTTCTAACGTAACACCCACACTATCATCGTAACTTGAAGTAACCAGAGGTTTGTGTTTCAAAAGAACAGAATGCATGTAAACAAACTTGGATTTAGATTAGATTTTTGAAACTTCCTCTTGATTTCTCTATTTCTACACCATCTGAGAAGTATGCCCAAATCAAATGTATCAAACAAAAAAAGAATTTTGCAATTCGGTCCAGGCGTCTTAGTCTCAGGCGAGTAATCGGTGAACATATTATATTAAAAAAAAAATATTCTGGCGAGGTGGGAACCTCCTTTTTTGAAGTCCGTTAAAAATACTTACTAATATTATAAATCGGAAAGTGAGTTTCGTTTATTCCGCTTTCACGCCGTAACTCCTGAACCGATTGTTTTGGTATAGAAGGCTGGGTTAGATAATAGGGTACTTTTTATCCCAGAAAAGTCCGATATTTCCGAGGAAAATCTAAAAACACGATATAACTGAACTCCACGCGGGCGAAGCCGCGGGTGGTAAGCTAGTGTAACAATAAATCATCAAAAGGGTAATTACCGAAATTCAAATCCAGTCTCAATCTCATCTCGGCGACAGTCAAATATGTGCGGAAATTAAAAGTAATTTTGACAGACTGAGACTGATTGACAGAGGAGTAATTCTCTTAGTTTTGAAACCGTACAGTGAGTATCCACCCTTACGTTGTTGAAATCATTACGATCATTACAGCGTATATCGAGGGACTAGAACAATTTGCCAGCGGCGGTGTTTCCGTCTGACTAAAATTTAAGTGTCTTCAAAGCGAGCTAGTGAATAGGCTCTTAATAAACTAGCGCGCTTTACCATCAACGATTGCGCCACTGCTTACCATCAGGCGGGATTGCGGTCAAGCATAAGTGTTTAATTATAAAAAAAAATCTGCCAAAGATTCTCGAATTTTCCTACAATTTCAATAGTTTTTGACAGTTATTTCGTAGATCATGAGACTGCGACTATTTTGAACGTTTTAAATTACTAGGATTGGACTTCAGACTGCGGACGTTCTTTAAATTCTCGTTCATAAATTTGTCCTATCGTCTTATAATGCTATACTCAACAGGCAACGTTATAACCTGAATGTATAGAAACTGATACATAAACGGAAACACCAAGCGTCTCCTTACGAAATCCCAACAAATGCTTCGTTAACACTTGCAGCTCAATAATACCACTTGTTGCATCAGAAATTCAACACAACACAAGAGCAGACATGATATAAAAATGGCAATTCCTTTAAACTCCTGAATATCGTACGCTCACATGGCTCTACCGAATACCATCAAAAGACATCTTGAGAACGTTTCTGTCGAGCCAATGTTGTATTTATTTCATCTCAGGATTAGGCTTTCCCACATCGAAACTCGAGGCAACAGGTGCCACCCCCCGCCCCGCATCGCCTCCCCCCTCTGCCCTCACTACGGCAACAAAACAAGCACAACAAGATAAAATACACCCTCCGGTAACTAAATACTGTTTGTGCACATGAGGCCGAGAAAAGTTCACAGTCTAGTGTGGATCGTTTCGGAGCAGTTCGGGGCTCGCCGTGCGCCGATTGAGTTGGGCTTCAAAATTTCATTTCGTGAAAGGTCAGCCAAGTGCATGCAGTTGTATCTGGTGGAAAATCGAGTGCAGAAAGTGGTAGATGCATTTCGTTGTTAATGTTACCAATATTACTGTAGCTTTTTATTTATACACTAGCGGCCACCAGCGACTTCGTTCGCGTGGTTTAGTTATGCTCCGCTCCTATTGGTCGCAGCATGATGTTATATAGCCTAAAGCCTTCCTGGATTAATGGGCTATCCAACGCAAAAAGAATTTTTCAAATCCGACCAGTACTTCCCGAGATTAGCGCGAACAAACAAACAAACATACAAACAAACTCTTCAGCTTTATATATTAGTATAGATTCAACACTTAAACATAAGTATTTTTGTATCAGCTTGTTTGATCAGAAGACAGAAATAACCGACTGAAATAAAATATCTACTTTGTAGAATTCTTAAAACACGCTTTACTGCTTCACTTTAGGTGTGTACATAAAACTGATCGTAGGTGTATACTGCTACTTCTTTTATTTTAACGAGGAGACTTGACCCTAGTGTCAGAAGCATGGTTAAAACTATACCATTCCAAAACCCACATACTATAATACAGCAAGGAAGATATATCATATCTACTTCCAGATTTCTTCGAAGACTCAGGTAGAATGGTGAATATGTTAATCGTGTTTTGCTATAGTTAAGTAAGGGTTAGTTTATTGTTATCTATATAGGCGCGGGGTTGTTATTACAGTATTGATCAGGTGTTTATGTTGTGTTTGAAAGGCTTATACGTTTACCTAAATCCTACTTAACCTATTAATATTATAAACGTAAAGTTTGGATGTACATATATTTGTTACTCTTTCACACGAAAACTACTGAACGGATTTAGATGAAATTTGATATAGGTACAGGCATGGATGTACCCAGCTTCTGGCCTTGGGGACAAGTCAGGCCTAGGGGAGGCAAATCAAGTTTTCAGAGTGAGTAATCTTTGTGCATTGTCGCACGCGGTTTTTTGACAATTACACCTTTTTTTTTTTTATAAGTGGGGAAATCCTCATGGATACCCTCTGCCTGGGAATAACGGAAGGTTATGTCGGTCTCCTACCGACTAAAACCCCACTATTCCTTCGAGTACCATGGGACGAGGGCCCGGGATATACTACTGCATTCGCCGCACCCCCGTCTGGTATGAGCCCACCATCCCTAGCGGGCGCTATCACCAAGTGCACTCGGTACCACGACCGCACAGACCACCACTAAGACGCACATACTGCATGTCCCCTCCTTGAGCCCTACCACTCGAGCGACTTCACGGCCCCAATTTCGTCGTCCGCATGGTCTTTCCTATGGTGGCCGGAGATCGTTGTTCGTGTCTACTGCATGGTTTTGTTTAAAAGTTGGAGATAAGTCCTCGTTTATACTTGGTTTAGTAATTAGGGGGGTTCATACATGTTCTGCAAGATTTGGAGGGGGGATGCAGCAGCCCTCCCTTGCCCCTCCTGGGTACACCCATGTATACATGTGGATTTTGACTAGGACTATCATATAGGAGTTTATACCTTATCAGGATCGAAACTATGCGGGTGAAACCGCGGACTCAACTATTTAGGAATAAATTTATCAATTTAAGCATAATTCATACTATTCATACTAATATTATAAATGCGAAAGTAACTCTGTCTGTCTGTCTGTCTGTCTGTTACGCTTTCCCGCTTAAACCTCTCAACCGATTTTGATGAAATTTGGCACAGACAATCTTTGGACCCTGAGAAATAACATAGGCTACCTTTTATCCCGGAAAAATATGATGTTCCCGAAGGAAACCTAAAAAGCGCGATATAACCGACATCCACGCGGGCGAAGCCGCGGGCGGAAAGCTAGTCAATCTATAATGTTCCCATTGCTGGGACACGGGTCTCCTTGGGTAGAGAGGTCCATAATCCATCACGGGGGTCCAAAGATGGATAGTAAATGTCTTCAAATGTCTTCTAGTTTTGGGCTCTAGGGCATAACCGTTACTTCACAATGCTTTTCTTCAACATACAACCTAACTACGTAAATTTATGAAATTCGTACAAGTATTTGATGTAATCGCTGTAGTCTATCTAGCCGACTGATTCTCTATAAAGCTAATAGAGAAAATATACGTAAAGTAAACTTCAAGTGAGTCTGCAGTCAATATTGTCATTAGTTGGAATGTCAGGTCACTCCACGTTCACTTTAGCGAAGTATTCTCGGAGGGATGGTTACAGAATCATACTGCTTAAGTCTTATAGTTAAGCACCTTTATTAGCAATTAATATTAATTTATCATTAATTTATCTGCCTTCATAAGCTTTCCTCATCTCTTAACATGAATTGAATAACCAAGCCGTTACTACGTGTGCTTAAACACCAAATAGGTAACTACCTAATGATAATAATACCTTAGTAACAATTTAAGGTCTGGTAGCATCGCAATCAAATACAATTTACAAATTAAAATCTTGGTTTTAATCATTCTTCACTGAACACCCTTTAGGAGGGAGAGAACACGTTCTATCCCAACCCACCTCATTATCTACCGAAAATTAGAAAAACTCGTAAAGAAAGAAAACCGTAACAAAAGATTTTTCAATGTCGCAACAAATTATTTGCGTAACACACTAATTAGGAATCAATTTGAAAGGGACCAGAAAACATATTGTGTTTTTTGTAAAGGTCTAATAAGCATCCGTTGTAAGCTGACCCGTCTCGTGAGTGATATGGGCATTCATTGTTCGATTTTTGTAACAATACAGATGGCAGGGTGGGTCACGTAATGTTGGTTTGGGTCGCTTGCCATTTCGGTATAATTGATTTCGCTTTTTTACGGTCGGGCGAGAGTGCTGCGTCACGCGTTGGGATGCGTCGGGGGCTGGGTTAAATGGCAAGCGGCATATATTATGCCTATTGTGCAGAAATTGGATGATTTTCGATAGTTTTTCTTGGAAATATCTGTTTCGAAGTATCTGTCGAGAACTGTTTAATAATTTATATTGTCGTACGTAGAGGACATGGCACATAATTAGTCTGACCTCTGGCGTGACCGGGGCAAAATATCACAGACATAATTGTTTATGTATCTATGTTTAGATGACCTTATGAGTCAGTTTGCCCATAGCTTAAGGAAAACATAAATAAAAATGTTATTTGTATAGTGAATCTCATATGTGCATAAGAGACATCAGCACATCGTAACAGGGTCCACCAACTTTTCAATTATCGGTGCCACGTTCAGACTTCCTCTTATGTATTCATTTCTTATTCTATCCATTCGTGTAACACCGCAAATTCCATAGCGAGGGAAAATAATCCCGAGAAATTCGTACAACAAACACTTATACCCTAACATAATATTCAAGTCATCCTTCATCATCACCATCATCATCAGCCCCTACTCGCCCACTGCTGGACATAGGCCTCCTTCATGGCACGCCAACAAGCTCGATCCTGAGCAGTTCTCCGCCAGCCACTACCAGCCACCTTTTTGATGTCGTCGCTCCATCTCGCCCAAGGGCGTCCCACGCTACGTTTGCCGAGACGCGGTGTCCACTTGAGGACTCGTTTACCCCAACGGTTGTCGGTCCTGCGGCATATGTGTCCAGCCCATAGCCACTTCAGCTTGCTAATCCTCTCAGCTATGTTGGTGACTCTGGTCCTCTGTCGGATCACCTCATTTCTGATAGGGTCCTTCAGAGAAACGCCCTACATAGCCCGCTCCATAGCTCGCTGAGCGACTTCAAGTCAACCTTACCTAATCCTAACACGTGTCCGTATTTACATATACAATATTATTTTTTGTTTATCCGAAACCCGAAACACGTGTCCAGTATTTTTAAGTTAAGAATCTATGTACAAAATTTCAAAAGACATCATGAAAAATCACAAAGTTATGAGCTTGGTATCCTACTTGGCTGTCCCAACAAAAATATGGTCAACGCTCCGCTCAGGCGGGCGAGCGGGCGCCTTTGGCGGACCTTTGGCCGGACCTTTGGCGCCAGCTGTTGCGCCAGCGTGTGCAAGTACTATGATCTATCGTAACCGCTCGGTAACCACAATGCAACAATTTCTAAATGTATTTTGGTAAACATATGACATGGTGTAAAAAATATTGGAATCGATTTATTCTGAAGAGTATTCAGGTATCGCATAAACAAAAACTAACGTTGTTTATTATACGGAATTATCATTTTAATATTTTTAATCTACATCCTACATCAATGCTGACTAGGTAATTACAGAATTACACCCGACACCGGTGTATAAAGTTGCTGTTACAGCCCTAACCAATTTAGCTGATATTGTATGTAACTTAATAGTGATGAGCGCAGGTAATACCGTTTCAAGTAAAATACATAAGGATGCCTCGGGCGTCGAGTTGCCGGCTGTATTAGAAGGGAAATTTTCGTAATTTTAATCACATTCAATCTGTCAAAAGTTCTCTAGTTTCCGCTGAATTTTGACAAGTTTTTTGATGCCTAAATGAGACTGCGAGTGCAATTTGAACGTTCTTAATGTGCAGTTTTCCAGTAGCTTTCCTATGACTTGCTAGATGGCGCAGCCGACACTTTTGGTAATAGAAAAGTTTTGCATGACGTGCTCCCTTATTGGTGGAAAAATCAATCAAAATACGACTTACGTATGACATTCTGTCACTGACAGTTCTTTCTTGCCACAAACTAAATTAACCGCAACAAATCAAATTTTAAAAAAATAACAAAAGGTATTGTAGCGACCTATCAGAAAACTGCTCATTACGAGAATTAGCCTTCCGATGAAAAAAGTTCTGAAACTGAGACGGAAATATTGATCCAATTCCGATAATTATTTTAATAATGGCAAGTTACAATATCAATGTCATAATTACAAAATAATCATTTTAATTCGTCTAAAATAAATACATAAATACTTTTTACCTGAAGTCTTTAGTTACACTCAAATAATTTTGTCAGCCGGCCGGCCTTTGTCCAGCAGTGGCTGAAGTAGAATTAACACAGAACATTCTTTCTGTCTTTGTTCAATCATCTCGATGTTTTCTTCACAAATTCAACTCTCCTGATTCGCTTCTCGCCACCCCTATCGCTGAACCAATGCCTAATAGTATAGTGATTATACTAATCACCTATGAATATCCTGTCGAGTGTGTGCAATTATACGCTTAGGGTTATATCTGGTGGAGCGTTTAGCGCTGATTGTAATAAATCATATTGCAGATCAATGTACGTATTATTAAGCGTAGTACACTCTCTATAATATGTAGTATTGTTTGCTCAAGTGAGGTTCATGATTTTGATGATGTTTTGGGTGTTAAAATTGACGGTCGTTATGAAAATCATTTACAGTATTATAACTCGCATTGTTTTGTAGAAAAAAACGTGTTTGTGAACATGCTACGATAGTGATCCCCCGTACGTACACACGGCGAATAAACCGTGGTATTTCACGGCAAGAATAACTTTGCCACTAACTTGTCTGTGTAAGGAGTCTTAGTATTATAAACCTGCTTACCATCATCAACCTTTTATCGTCCCACTGCTGGGCACAGGTCTCCTCTCATACAGAGAAGGATTGAGCATAATCACCACGCTTGCTCAATGCGGGTTGGCGATTTCAGACTTAAAAGTCCACGTTTCCTCAAGATGTTTTCCTTCACCTTCAGTCGTTGGTGTCCAAGATATACTTAGAAAGTACATATAACTTTAGAGAAGTTATATTGTTACTTGCCTGACCTGGAATCGAACCCGCACACTCATAATTGAGAGGCCGGTGTTTCAACCACTAGGCCACCCACGTTTAAAGCTGTTAAACGTTCAAAATCCAATTCTCAACATAAACTATCAGATTTTTTTATTGTAAACGTTTCTCGCCTCGTTTACCAACGTCAAATAATCCGAAGAGCAATTTTAAATTATTGACAGCACTTCCATCGAAAATCTGCCAGATATCAATATCTTTCTACGAATAAAAATATCTGTTATTTTTATTCGGGAAAAAATTTTGACGTCCATTGAAAAATCGAACCCTAATAAACATTGAATAATTTAATGATTCCTGGTAACATTTGTTTCTTTACATAATGTGGATCAATTCCCATTTCACTACATTTCACTTAAAGGCAAATTTCGTGGAATTTACTCATGAAACGTGAAAATCAAAGTAATTCTATTACAATATCTACGAATACAGATTAAAAATACCTTCCTGGAATCATTATCATCACAAATCTTGTTTATATTTCTGTAAATGATTACATGGAAACAAGCTCACAGAAATAACGGTGCCTTTTTCAGTTAATTCTAGTTTCTGCGTAACGTATTAATAATATCAATAAAGCATAATTAGAAGGTTTTATAACCTAGCTATTTACACAAAACAAACCCTGGTTTAGCAATAGGATATTGCCTGATAATAAAAAATTTAAAGCGTTTAAAAAAGACGTTTTCGGGTAAATATTATAAAACAAGCACTGTTGGGTGATTTCGTACCAAACTATCAGTAGCAATGGGTTTTATTTTGACAGTCATTCATTGCGTTTAGTACGTTCAAATCAAATGTCATTTATTCAAATTAGGAGTTTGAGAATCAGCAATTTTTGAACGTCAATATTACATTAGACAGTCTCCCAAAACGCCCACCCATCGACACTTCCCAGCGCTTTCGCTGGGAAGAAGTAGCGGAGCAACAACATTGAAATTATTCACCATGTTGGCATGTGCTAGCCAAGCCTAAATATCACGAAAAGCAAAAAAGTGAAAAGGGTTCGCAGTTTGTCCATAGTTCTGCTACATTATCGTGTACACCTTTCAATCAAACTTTAGTTGAACTGTGTAACGCCTTTAATTACACACCCAAACACTTCAATCAATCGGTTGCAACAACTTTGTGTAGATACTCAGGTTCATCTCATCATCATCATCATCCCAGCGCCCATCCCGGTCGCATCCGCGGCTTTCGCGTTGGAGCCCGGGGTTCGCTTTCCTGCACATTCTCCTCCATTTCGCACGATCTTTAGCATCCTGTGGTAAGAGCTTGTTGGCACGCATGTCATCTCTCACAACGTCAAGCCAGCACTTCTTTGGTCTACCCCGCTTGTTCCGGCTCGGCGGAGGCGCCATGGCAAGACATTTGTTACCCACGTAACATGCCGGTTTGCGTAAGACGTGGCCGTACCAGCGTAGGCGACCCTCCTGCAGTTTGTCTGCAATGTCACGGACACGAAGGCTGTCCCGGATGCGGGAGTTCCCGATGCGGTCTTTCCGCGTAACGTAACATCCACCGCAGCATTTTCATCTCCGTGACACGCAGCTCCTGCTTGTGTCGCTCAAGCATAGGCCACGCCTCACTGCCATACAGGAGAATAGGTCTAATGATGGTTTTATAGACCTGCCCCTTAAGCTTAACCAGGCAAGGCATTTTGGGGTCACAAATGACACCTGTGACCTCACGCCATTTTGCCCAAGCTGCAGAAATACGTGCCTTGACGTCGCAATCAATGTCGCCGGACGCGTGAAGCACAGACCCCAAGTATTTAAACTGGTCCGTGCACTCGACCATGTACTCCGCCTATGCGCACAGACATGGGGTCTGTCGTGTTGCTGGCCAAGTACACGGTCTTCGCCACGCCAGATACTCAGGTTCATCTCTTTTGTATTAAATCGGCTTAATTAGCTTTCAGAAATCAGCTGTAAGCAGATTACAAACAAACAAAGGAAGTATTTTGCCCATGAATTTCCTCTTGACAAATCTGTGTAATTAAATTAAAAATAATCCCGCCTCCAGTAGGCTTTGTAAATTTATATTACAATCTATTGTATTTTATTGGCCATTTTGTAATAATGTTTCATAATTATTACTTTTTATTACAGAACAGCAAGTTCTGCCTGCCAGTATTTTTAACGGAAAGTATTTTAATGACTGCTATTTTGATCAAATTAAGTAGCGTCAGCGTTTAGTCTATACTGAAGTCTATATAAAAGCTGAATAGTTTTTTTTTGTTTGAAACGCGCTAATCTCAGGAACTACTGATCTAATTTGAAAAATTATTTTTTTGTTGGATAGCCCATTTATTCAGGAAGGCTTTAGACTATATAACATCACGCTGCGACCAATAGGAGCGGAGCATATAAAACATGTTTAATGTATGCTATATATTATGATCCTGAAGTATATTAATGTATCTATAGAAATCGACTATTTTAGGGTTCATATAAAATATTTAAATAACTTATTCCACGCGAACGAAGTCGCGGGCGGCCGGTAGTTATTTAAAAAATAAAGACAAGCTTTTAGGTGCCAAGTACCAAAGTGAGAAGTGTTTAGTACCAAAATAGCTCTTAAATTGATACGTCATGAAATAGTCAATAATATTTTAATATTTAAGTGTCTTCAAGGCTAGAGTGAATAGGCTAGCACTAGTTTTTTATTAACTATAAAAAAGTATTTCAATGGCCTCGATTCCCTTGTTCAGTGCATCTTTTTCTTTCTATTTTATTAAGAAAAGGACAGAACATAATATGTCAGTTGAGACCTGTCAAATTAGTGCAATTAGTAGCCTGACTTAAATTGATGTATTATTGGTCGCCATGTTTATAATCGGGTCAAACTGTCAAAGGAATTGGATTAAGGGTGGTAGGCAACAACATCAGCCGCCGGCATAAGTTACCACCCACCAGACAAAGTCTTGCCGCCAAGCGATTCATCGTGTTCCGGCATGATGTCTGGTAAAGCCGTACGGAGGACGGATCTGAGCAGTTGTGTTGCGATGTGTGCCGGGTACGATGTACCTAATGTTGTTGTGTCGGGAGTTTGGTCGTGGAGGGTCTCCAGATCATCCTCTGGCACAGCATCATTGGTCGTGTTGTTGGGTTAAACATTGCATCACCTCGCTCAACTGCTGTCTTCCGTCCTATTCACTCAGTTTTTTTTGAGTGAATAGGCGTAATAAGCTAGTGCGCTTTACCATCAACGATTGCATCACTGCTTACCATCGGGCGGGATTGCAGTCAAGCACTAGTTTAATAACTATTAAAAAAAAAAACGAAAATCTTCTATTCTTTTGTTAATGAAATATTAAGAAAAAGATGCAGATAACATTAGTTTTAGTTTGTGAACAAGAGAATAGGCGCCAATATGATTATGTGAACTCGCTCACTGCAACACGAGTTTTTTATTAAAGGGCATTGACCAAATATTAAACTAAGGTAGATATGTCACTAGCGCACTAAAAATGAAGCGTACAAAAGGAAGTAAGTCCTGTATCTCGCTTTAGTCACTCTCGATACACCCGTAAAAACAAACGACAAACACTAACAGCGCAAACGACAAACACTAGCCATCTTTTTCTTCTCTATGCTTTAGATTGCGCCCCATCTCACTCACACTGTACCAATGTATGCTGAATAAAAATATGCATGTGTGCTGCTGCTGTGTTTGGCACATTTTTTTTTTTGGTCAGTTTGTTAGAATATATCGTATCTGTTTAATATTTTATCAATGTTAAAGGGTTTTAATTATAAAATTCTATGAATACATACTGTCATGGTGGCAATACATATGTCGTGGTAGCCTATTGGTTAAAACGCCAGCCTCTCAAGTATGAGTGTGCGGGTTCGATTCCAGGTCAGGCAAGTACCAATGTAACTTTTCTAAAGTTATATGTACTTTCTAAGTATATCTTGGACATCAATGACTGAAAGTGAAGGAAAACATCTTGAGGAAACCTGGACATTAAAGTCCGAAATCGCCAACCCGCATTGAGTAAGCGTGGTGATTAACTGATTACGCTCAATCCTTCTCTGTATGAGAGGAGACCTGTGCCCAGCAGTGGAACGATTAAAGGTTTGATGATGATGATACTGTCATGGATCACATTATGTATCTACAACATACACATTGCTTCCAGAGGTAAAAACATAAGTATGTTTCCCTGAAACATTCCTTATTTGTTTTGCGTTTTTATATTTTGTATTTCGCCATGTTCACCGTAAATAAACTTTTCCTTCTTTCTTTATTTTATACAGCCTCACAATGAATTTTATATTCCAAAAAAAAAAAAAAATACAAGCCCAGCTTACCCTGACGCCTGATGGCTAGCAGTTTATTAAGATCTTATTCATTCTGACTAACATTATAACGCATTGACTACTGGTAAGGCCTTGTCTAATTTTGTGTGTATAAAATCTCCATAGCACGGCAACTCCTTGCATCGTTAGCCTTGAAGACACTTAAATTGTAATCGGCCGGAAGACCGCTGCTGGAAAATTGTCCGTCCTTCAATGTATGCAATGTAAACGAGGAGGCGAAACGCTTAGTCCGGATCGTAGGTACTCCTACTCGCTATAAGACGGGTTGTCCGATGATGGAACGGAATTGTAGTCTATCTACAATATGTTAAGAAAACCCTGTCCGATCCGTGAAGGTATTGGTAGGTGTCGATAACTGATATATATATAAATTTAAAAAAAAATCCCCACTAAAAGTAAATATTGTTTCGTAAAATGAGGTAAATTATTACATGATGTGCGGTAGGCAATACATACGCGGGCGAAAGGGGGCAGGGCACGCGATCGCATCGCTATTCGCTCATACTAGCCTAAAAAATGATGTCACTTATTAAAAAAAAAATACCACTTTTTTGTGGAAGTTGGAATTATTTCGCGGAAAAAAAAGATTAGGTATTTCAAAATTCATTAGTATTGTTACTATGATGATTATGTAAAATTTCATATTTTATTTGGTTATGTGTTTAACTAACCTTTATTATCTTTATGGGTTGGACGGGGTTTCCTTTACATATTGTTTATTAGGATAAAGACACAATAACATAATAACAGAAAGCGATATTAATACTAACAGGGTCTTAGATAAGCATATTAATCAAATGGATATTGTTATGAAGTCTATCTCAGTGTAAATTTATTTTTTTCCCAACAATACTGCATTATTTTTCATTTATATGCGCATTATCAAATCCAAGTTCATTATTAGTTAAAGTATGCAAAGAGTTTTCACGACTATTTCAAAATTTAGGCAAGTCTTTGCGATATAATGTGTATCATATATATTCGAACCCACAATAGCCCATTACAGACGAGGGGCTTCCCACTTCTAAATAAGTACATAAAAAGAGAATCTACGTCGGATTTTTGTAGTTCAACTTGTATTTTAATTTTTGTGTATGCTATATAAAATGCTGTAAAAAAAACATTAAAAAAAAAAACTTTTTTTCTCGTCTCCTGTTAATTTGTTAAAAATGACTTATGCGGTGTTTTTGGCTAAGAGAAGAGAATATCTAAATAGAAACTTGTTTACTTATAGTTAAACCAATACATGATACTGAAAATGGAAATATGGTCAGTCAGAAACGCATTCGTCAGGGATATGCAAAAGCATTATTAATGCTCATTCATTGACCAAAGCCGTGTTAGCATCGCAAAAGCTACTTCACAATAATCCACCCTCATTTACAGCGATCAAACGAAAATAGCCAAAACTATTTCAGTTGAACACTGAGTTGGCTAATGAGAGAGATCATTCATCAATGTAGCGAGCAACTTGGTGCAAGTTTGCATCATGAATGGGCCACGAAAATATTACTAGCGCTACGGTAATCTAAAAAAGTGATAGCCGTCATAGAACGGCCAGAACGATGGTCGTCATGAAGTCAACGGGAAGCAGCTTTTACGCAGTCAAAATACGCTGTCAATGAAAACTTTATTTTTCTTTACTAGATTTCACTGTAAAGTCTTCTCTCTACTTACATCTTATGCAAAACTCACGCATCGTTATCGCATATTCTGTCCATTTCGTCCTTCTATGTCCTACGTTGTCTGCTGTGATCCTTACTTACTTTCTCAGGGCACAAGGTCCGTGCTTTCATAGTTATTGTTTCAGTGACGTCATTTGAAGTTAAATTGTGGACGGTTAGTGACAGCCACCGCAGTAGGGAACCTCAGACTCGATTATTTATAGGAAAATGATTTGTAAAGGTTTCAGTTAGAGAGGCAGAGGAGAGACGAGAGAGAGTTTAAGGTTGCAGATGTATGAACTATTTTTTTCCTCTGTTCGCCGCTTGAGTTTTGGACAGTTATGGAAAAACGCTACAATCGTTCGCTTCGTGGCCCTCGTGTTAGTGTGTACAGCAGTCATTTTAATTAAAATGAAACTGTTGGCTATAAATCCGACAGATTAAAGGGTTACGATTGCATTTGTAATTAATTAATTTAAAATTTTTGAAGTTTTGTGCTAGTTTTATGATTAATTGATTCTGCTGCATTTAAACGTTATTAATGTACATATGTCTCGGTTAGAAACACATTAATTACGTTTAATTCTGTCCGTTTGTTTATTTCCATACTAAGGGATTTCCCCGTGGCCAGATAACATTTATTCGATGAGTAAATCGAAGTTTGGCCGTTTTTGTACAAAATAACTGTCATAAAAAATCAGATAATTTACCAGGTCATGTAATAAAATGTATGAAGAATAGAATAAAATAAAATAGAACAAAGCTATCAAATAATTGAATAATCAGCTTTAATCGGCTAAAACGAAACATTTACAATACGAGTCAAATGCAAGGAAGTGTTATCGTGTAAGGCGTAGTACTCACAAACATTGTAATAACAAGCGCACTTTGCGTATCTTTAGAAATAACGATAAATGGAAATTTTGCTCATCAAACAACTATCACATCATTAATAACTATATATAGATTCACAGCCATCAAACCAGAATCTCCATTCCTTGTCAAACGGCAATTACAAGCCTTACACACTTGCCGAGCAATCGCGAAATTTAATAAAGCCAGAGAGGTTGGTGTGTGTAGTCATTTACATTTAAAGCACCAATTATTTGACGTCATTAGCGCCCTCTGGTGGTCATAAAACGCACCCAACACGCGCTGAAGCGCCCTCTTTCACGCTTATAAATTAGAAGTAAAATGGCGATTTTTAATCTGTGCCTCCCGTTGAACCGGCCGTTTGTCTGTGTCGTCGGTGCGCTCCTTGAATTAATTTAATCAATTCTGTTGAAGTGTGTATGGGTCCTTATGATAGGATGGCTTATATGTGAAAATAGCTTAATATAGCATTATATTAACTAAGGGAAAAGTGGGCTCTGCACTATATTTACTCCTCTATTTCAACATTTCTTCAAGTAAAAAGACATTTAACAGTCATCATCATCATCATCATTAACCTTTTTATTGTCCAACTGCTGGGCAAAGGTCTCTTATCATACAGGGAAGGATTGAGCGTAATCACCACGCTTGCTCAATGCGGGTTGGCGATTTCAGACTTATAAATCCAGGTTTCCTCAAGTTGTTTTCCTTCACCTTCAGTCATTGGTGTCCAAGATACACTTAGAAAGTACATATAACTTTAGAAAAGTTACATTGGTACTTGCCTGACCTAGAATCGAACAGTCATACATAAAGCTTAACATTAATAAATGAACGATTGAGTGTTTATCTTTAACATCAAGTACGCTTGTAACACGCGCATACAAAACAAAGCCCACTCTGCCATTCTCCCATATTATTACCATTTGATTCACAAATCTAAACTCAACCAGCTGTAGACGCTCAAGAAACAATACATCGTGCACCCGCTGCAAAGTTAATGCAAATTTCAAGTAGCATTCCCACGAAACGGCAGCACTGAGCAGTCATTTAACCCCTTTCCTCCCACATTTTAGTACAAGTACCTACGAATTTAATTCACATTCAAATTTCGCACTTCGATTAAAAGCTCTAAGAGCTGCGCGTAAGTGTTGAACAAACATTGGTACTCGCTAACTTAAACCTACCCTGGACAATCCGGATTACCACGAGCTCTGATCCCTAAAGCGATGGACCCCACGTAATCCCAAATATTGTAGGTGTCAGGGAGGGGACAAGTGTCTAACAGAATTGGTCGCGTTCATGTGATCCCAATTACTATGTGCAGAGAGCCAAGCCGCTTATGCAAATGACGATTTCCCGCGGACGCATCTAATGGGCCGTGAGGGAGGTGGGAGACCAATGCACTTTTAGAAGCATCCTTGTTAGGGCTGGCAAACTTACATAATATAAATCCAGATAAATAATCCTTTTAGGTAATTTATTTGCATATCATCAGAAGTTAACATGCCTTTCTTCTTCTTCAGCTTACAGATGTCCACTGCTGGACAAAGCACCCCCCCCCCCCAGGCTTTCCACGCCGACCGGTCTTGTGCTGCCCGCATCCATCGGCTTCCCGCGACCTTTACCAGGTCATCGGTCCACCTTGTTGGGGGTCTCCCTGCGCTGCGTCTTCCGGTACGTGCAAGCCACTCCAGAACTTTACTGCCCCATCGGCCATCGGTTCTACGAGCACAGTGCCCTCACTGTGCCATCGGTGCCATCGGTTCTACGAGCACAGTGAGGGCACTGTGCTCGTAGAACCGATGGCCGATAGGGGCTGGTTCTGGTGGCAGTGGGCAGGGGCCCACTGCCACTTAAGTCTAGCGACTCGCAGAGCTATGTCGGTGACTTTGTTGGTAACATGCCTAGCTATAAATAATCATTAGCAACTGACGATACCAGAAAATTTACGGCATAAATATGTATTTATGCCGTAAATTTTCTGGTATCGTCAGTTTTGGCTCGATTTCCATGTAGGTAGTATATGTATACTACCTACATGGAAATCGAGCCAAAACTAAACTTACTACCTACACAAAAATATTCCCAAAACTTTGCAACAACTTTGCATTCGAGACGTCCCGTTGCCATGGCAACTCCTAAACAGCTTGTATTTTTGGCAACCCTATTAGCTCCCCTACCCCTCCTTTTGGTGCTAAATCAGGATCGTGGTGTAGAGGACAAAGTGACCAGCGGATAGACACTGACAGGTCGTGTTACGGTCCAGACGACTGAACTCAGAGTTTGGTCTTTGAACGAAATAAGTGTAATTATTTATTTACAGTGTTATAAAGAGATATTGCTTTCCTTTTCGTCAATAAATGTGGATATAGCGGGTATCGTTCTGTGAAATATGATTTATTTGTGAATGCCGACCCGGAGCCTTTTCAGAATTTAAGTAATTTTGTAGATACAATTTCAGATTAATGAGTTGTTATGTAGGTGTTCTTTTCATTTTAGCATAGGTAGGGGTGACAATATCAACTCCTTTTAATTATTTTAGTCAGAATTTGGACAATATTACTTATCATATATTCGGAAATTGGTTTGCTCAACAACGTAAATAACGCAATAAATGTTGTTGAACGGTCAAAATGAAACCCATTGCTACTGAGATGGTGTGTTGTGCAATTACCCTATCGAATAGTGTTGTTTTAAATTTTAACATTATTTGTAATAGTTTTTATTTTATTGTTTAAATTTGATTAGAATTGTTTTTGTTAAATTTTATTATGTGTAAGTTTCTAAAATGTATGTCGTGAACGTAGTAAGTGAGTGAAAAAATAAATAAATCAAAATTAGTCATTAATTTTTTTTGTGCCGGTACACACCATCCTACTTCTCCTCACATCTGCCTCCTTTCTGTGAAAGAGATGAACGATACAAGATCACTTATAAAGATTTTAATGGCATGCCATCTTACTTTAAGCGAATGTTTGTATCAATCCCTATAACTGCTGTTACTACTACTGTCAGCCTGCATGTGGAATCATGCAGGCTGACAATAGTAGTATTGGGTAAAGACATCTCCCAAAGACTTCCAAGTCTTTCGATCCAAGGCTAAAATAGACTACTAAGAGACTAACAGAGTAAGCAACTCGTTCATGGGTCAATCTATACCCTCTTACAACAAGCTTCCCATGGACATTCAAAACTTCCCCATTAAACGATTTAAAAACTATTTATAGGCCAAACTTTGCAAAAAGGGGTATTATAAAATCACAGATTATTTAGAAGACAAAAAAGCTTGTAACTGAGCTGCTCGCTCTGTTAAGCATTGTTATTAAGCAATATGCGTAATTATAAGGTAAATTATTGTAAACATTTTCATTTTTAATGTCTGGACTTGAAAAAAGACAATGAACCCTGAGTTTCGTTTCGGCTATTTCTTCTCAGAGGTAGTCAGTTAGGTAAAAGTGATCAGTGATCCTACTTGCTTAATAAACGATTTCATTTCATTTCATTTAGCCTCCTTCTTCTTCTACCGTGTCTAAGAACTACTGAGTGCATACAAAAACAATTTTATTTTTAAATTACTTTGAGTTACTCACAGAGGCATTTAAGTTTTATGAATGGCCTAAAACATTCCCCATTCCATACATTGGCTAGGATCCCGCAATTTGATCAATTTATAACTAAAACGAGGACTTTTATTGGCGCTTATCCCCTTTAATTGCCCTGGGTGCGAGCACGTATCGTTTTGGCTGTTTTTTCAGGAGTGTAGTTGGGTGATTTAAGGCAGCAATTACGACGTCGGTGTTCGAGGTTTTCATATTGTTGCTGATAGATAGGTATTTAGTTAGGAATTTAAGCAACAGATTCTGTAGGGATCATTATAATTAGCCTAATCCCTTCCCAACTATTTTGGCGTGGGCTTTCTGTCCAACCATAGGCAGCTGAGAACCAGTGTTATACCTACTAGTATACAACGCTATTTTTTGTTTAGGCGAAACCTGAATATAGTTTGTTCAGAATAAGCAATTGAAACGATTCCAATAATTTTTACACTATGTTATATTTTTTCACAAATACATTTAGAAATTATTACAGCACTTATTACAGAAATTATTACTGAGCGCGCTACGCAACTTACGCGTGCGCATTTCCGCGCTCAGCTGACGCGACAGATCAATGCACTCGGCTCGTCCGTGGAAACGGAACGTGGACCATATTTTTGTTGGGACAACCAAGTAGGATAACAAGCTTATAACTTTGTAGTTTTTCATGATATCTATTTGAAATTTTGTACATAGATTCTTTACTTAAAAATACTGGACACGTGTTTCGGGTTTTGCATAAAGAAAAAATATAGTTATATAGAAAACTGCCTGTCTGACGTACACAACTTAGTTACTGGACCATACTTGGTAAGACAAATTGTCAGAATTACGTACTGAAAATAGAATGTAGGTTTATTAATTCAAATTTTATAATTACGTTTTGCATTTGATTCTAAGATTGAGGATAAAACTTTTGAATGAACGAATATTCAATATTATCAATAATCTGAACAGGTCGTGGTGGCCTAGTGGTTAAAACACCAGCCTCTCAAGTATGAGTGTGCGGTTTCGATTCCAGATCAGGCGAGTACCAATGTAGCTTTTCTAAGTTCTATGTACTTTCACTTTAAGTCTGAAATCGCCAACCCGCATTGAGGAGAGGAGACCTGTGCCCATCAGTGGGACAATAAAAAGGTTGATGATGATGATGATGATGATGATGAACAGGTTCTCTACTAATACGTGTTCACATTGTTTTTAGTATTCTACTAACACGTGTTCTTCACATATTAGCAGAATACCTGTTTATCATCCTGAGCAGAATTTTGTTTTCTAGTTGAAACTAGAAAAAAATTCTGCTCAAACTCTTTCTAAATCGACAATATCAAGATACTGTTATTTATTATTATATTATTCACTAAACCCAACAATAAACTTTTGTTATTGCTCAGAATTTTTTGATTATTTATTCTAGAGATCCATATGCTGAAGCCTCTTAATTTTCCAATAAGTAATATTCTCCATTCAACTAAATATTATCAAGACATCTAACAAAAGAGGTTAATAAAAGCCTATGAATAAGGGTATAGACACAGTGTCTCAAGACTAAAGTCTTTGACCAGTGTGTGTTGCCAGTGATGACTTACGGAACTGAAACGTGGTCGCTCACAATGGGCCTCATACGAAGGCTCTGAGTCACACAAAGGGCAATGGAAAGAGCTATGCTAGGAGTTTCTCTGCGTGATCGAATCAGAAATGAGGAGATCCGCAGAAGATCCAAAGTCACCGACTTAGCTCTGCGAGTCGCTAAACTTAAGTGGCAGTGGGCAGGGCACATTGCTCGCAGAACCGATGGCCGATGGGGCAGTAAGGTTCTGGAGTGGCGGCCACGTACTGGAAGACGCAGCGTAGGGAGGCCCCCAACAAGGTGGGCCGATGACCTGGTGAAGGTCGCGGGAAGTCGATGGATGCGGGCAGCACAAGACCGGTCAGCGTGTAAAGCCTTGGGGGAGGCCTTTGTCCAGCAGTGGACATCTATAGGCTGAAGAAGAAGAAGAAGGCTATGGAAATACATATGCAAAATATCTTTAAACTTCCTTTTAACATTCCATTTCTATTATCATTGATCGCTCTTAGCAATAAGACCGTCCATTGTGTCACCCTTTGTAAAAACTTTATATTTATGTTCTGTAACCTATATGGTGTACATAATAAAGAGTATTCTATTCTATTCTATTCCCCTTCAAAAGTGCAATATTAACTGACAAGCGATTGCCTATCAAACTAACACAAAGGGACAAAAACACGTGTTTGCGTGTTCCGTATCGCCGTCTGATCAGTGTTTTATCGCCAGCCAGGCGATATTTGAATATAATTTGCAGTGTTTTGCATAAATTCGAAATAATCGTGTATTATGAATTTATGACGCCTTGAATATGTGGTAAATAGTCATGGACTTTTAACAATAACACGTGATTCGAGGAGACGTGGAACCTGCGGTGACAGTTTCCGTTTTTTTTATAAATTATAAACTAGCGCTTGACCGCAATCCCACCTGATGGTAAGCACTGATGTGATTGCTGATGATAAAGCGCACTAGTTTATTAAGGGCCTATTCACTATAGATACTCAAACCCAGACTCCAAAGGTGAAAAAAGAAGCTACGGATGCGACTGGGATTAACGCTGAGATGATGATGATGACTAAAGATACTGAGTGAATAGGAAGGATGACGGCAGTTGAGCGAGGTGATGCAATTTTAAACCCAACAACACGACCAACGATGCTGCGCCAGAGGAAGATTGATCTGGAGACTGCAAGGACGCCTGAACCAAGGGATCGCCATCGGGTAATGTAAACAAGCGCATTTATTGTGATTGCACATTTTTGTTGATAGTAGTAATCATTGTTATTATTTTACAAGCTATTAAAATTTTACATGTTGATTCTGTTTTGAAGACAAAGGGGATTTTTTTTAAAAACGTTACCCCATACGAGGAATTTCTCCTGCATCGTGGGTGCGTTTACAAACATATAAACAGTCAGGCCCGGAACAACTTATTGTAGGCTATACCAATATTAGTCCCGAACGGGAATCGAACCCGTGAATGAGGAGCGATGGTGGAGCTAGTAAATATATAATCTGCCTTATGACATTGGATTATCCTATTTATGGCTTCTTACAGAGATAATATTTTAATCAATGTAATATGTGTTGCTGCAATCACTAATTCCATCTGTCAATAAATGGTTTACAATACTGATCACATTAGTCTTGTGTTGAAAGATATTTTAATAGCACCACGTCAGATTTGGATTAAAAATTGAAAATTGCTACCTTAATGAAATTCAGTTTTTCAGTTGCCGAGTTTGCCGATCCGATGCTTCGGTTTGGTATTTCTCTGGGCGTCACCAAGTCCAGCGAACCATTTGAACTAAATGTGAACAATGCTGTACAAAATACTTAGCGTAAAAGCGGAAATCATATACATAAAAACGAAAACTGTAGAAGAAAAAATTCAAAATAAAATTGCCTCCTGTTACAAAATTAGCAACAAATTAATCTTAATACGTTTCGTTATCAATCATCGTGTAGGCAACATAGATGTGCAAGATCAAAAAGTCTCATGCTATTGGTATGATGGTAGGCGGGTGACGCGCCAAGAATCGACTCACGCGCCGATGGATCTTTCATAGGGCTTGCGCGATAAATGTTTTAGCAATTTGTTTTAGAAATGATTTTATAATGGATAGATAATTTTAATTCCTAAAATAAAACTGAAGTCTGAAAGATTTTTATGGAAAATTCTTCTTCTTCTTTAGCTATAGAAGTTCACTGCTGGACAAAGGCCTCCTACTAGGCTTTCCACAACCATCGGTCTTATGCTGCCCGCATTTATCAGCTTCCCGTGGAAAGTTCTATCAAAAATTAAATTTATTCCTCAGATTAAATTATCTAGAGTTGGCAACGATCAGTTCTCAGATTCGCAAAATTGTTAGGTACCTAATTTTTAACATTCATTAAAATTACGCCCACATCAGTTCATTGTCATCAGCATCATCCCCTTGCCCTGATTCCAATTTAAATTGCTACTGCTATTTATGCTCTGTATGAGAATTCTACATTATTCTGTAACATATTAATATGATAACATTATACCCGTTATCATAAAGGCAGATTTACACGGTGCAATTCAATGGCCTATGGCCTACAATAAAATTGATTCTACAAATGACTTGCATCGTCTAAATGGTGTTTAGACAATGCAACTTTCATTGTTGCTTCAACTTAATTGAAGCCCAATTAAATTGCACCGTGTAAATATCAGTCCTAACTGTTAAGGCTCAGATGTTATTAAATTAAATTAAAGGCAAGCGGACTGTATACTATATATTAAAACAATCTTTGACAAGTAACCTCAAGTCTAAAGGGATGACTGCGCGCGGTCGTGTCGGACGATGCAATGAAGCTTGTGTGGCCGGTCCCGTAGTCGACGCCGCCGCGCTGTCCGCGTCTTCGAAGTGTGTGTGGACACTAATAATATCTATACATAGTAAAAATAATAGCTGCCTGTAATTCCTACACTTTTATGACAATCAATTTAAACCAAATGAAATATTCCCATTTAAAACTAGATGCTTACCTTTATCGGAAATCAACCCGACAAAAATTCAAGAAAGGCCATTTTTACACCGTGTAATTATCTGCCATCAATCGGCGTGCTCGATCATGATGATCAATTAATTCATGTGTTCAAGCAACACTGTCTCACTATTAAAACAATAACAAGAGTACAAGCCCTAAAGATAAATCGAAGCTGCAACATAAATATCTCTGTCAACATTACTATGTCATTCGTAATGATAGATTTAAAGATTACCGCTTTGAAGTCGACGTGGCATGCCGTTGAATCGATTTCAATTCGATTATTTAACCTACATTTTGTACCGACACGACATTACTATGTTGGGTTTTGACAGGTGGAAAATAACACTTGATTCAATGTTGCATTGCTGTTGAGTAGTCGTTTTAAATTATGATGAAGGTTACTCAACACTAACAATAATTGCTGATGGATTGCTGATGGTAATTAATTAATAGGGATGTGTCCAAGGTATGGAAATAAAAAAAAAAAGAATAATAATCCGTCTTATAGACAATAAAAAAAATTAAGACCCGTATTTTTTATTTTGTCGAAATTACCAAAATCTACTGAGACATATTGTATTAAAGTTACGGAGTGGGGGCTAATTAAGTCACGCCGTGGTATTTTTGTACCACGGCGTGACGTCATGCGACATTTCAAATCAATATATCTATTTAAGCATTTGAATGAAATAAAAAATACGTGTTCAATATTTTTTATAAATCTATCTCATGATCATTCAATTATTTTTTTGGGACACAACCCAATTATAGTCGTTTTAGGCTTGACTATTCCAGGCGCGCCTCAAAGGGATACCAGCCAGGGCTACAGGTTGTTCGAAAGATACACCGTGGCCATGGCATACTGGCAAGTGAAGGAACATGGGTGAGACTTTGTCAGTAAAAGCCTGACTCGCCCTTTCGATACACCCAGACAGGGAGAATTCATTTGATGGTTACCCCGTTTGCAAAAAAAGGATTCACTATTCCATTGCTAGATAATTTTATGGGAGGAATAACTTTGCATTTTTTACAGTTCTTTCATAAAAACCTGTCGAAGGTCAAGTTAAAAAAAAAACAAATAAATTTCTAATAGTTGATGTGTGTGTACATACAAATACATAAAAAGTGCATACAAGATGCTAAAGTATATTAAGTGCAAAACTGTTTGTCATTTAAAAATTAACAGAGTATTAAAAGTTGTCATACTTATTTACTTTAGGTTATTAATTTTAATCTGTCGATTAAGAAATTTGGTGTTAAAACTAAAAATTTGAAAACTAAATTGACTAATTAGTGGCACCTTAATTTAATTTATTACCTAATTTTATAATTAAGTCATCATATTCATAGTCAGACCGTAATTTGCCAGACTGACCGAGTGCGAGTTGTTTACCTTCTCCGTTTTGAAGTGGTGATGAAATAATTTACACAATGTGAAGCGTCTTGTTTGGGTTCGAACCTACGACTTACAACATTTAAGCTGCGGAAGTTACCACTGGCCCATCACTGCTCTCCACAGTAGTCAGTCTAGCCAGTAACCGTATTAAAATTTAACTAATTAATAATTTTCATTTATTCCCAGTTAAATAAATAAACATTAGACTTGATTTGTATATCAATTCGTAGTATTTTATACCTTGAAAATATTTTTCTTGTTGTGTAATTGGATTGTATATTAAATAATTACCTTATAAACCTGTCTAAATAAGAGCGCCTCAAAAGACTTGAATATCTAACAATTATTTACCATATTGAAATTCATCGTTGAATAATGTATTAAATTTTCAACTTAAATCAATAACATACACTCAGTTGACTTAACATTCCCCTGCAACCAATATTGACCCAATAAAATAAAATAAAAGTTCAATAAAACCCTACGTTCGATTGAAAAGTTGCCAGAATAATGAAGCTTGCGATTTAAAACCAAAATTTATTTTTTTATTTACATACAAGTACGTATCAGACGGTTAAACTTTTTTAATCTGGTCTCCCCGCCTGTCGGCGTAGCACGCCCTCTACGCCGTAGAGGGCGCGTAGCGGGTCTACACAATATATCGAATCATATTTTTTCGTGAATGTATTCAGTACAGGAAGAATCATTTTGTCGCGTATTGGTTAAAGAAGTCGTAGGTTTTTATGAATTGGTTTTAATATCTGGATAGTGGATAAATTGGACACAAAATAATAATAATAAGAAAGAGATACTTCTGGACACGACTCTTAGGAGCCTCTAGGTTCAGTTGGTTGGACCTATTTTTCCCGATACCGATGGGCTACAGTTTTAGATTTATGTTTAAATGTGTTTATACTTTTTATTTAAAAATATATCATATATTTACATAAATATTATATCTTCTATACTATTATATCTAAAGCTGAAGAGTTTGTTTGTTTGTGCACGTTAATCTCAGAAAGTATAGAAAGTTCTGGTTCGATTTGAAAAATTCTTTTTGCATTAGATAGCGCATTAATCCGGGAAGGCTTTAGGCTATTTAACATCACGCTGCGACCAATAGGAGCGGGGCATATAAAAAAAAAACATAGAAATCTACGCAAGTGAAACCGCGCGGCGCAGCTAGTATGTAATAAAATTAATTTTAATCGCGCTAATAGCTGTTTCTACTTTCATGTATATTCATTAACATAATAACGATCTTTAATGTGAAACCCATTATAAAATAATCAACCAAAATAAATACAGCCAAAACATAATACTTCCTTCCGTGAACAAATAATTAGAGTAAAACTAAGCCATTAGTGAGTGACCTTCCATTTTGGTTGAGGGTAGTAATTTATTCATACCACCCAACTTGTCCGGGACACGCCGTGATTCTATTGTGATCAATAATAATGAGTTTCTGAGGTGTGTGGGGATTATCAAATGTATAACGTAAATATTTTATGAGTTCAGGCGATTTGTGGACCGTTTAGTACATACAGCAGAGAGTTTATGTAAAAATCGCAGACTAAAAAGTTAGGTGAAACGCGCTTAGAATATGTTTCACATACGCACACACAGACACACATACACACGCTCATGACACACACTACCAAATACTCAACACAGGATTCTTTTGACCGCTTTTAGTTTAATATATTCTTGTTGTTACCATTTATGAATAAGATTCTGTAAAATCTCCTATTGGGAGAGGGCATTGGCTCTTGTAACACAGGTACACACACACATACACACGCACATAAACCAACACTACCAAATACTCAACACAGGCTTCTTTTAACCGCTTTTAGTTTAGTTTACTCTTGTTGTTACCATTTTTGATAACCTTTTTGCAAAAGATTTTGTAAAATCTCCTATTGGGAGAGGGCATTGGCTCTTATAATGATTGCCACTAGATGTTCGTATGGCAACCGGGACCAAGGACTTAACGTGCTTTCCGAGGCACGACCAGACCAGTGCAAATATTCATATTCATGCATAGAAATATGTATTTGCTCTGTGCGGGGATCGAACCCGCGCCTTCTTGCGCAGCTGGTGCATCCGTTACCGCTACGCCACGGAGGCTGTTTTTACCATATATATTCGTATGTAAAATTATTACCGTGAGTAATAGACACGGGAGCCACCTTCATAATATTCTCCTGTATTGTTTTAGTAGGCTCGCAATTAGCTAAACGATCTTAGAGGTGAACTGGATACTATTGTTATACCTAGAGCCGGTCGTTACGGGAAATTGAAGGAATAACATCTACTTTAAACACGAGTATATTTCGTCTTCCCGTTACTGTTTCATCTTAGGATAGATGACTATGCAAGTACTCGATTGAGGAAAAGAATTCTAGGAAAATTCATAGAGAAGAGCTTTTGTTTGCTTTTTCAGTTAGGTATGTAATTTTATTGTGAACTCACCTACTCACCGAGAAAAGGGCTGTATCCCAGAGTTGAATGAACATTATATTATATTTCATTATGACATTATTATGTTACATAATATAATAATCCTACTAATGTTGTCTTGTGATTTAATTCCTCGATCTCAGTTCCACCATCGAACGACCCGTCGTACGGCGAGTTTCCAACCTTATGTTGTTGACACCACAATGATCCGGACGAAGCATTTCGCCTCGTATTTTGATTGGAAAAATTTGCCAGCGGCGATGTTTCCGTCGTACTACAATTTAAATGTCTTCAAGGCTAGAGTGAATAGGCTCTTAATAAACTAGCGCGCTATACCATCAACAATTGCATCATTGCTTACCATCAGGCGGGATTGCTATCAAGCCTAGTGCTTGATCGCAGATCGCAAATTTATAATTATAAAAAAAGATAGAAGATGCATTGAGCATTAATTTAGTTTAGTTTGTAAGAGAACCGGGACCATTGTAGGATTCATTATAAATCTATTCTAGTTGTAAACTAAAACCGTAAATATTGTTGTAGCACGATAATCAATTTAGTTTCACGCGGTGCACCTCTATTGTTTGAAGTTAAATTGCTTTCACGTCTTCACCTCTAGGCGTCATGGCCGTAACTAACTACACGTGAACGAAAACAATACTACGGTTCATATTACACAAGAGCAGTTTACTATCAACGATTACATCATTGCTTACCATCAGGTGGGATTGCGGTCAAGTACAAAATAAGAAAGTTTTTGAGAATGTGTGTATAGATGGATGTTTATTTCTCTTTGATGCAAAACCTACTGAACGGAATTGGATGAAATTTGACAAACAGGTAGTTTATAACCAGGACTAACAATTTCATTTTCATATTCTGACTAAGGATTTCATTTTGATATTCCCACGGAATCGAAATTGGAGCGGTGGGCCGCAACTAGTACCATAAAAGTCTATAATGTAATTGTGTTGTTTTATCGCTGACAACTTCTTTTAAAAATTATACCAACCAGTTACTAAGACAACATCATTTCTACCTAAATTGAAATCGACTGTGAAGTAATAGTGACACTACCGATGTCTGCACCCTTAAATATCAGAACGCACTGGCGTATACAGTCATTACATAGTATTTCTACGTTTTGATTAATGATCTTGCAGTGGTTCCAATTATAAATTTACTGAGTTCATCATGATCATCATTTCAGCCGAAAGACGTCCACTGCTGGACACAGGCCTCCCCTAAGGATCTCCACGACGACTGGTCCTGCGCCTCCTGCATCCAGCGGTATCCCCCGACCTTCACCAGGTCGTCGGTCTACCTTGCCGGAGGCCTACCTACGCTGCGTGGTGCACTTTGTTAATAAGATTCTATTACAAACTCATCAGAGAATTCAAAATCATTAAAAGCTGTTTTATGTCTAATAAAATGTAATGGCACGCAGTTCATACATCAGCGTCAGGAATAGTTGCCGGACACATACTGAGTTGTACTCCCATGTGATACAACCACATTGGCATACCGCAATTTGTTGGTTACAATAGCATATTCTTGCCTATCCATACTATCCATACTAATATTATAAATGCGAAAGTAACTCTGTCTGTCGGTCTGTCTGTCTGTCTGTCTGTCTGTTACGCTTTCCCGCTTAAACCTCTCAACCGATTTTGATGAAATTAATCGAAGATTAAAAGAGAAATCTTTAGACCCTGAGAAAGAACATAGGCTACCTTTTATCTCGGAAAAATTTGATATTCCCGAGGGAAATCTAAAAAGCGCGATATAACCGAGCTCCACGCGGGCGATGCCGCGGGCGGAAAGCTAGTAATAATATAAATGAACAGAAGATGATATTATTTGATTCAAAGTACATATTATAGTGTCGCCTTATTTCTTCAGATTAATATTTTTTTTTATCAATCATTAATATTAACAAAAATAACGTGCCTATATTGGCATGTTATTTTTATAAATATTAATATTTTTTAATACATATCTATACTAATATATATAGCTAAAGAGTTTCTTTGTTTGAACGCGCTAATCAAGAACTACTGGTCTGATTTGAAAAATTTCTTTTTGCGTGGGATAGCCCATTAAACCAGGAAAGCTTTAGGCCCGATGGGAATTCGGACCCCACTTCCGGCGGCTGGCGCCCAAGCTGATGGGTGCAGCGGGCGCGCTGTCAACGTTGCTTCCCAACATGGGGGGCCCGAGCGCCGCCTGTAGGCGGTTATACGTGGGAATCGTGCGGTCCATGGCCCTGTATGGGGCCCCTGTGTGGGCGATGGACCTGACGGCCGGAACACTCGCCATTCTGCGCAAGCCGCAGAGGGCGATGGCCGTCAGGGTCGTCCGCGGGTATCGCACGATTTCCTACGAGGCGGCTTGCGTTCTGGCCGGATCCCCGCCCTGGGACCTAGAGGCGAAAGTACTCGCGTCATTGTACCGATGGCGCGAGGAAGAGCGGACACGGGGCTCCAGTCCGGCGCAGCGGCAGATCGAGCTGCGCCGAGGGGAGCTCCGTCAGGTCCTGGTGGCGGACTGGCGGCAGAGGCTTATGCGCCCTACCGCCGGCCTCGCTACCGTCGAGGCGATCCGGCCAGTACTCGACGACTGGCTCGGGAGAAGCCACGGCTCCCTGTCGTTCAGGGTGACTCAGGTGCTGTCGGGGCACGGCTGCTTCGGCAAGTACCTGTGTCGCCTAGGCAGGGAGCCGGACGCTCGGTGCCACCACTGCGTCCAATGCGGGGAGGACACGGCGCAGCACACGCTCTCCGAGTGTGTAGCTTGGGAGGAGCAGCGCCGTGTCCTCACAAATGAAGTAGGAGGCGACCTGACGCTGCCGGCAGTAGTGCGGAGGATGGCCGGCAGCGCAGAGTCGTGGGACGCGGTGGTGTCCTTCTGCGAGGACGTGATGTCGCAGAAGGAAGCTGCGGAACGGGAGAGGGAGATCTCAACTCCCTTCCCGGGCCGCAGAAGACGCACCGGGCGCCGAAGAAGGGCGGATAACGCCCTCTTCCGCCCCCCATGAATGGGTCCAGGGGCGAGGGACATGGGGAAGTCCCCGCCCCTTATTCGATGGACCCCGAGGCGGAGGCGCGCATGAGTGTCAGCGCGCGCCTCTGAGGCGATGCACGGGGTAGCTTAACACCCCACTACCCCGTGCCGGAGACGAGGCCCGGGCAGACCGGGCCAGCACGAGAGTGTGGGGCTGCGGAAGAATTTAGACTCCCGCGGCCCTACGCGCGCTCGTGACAGAAGAGACACCGGGGTGGTTTTAGTCAGTAAAAGTCTGACAGACCCCGTCGCCCACCCTAGGGCGGCGGACATCCTATGAGGATTTCCACCCCGAAAAAAAAAAAAAAAAAAGGAAAGCTTTAGGCTATATATCATAACAAAATTTTGAAATGGCTGCTGTATACTTTGGGGTTAAAAACTCTACACTAACGAAGTCGCGGGCGGTACCTAGTATTCTATATACTTTTTCAGGGTAAGTGTGAATTTGTATATTGCGATCTTTAAGTATTGTGTTAAAAGACTACCAAATAAAGCGTGCACACTCACTCACAATGCACTTCATACGAAGGCTCAGAGTCACACGTGCTCGGAGTTTCTCTGCGCGATCGAATCAGAAATGAGGAGATCCGCAGAAGAATCAAAGTCACCGACATAGATCTTCGAGTCACTAAAATTAAGTGGCATTGGGTAGGGCACATTGCTCGTAGAACCGATGGCCGATGGGGCAGTAAGGTTCTGGAGAGGCGGCCACGTACCGGAAGACGCAGCGTAGGGAGGCCCCCAACAAGGTGGACCGTTGACCTAGTGAAGGTAGCGGGAAGCCGATGGATGCGGGCAGCATAAGACCAGTCATCGTGGAAAGCCTTGGGGGATGCCTTTGTCCAGTAGTGGACATCTAGAGGCTGAAGAAGAAGAAGAAGACCGCTCAATCTTTCCTCGAAATATCCTATCTGGACTTTAAAAGAGACCTCCGAGTTTGTTTCGTTCTTTCTCATCACACAGTAATCAGATAGGAAACCCCGAAAGATAAGTAAAAAAAAATTCATTGACATGCAAAAGTGTTTGTACAAACCTACTTACAAAAAAAAAACATTAATCATTTTGTCTTTTGTACTAAATAAATATTGTATCTACCATATAGGCAGGTAGTTCGATTAATCGTATCTATAGCTAATAAAACCATTAATACAACTATAGAACGGTCTAGAACCTTAACTTCGATCGATAAAGTATGGCCTTCGACATTATAACAAATGCTTCATTCTCATACTACTAATAAATAATGGAATGCATGGTAGAAATTCAATATTAATGTGGGAACTCTAGCCGGGCGTCTAGTCATTAGTTTCTATGTTAAATTGATGCATCTGGATTATGAAAGGTGGTTCCCATGTTCAGAAATTCTTTTTGTATCGATTGCCTGGATATTATACAGGTACCTATAATAAAATTGTTGAACTGTTATTGCATTATCGTTTCACAGACTTAAGCCATCACCGTTATTCATCATCATCAACCTTTTTGTTACCGTCCCACTGCTAGGCACAGGTCTCCTGTCATACAGAGAGGGATTGAGCGCAATCACCACGCTTGCTCAATGCGGGTAGGCGATTTCAGACTTAAAAGTCCAGGTTTCCTCAAGATGTTTTCCTTTACCTTCAGTCACTGGTGTCCAAGATATACTAAGAAAGTACATTATACAACTTTAGAAAAGTTACATTGGTACTTGCTTGACCTGGAATTGAACCCGCGCACTCATACTTGAGACGCTGGTGTTTTAACCACTAGGCCACTACAACATTTATCGTTATCATGCTGAATGAAATTCGTTCCTGGACTAAATAAAGATAACAAAAAAAAAAAATACTTTATCTCTTCTTTGTCTTCTGAGTCTGTAACTGTTCTGTATGTTCCGTGTCTGTATCTCTGTTTTTGTACGATTCTGTCTTTATATTCTTGTAATAATTAAAACAAAGAAAAATTGTTTATTAAACGCACATCATATAATAATAATAATTAAAAAAACAGACATGTATACTAATATATAAAACTGAAGGGTTTGTTTGTTTGTTTGAACGCGCTAATCTCGGAAACTACTGGTCCGATTTGAAAAAATATCTTTGTGTTGGATAGCCCATTAATCCAGGGAGGCTTTAAGCTATATAAAATTACGCTGCAATCAATAGGAGCGGAGCATAACTAACTCCACGCGAACGAAGTCGCTGGCGGCCGCTAGTTAAATATAATATAGTCAAAATCCAAAGACGAAAAGTTTTAAATAATGTCAGCCTGATAAATTTAACTTCTGACACTCTTCGTCTTCTCTTTTTTCTTTTCTATTTCACTCTCATTCTCTTCTTATTTCAATAACTTCTGATAATGAACTCGTTTTTAGGTATTATGTTTGGTTCGAAAATCAGAAATAATATGACGACCTGAGACACCTGAGTTTAAAGCACACATTTTCGAAGTGGTAGTAAATGTGCCATCCATATAATGAAATCAACCAAACTCGATTAGTATTGTCACCCTTTACAAGTTCTAAGTCTTTATAAGGATCCCTTATATTTTTCACAGTAGCTTCACTTGTAAAAGTCTCGTTGCCGTGGGAATATCAAGATACAAATGATCCAATATCATAATCCGTGTCACGGTTTACCCATGAAGCCTTTCATCCAAACCCGTACAATTTTTAGCGTAAAAGCCTAAGAAGTAGCTAACACAACTTTTTTTTATGATATCCGTTTTGAAAAACAGTTCTTAAAATTCAAAATGGATGCGGTACTCCTAACATTGTTCTGTTTATTTATATTGACATAACAGCACCACACAGGCACATTGCTCGTAGAACCGATGGCCGATGGGGCAGTAAGGTTCTGGAGTGGCGGCCACGTACCTACTGGAAGACGAAGCGTAGGGAGGCCCCCAACAAGATGGACCGATGACCTGGTGAAGGTCGCGGGAAGCCGACGGATGCGGGCAGCACAAGACCGGTTATCGTGGAAAGCCTTGGGATAGGTCTTTGTCCAGCAGTAGACATCTATATGCTGAAGAAGAAGAAGAAGAGAACAACACCCACCATACAAATTAAAAGCATTAACCACATCTATTGCCCAAAGCGTCGTCGTAAATTACGCAAGCATTAAGTGCGACACCGAATTTCCTCGTAACAACTAAGTAGTGGGCATAAGGGTGCGTACTGACGTGTTATTATTTCACGATAATATAATATCCGCGCCGCGCGTTGCCACCGCGGCTAGCCACGTGACCGACGCCATAGGGCTGGGAGTTCGAAAGCTAAATTGAATTCTTAGAAAACATAACTCAACTCAAAGACTGTGAAACAGCAGGGGAAATGAAAAATTTTTGATGAAAAGTTTTGTTTTGTATTTTCTAATAAAAAAATAGTTATTTATAAGGACTGCCTTTGCGAGTAAATATAACATCGCTATGAAACTAGTCATGTAAATAACGATATCATGGCAATAACTATAAATCTATACTAATATATAAAGCTGAAGAGTTTGCTTGTTGGCGAACGCGAACGCGCTAATCTCAGGAACTGCTGGTCCAATTTGAAAAATTATTTTGCATTGGATAGCCCATTAATCCAGGAAGGCTATAGGCTATATAATATCACGCTGCGACTAATAGGACATATCTAAACCTACGCGATAAAACCAACAAATTTATTTTATACTAGCTGGGTCCTGCGGTTGCACCCGCGTAAAGGTTCGATCCTGTGGAATTATCGGAATAAAAAGCATTCTATATCTGAATCCCAACTATAAATCACCTGTGTGCCAAGTTTCACCCAAATTCGTTAAGCAGTTTTTGCGTGAAAGAGTGACAAACATCCAAACTAACTAACTTTCGCATTCATAATAATTATTAGGGTCTTTATTTAAAGAGCTGTCATACAACGCGGTTCGTTCAATAAAACTTCACTGCCACACACGAGCTAATTACCAAATTCCGAGAAAACAAACAACCCAACTAAACTTTAATAATCAAAGGCCACATTCATTTTCCCACACGCACGCCACGCCAAAAGCAATTCTCATTCAACATTTGAGCAGAAAACTAATAAAATATCCGCACCGCAAAAAACCCAATTCGTATAATATCCGCATCGCGCCAACCCTAATTGGACGGGCGTACGTACATTATTAAAACTGTCGACTGCCACTGTAGATGCAATGCTATCGAAAATAAATAGGGACATCGCGATGCAGAATATTCAAGTTATTTTTGTAATTACTAAGAGAGTTATGATAAAGCGCTTTCTGGGGTTCCTTGGACGAGGGTTCCTTTTTATTTGTTTAGTGGCGTTTTCAATGGGAAGTGATTTTATGTGGTGTGTATTTTCAACGTTTAATCCTTGGCGGGACGACTTGGAAAGGTCTCTTTAAACTAAGACGATAACACACTAGCTCTTGATACATAAAAGGAGTGGATGCCTTTGCCAAGAAGTGGACGTTCTTCTTCAGCCTATAGAGGTTCACTGCTAGACAAAGGCCTCCCTCAAGGTTAACAAATTCTGGGGGGCTGCCATTATCCCCACGCTTGGCAGGCCGGTTGGGGATCGCAGTAATTTGATATTTCACAGGAGAAGCGCTGCTGCCCGCTTCCCTGTGATGAGGTTCCCTTAGTCGCCTCTTACGACACCCACGGGAGGATATAGGATGGTACTATTCTGAGCCCGGTACCAAGGACACTGGATCAAGGTAAATTAATTACTAAGGTTAAAAAAGTTGTTCTTTTCATTTTTTATTATAGCATTTTCTGTTGTAGCTACAATTTATTTTTCTAATATGGATGATAGGTTTAAAAAGTACTGAGAGCCTTAGTAAATAAAATATCCGTTCAAAGATCCGTATTACAGAACGTCACTCAAAACTCAAGTTCTACTTAAGTCTCGTTTCAAGCCATTTGATTGGTTGAAACTAGTTTTAAGTAATGTTTAAGCAGAGATCAATGCTTGAGTTTCCTTCTGGAATACGGACCTAAGTCTAGTAATTGTTTTATAAAAATTAAAGTAACCCACATACTTATTTCGTAACAGTTTCATAGATAAAATTTTAACATTTTATGTCTCTTTAAAACTCAATTAACGTCAAGTTTCAAGAAGATTATTATTACTTAATTACTTATTTTCAAAACGGTATGAACATAATTCGAGCAATTAAACAAATTAGCGCGGTAGGCTGAACCACGTGTCATTTTTGGTAGAAAGGTAAACACCCAAAATTAAACCTAAATACACCTGCTCCAGGGTTGCTGGTTAGTCCAGGGTTAGTTAAAAAAGAAACCGTGGCCCTGGCGCACAGGTAAGTGAAGGAACACGGTGGGTTTTAGTCAGTAAAAGTCTGACACGTCCTTCCGTTTCATCCAAAGTGGGAGAGGTCATTTGATGATTTCACATACAAAAAAAAAACACCTGCTGACGAAAACGTAACGTAAAAGGGGCAACTCCACATAAAAAAGAAACTCATCTAGAGAAAAGCAATGACGTTGTGAAGATTATTCAAGAACAATAATATGATGCCAGTGTCTTGCATTGAGGGAACTCTCATCAGGGAAGCCGGCAGCAGCGCTTCTCCAGTGGAATATCAAATTACTGCGATGCCTCCAATGCAATAGAATAGAATAGAACAGTTCTTTATTTGCATAGTAAGTAGATACAAAAAATGAGGCCTTTGTCCAGGAGTAGACCTCTGTAGGCTGAAGAAGAAGTAGAGCTGCACCCTGCGGTTTCGCCTGCATTAGTTTCGATCGGGAATATCGGGTTAGAAGCTTATTTCTGGTTATAGACAGTTCGTGTGCCATTCAAATCCTTCAGTTTTTTTTTTTGCGTGAATGAGTAACTGACAGTTATTTTTTTGGCGGGAAAGCTAAGTGTCACGCGCATTTTTCATTGGACTTTTAAAATTATTTATAGTGTCGTTTACTAAATAAAAGCGCGAGACTTATGTATTAAAAGTGCATTTAGTAAATCATTCATTAAGAACATTGAAATATCGCAGCATAGTGACCACATCATGACTTTGCCTCAAACCTCCCTCATCTCACCTTGAAAAAAGAAGAAGAGTAACTAACACCCACACATAGATCGCAACCTATAAATATAGGTACGCAACCTAAATACCGTAATAGAATAAATTCAAAAGTTTTTACACATAAATTATTGTGTGCTGTTACAAAGATTTATTGGCACTTGAATGACATTGTCAAGGGGGCGTTGATGGTAAATATTTGTGAACAAAAAACAGGATTTCAGCGTTAGCCCAGATTTCTACGGGCACGATTTTCCTGTTGCATTTTTTCCGCGCACTAAATTTTCAACGCACTGCATAGCGCGGAGAGTTTAAATTTCAATAGCGTGTTCTTTTAACATGCCGTATTCACTGTGTTGGATTTTATATGCTCGGGTCTCATCACGTAAAATCCAAAATACAGTGCGGGATTAAATTCCACAGCAAAATTTAAGTCTGTATGAAAGTGGACGTGGTACCGATTTCGGTCACGTCTCCAAAAATCCTTGTTGTAACATAAAATTGGTACTTTTTTATTCTATGGTAGAGAGCAGTGGCAGCCTAGTGGTGTCGGCCGCACTAGCAAACGGTCGCAGGTTCAAACCCGGTCAGGCTCTTTACTTTGTGTAAATTATTTCATCACCACTGCTCTCAGAAAGGCGAAGGAAAACATCGCGAGGAAAGCGGCATGTCCTAGAGGCAAAACTTTGAAGATATGAGACATTTATCAACCCGCGCTAGGCCCGCGTGGTAGCTTACTCCCACTCCCTCTCAACGACAGGAGGTCTGTGTCCCAAGAGAGGCTAATTATGCTATTCGGTATTGGTATTGTATTATTCTGTGGTGGTGTTCTAGAATCCATATTGCGTACGACAACTAAAGAGTCCAAGATGATTCTCGTTCTTATATGATACTAGCGGCCGCCAGCGACTTTTTTTTTTTAATAGTAGTCCAATGTCACGTAATGAATTATTCATGTCGAAAAAGACGGCCGCGCGACGGAATACCTACTAGGAGAAAGATTTGGTACAAAGCCATGTTCTTTTTTTAATAATTATAAACTAGTGCTTGACTGCAATCCCGCCTGATGGTAAGCAGTGATGCAATCGTTGATGGTAAAGCGCACTAGCTTATTAAGCCTATTCACTCAAAAAACTGAGTGAATAAGAAGGAAGACGGCAGTTGAGCGAGGTGATGCAATGTTTAACCCAACAACACGACCAACGATGCTGCGCCAGAGGATGATCTGGAGACCCTCCACGACCAAACTCCCAACACAACAACATTAGGCAGATCGTACCCGGCACACATCGCAACACAACTGCTCAGACCCGTCCACCGTACGGCTTCACCAGACATCATGCCGGAACACGACGAATCGCTTGGCGGCAAGACTTTGTCTGGTGGGTGGTAACTTATGCCGGCGGCTGATGTTGTTGCCTATCACCGAGGGAAGTTTGTTCGCGTTGAGTTGGTTATGCTCCGCTCCTATTGGTTCAGCGTGATGTTATATAGTCTAAAGCCTTCGTGGATTAATGGGCTATCAGACGCAAAAAGATTGTTTCAAATCGGACCAGTAGTTCCTGAGATTAGCACGTTCAAACAAACAAGCAAACTCTTCATCTTTATATATTAGTATAGATAGAGTATAGATCAGAATAATCATATTATACTCAAACCATTGCACAACTACAAAGGTACCTACATTCTAAGATATTGCAACATCACACACAAGAATGACATGACAAGACTCATCCTTCTCAAGGCACTCCTTGATTGTATAATCTAAGACTACCCACTTCGCCCGTCCGCCCGGAGTAACAACCAGCTTAAGGGAAGCTGTTGTGTTGGGGTCATAAATCTTCAGCTCGATTATCGACTACCTGTCTTGGGAGGGATTGTATGTACTGAAGTTTTCTAAACGAGAAGTTGGTTTTAGAGTTATTGCTTTTTGGCCTAATAAGGTTTGGTATATATGGCGTATGGTAGTGTTTTTATCAATTTGCAAGATGAAAAGATACTTAATCTTCTCAACTTGGAGATAAAAACATCAAATTACTTTCTTTTCTGCATTCTAACTTAAGTAAATTATTTAAATATGTAATTAAGTAAATTAAATCCATACTTATATTATAAATGCGAAAGTATCTCTGTCTGTTTGTCTGTCCCGCTTTCACGCCAAAACTTCTGAACCGATTGTAATGAAATTTGGTACACAGATAGTCTAGAGCCTGAGAAAGGACGTAAGGTATATAACATCCAGCTATGATCAATAGGAGCAGAGCAGTAATAAAAAATGTTGCGAAAAGGGGGCAAACCCGGACGTACATATTGCTCCCATTATTTTAACAAGCGCTTATTTTATATCAACACGCGGACGGAGTTGCGGGCAACAGCTACTTTAATATAAGTTTGAGACATCAAACATTAAGTACCAACGTGATAGAATAAATCGCTATTTATATATGATAGATACTTGCCTATATTTAAACTTAGGGTGATAGATAAGAAACGTATCAACATAAGCGCAAAAAAAATATTCCATGTTTATTCACAAACCCCATGAAAAAGCAACACTCGTGCTTGACAGTTTTCTTTGTTAGCTAACCGTTCCGTGCCGCGTCGCAATGATTATTTAGAAAACAAAAAACTAAACTAAAATGTTTTGAATGTGGCTCGATACGCCGGTAATGGTTATCTACGTAATACCGAGATTAAGAGTAATTAAAAGTACTTTATGGTTTATGAATTAGATTGTGCTTTTACTTGTTTATTGTTGGGGTTGAAAAGTATAAAGGGCAATAACCGTATTTTATGAACGTTCCGTATTATAACCTCAGTAGCAATCTGTCCAAAATACGATCAAATTACCTTTATTTTCGTTATTTATTATCGCTGAGATGACAGCCTCTGTGGCGTAGCGGTAGCGAACGCGGCCGTTGCGCAAGGAGGCGCGGGTTCGATCCCCGCACAGTGCAAATATTTGTATGCATGAATATGAATATTTGCACTGATCTGGTCGTGCCTCGGAAAGCACGTTAAGCCGTTGGTCCCGGTTGCCATACGAACATTTAGTGGCAGTCGTTACGGGTTGTTGGAACCCTCCAAAGTCTAACAATTGTTCTAACTGCAATACTTCGATATCGCCTTCGGGTTGTGGAGGTTAGACGGCAGTCGCTTCACGGAAAATGTCGAAGATTAGCCAAAATCAGCGGTTAGACTGGTAAAAGCGGACCCCAGACTCCAAAGCTGAAAAGCTGTGGATGCGACTGGGATTAACGCTGAGATGATGATGATTATCGCTGAGATGAGATGCGATTCAATTTTGAATAGTTTTAAGTACAAGAATAGGGTTTTCTAGAATTCATTTAGATATATTGTATTAATAGGCAGTGGTTCTAGGATGAATTATCTATCTAAATGAACTAACGAGGAAAGGATTAATATACTAGATATTATAACCATCTCGAAACCGAATTAAAATAATTTGATGAAACCTGCCATGTCGTTGTTTTTTTGAATCGATAATTGCACAGAAAGTAATAAAAACAGGTTTCTTAAATCTAGAATTAACATCGCCAATAAAATTTAACAGCTCAATATTTCAATAAAAAAGTCCACCACATGAAGTCCAATCAAATACTTAAAAAAAAAATTCAGCGAAAAAGTATTTGAACTCAATTAATGGTGGCAAATTCGTAGCGAATTTGACGTCCAATTTAAAAGCTTCGATGTTTCTACAATAATCCGCGGCGCCACTGTCGCCGATTAGTGGATTGTGGGGGAAAAAAGGCAGTTTACACTCCTTCATTCGGGGATCAAGTTTATCGAGAGTAAAATGAGACGTTTTATAAACGATTTGTTGAACGTTAAGATGAAAGGAATTCTTGTCTTTGGATTTGGTTTTCAATGCTTTTGACTTTCGGATGGGGAAATGTAAAATGTATTGAATCGTACATACCTACGTATATTTGTATTTATCTACTTCGGTCCTAACGTTGTGGTCTTTTATCGCAAATTGATATGTATTGTCAATCATCATCATCATTCGTAATACATTTTTTTTCCTTATTTGTACGCAACATTCACCTTAAAATACTTTAACAACTTTTAAAAATTACTTTTCAAAGTTTGACTTGCTTATCGGGTAAAATAATGTAGATACTAAAAGCTGCATTAAAGTGTAAACTTTAGTCTCGTGTCCTGTTCCAACACAACAAATGATAAAACAAAACAAAGTACAATTTTTCATAAACCACAGAATAAAAACAAAACTCACAAAAATTCGACAAAACTTTTGACCTCTTTTTGTAAAACGCATGTCTACATTCATTAAGGAGGCGGGCGCAGGGTTAACTACGCGGTTTTTTGTTCTACTCTCATTAATTGTTATTTGATGAGAGCCTCCTGCTACGGTCAAGACGTGCTTTGTTATAATTATGCACAGTATTTACGTTTAATGTAGTCTGAAGGGTGATTAAGTAACGAATGAGGGTTTCTTTATTATTAATTTTGTACTTTTGTGGTGATGACGTAACTTTATTACAAAAATGTCTCAGAAATCAACAATATAATTAGCATATAAAAAACGAGAGTAACCGACATAGCCCGAAGAATTGCAACACTAAAGTGGCAGTGGCCTTCACACATTGCCCGTAGGACCGATGCCCGATGGGGCCGACGGGTTCTCGAGTGGCGACCACGCACCGGAAGACGTAGCGTAGGTAGGCCTCCGACAAGTTAGACCGACGACCTGGTGAAGGTCGCAGGAAACCGCTGGATGCGGGAGGCGGAGGACCGGTCATCGTGGAGAACCTTGGGGGAGGCTTATGTCAAGCAGTGGACGTCTTTCGGCTGAAATGATGATAAAAAAAACATATCGAAACCTACTCGGGTGAATTATACATAACTAGCGGCCGCCAGCAACTTCGTTCGCGTGGAGTTAGTTATGCTCCGCTTCTATTGCTCGCAGCGTGATGTTATATAGCTAAAACCTTCCTGGATCAATGGGCTATCCGACGCAATAAGAATATTTTAAATCGGACCAGTAGTTCCTGAGATTAGCGCGTTCAAACAAACAAACTCTTCAGCTTTATATATTAAGTATAGATTATATATTAAGTATAGATAATATTATAAAATATTTTGAATCTTTGACTTATTTTCCTGTTCATTTCAAATTATATTTACCTACGTTACATATACACCATAAATAGCATAAATCCCATCTGATATTTTTTCGTTGTCTTCTTCTAACCAATTTCAGTTTCAGTTCTGGTACTTACTTTGACAAGGAAATAGCGAAGGGGCGCGTTTTGGGGGACTGTCATGTTATATTGACGTTTAAAAAGTGTTCTCAGCATAATTTGAATAAATGACTTTTGATTTTGTTTACCGGTTGTCTCCAGCATTAAATGTGTCTCCATCGTCTGGGAAGCCACGTAATCTCTACATAGGAACAGGACTGCCAGGTTAGAACCCAAGGGGATTCGTGAAACCTTTCCGATACAACTAAATTTTAAAGGGACAAGACGGGTTCATTAAGAATTTCAATAATTTTACAGAGTCTTGGTGAGGTTTTCCTATAGGGGATTTTATTTTTAATAGTAGTTATGTACAGTGGAGGTTAATATTTATTAGGCCAGAATTCAAAAATATACATTTTTTTTCATACGAACGCAGACGTCAATTTTATTTGACGGATAAAATTAATGTGACTTTAAATCAGCCCAGAGTCGGTTAATATCAAGAAGATATATACAATATGTAAAGAAAACCCTGTCCGATTCGTGAAGGTATTGTTAGGTATCGATACCTGATTCTACTAATGCTTACAAAGCCGGGCTAAATTTAAAAAAAATGTCTCCCTAATAAATAAATGTTATTCCGCAAAAGCAACTTAATATATGTGCGGTATGCAATACATGCGCGGACTAGGGGGGCAGGGCACGCGGCACGCGGTTGCTTCGCTAGTCGTTCGTAATAATACCGTCAAAAATTATGCTGTCACTTTAAAAAAAATACCAAATTATGGGGAAGATGGAATTAATTGGCAGAAAAAAAAGATTTTTTCAAAATTCATTAGTAGGTATTATTACTATGATGATTATGTAAAATTTCATATTTTATTTGGTCCGGACGAAGCGCTTCGCCTCCTCCTTTATACCGCGTACATCGAGGGACTGGAACAATTTGCCCGCGGCGGTGTTTCCGTCGGACTACAATTTGAGTGTCTTCAAGGCTAGAGTGAATAGGCTCTTAATAAACTAGTGCGCTTTACCATCAACGATTGCGTCACTGCTTACCATCAGGCAGGATTGCGGTCAAGCGCTGGTTTATAATTTATAAAAAAAAAAAAAAAATGTTTACCTAACCTTTATTATCTCTATAGGTCGGACGGGGTTTTCTTTACATATTGTATTAGAAAGCTCTGTTATCAATATAATATCGATCTAATTAATACGCTATCGCTACGTGATGGAATATATAATATGCACATAGGTTCATATTATATATTCCATCACAAAACCAACTTCGAAATTCATTAATGGACTACGAACTTTGATAAACTTCTTGTTGGTATACTGCAGCATGCTAGAATTAAACTGCAACCGCAAATCCACTGAACTGAGCGTGCAATTACTTACGAAGATGTCTTTCGAAGATCGTTCATGAACCATTTATAGAATGCAAATGTTTGGGGACCAGCAGAGTATATCTGTGGCTAACCTTGTGACGTATCCAACTATAGCCTACTAGCTTTCCGCCCGCGGCTCCGCCCGCGTGGAGTTCGGTTATATCGCGCTTTTTAGATTTCCTTCGGGAACATCAACTTTTTCCGGGATAAAAGGTAGCCTATGTTCTTTCTCAGGGTCTAAAGATTGTCTGTGCCAAATTTCATCAAAATCGGTTGAGAGGTTTAAGCGGGAAAGCGTAACAGACAGACATACAGACAGACAGACAGACAGAGTTACTTTCGCATATAAAATATTAGTATGGATAGCCAAAACTTCGTAGCAACTGCCTCGCTAGTCTAATAAAAGCTCATGTAATAAGATTTTTCAACTTGGATTTTCTCAGTACATTATCAGCCGACAATATTTCCACTCCTGGGTCAAAGGCCTCCTTTCGGTGAGAGGAAGTGGGCCGTAATCTACTACGAGGGCCCAGAGCGGGTTGATAGATGTTACATATCTTCGAAGTTTTTGGCTCTAGGTCATGCTGACTTCCTCACGACGTTTTCCTTCACTGTTTTAAGAGCAGTGGTAATGGAATAATTTACTTTAATTTATATTTATAAAGTAAAGCGCCTGATGGAATTAGAACCTACGACCTAGATATATGTAAGTCGCGGTTAATACTACCAGTGGCAGCTTGGAAACTGGGTTAATGCCCAGTTGATAGGAATAACCCTGTCCTATTGCATGGGACGTAACAATAAAAGGCGAAATATGAGTAAATTTACTATTGGTAACCTACACACCTCTGCTTAACCTTTTGGCGAGACAAGGCATGATGTGTTGGTGTTGGGGTATTTCTTGAGGTATTTCTTTTCATGAGGTATTTCTTGCAACTTCTGTAAATTATTTCTGATGTAATGTCCGTAAAATCTCTTGCCACTTAAGTTTTTATACATTCTGTTCTTACTATAAATTGTTACTGTGTTTGATATTATTGATTTAACTCTTAATCGGTCATACTTTGAATCGGTCACCACGCACCTAGGTATTTGTTTTTATGTTTCCACCGGTACGGTATAAGCATGTAGCGTACTATGCGGGCTTATAGATGTCATTGAATTTTCAGTTCTAAAATATTTTCGGTGGTAGGCCATAATATCGGCTGCCGGCAGAAGTACAAAGTCTTGTCGCCAAGCGATTCGTCCTGTTCCGGCATGATGTCTGGTAAAGCCGTACGGAGGACGGGTCTGAGCAGTTGTGTTGTGGTACGATGCGCCAAATGTTATTGTGTCGGGAGTTTGATCGTGGAGGGTCTCCAGATCAGTGGAGGGTCTGGCGCATCTGGAGCTCTGGAGCATCGTTGGTCGTGTTGTTGGGTTCAACAATGCATCAACTCGCCAAACTGCCTCGTCTTCCTTCCTACTCACTAAGATTTTATATTGATATTAAGTGAATAGGCTTAATAAACTTGCGCGCTTTACCATCAACGATTGCATCACTGCTTACCATCAGGCGGGATTGCGGTCAAGCGCTAGTTTATAATTTATAAAAAAAAACTATACTACAGCAGCAGCTGTTACAAACTCAATAAATAAATATTCTTTTATTGAAAAAAATACTTTTTAGAACTTATTTATTTTTAACGCAATATTGAGCATTTACTCACTAAAAATGTATAATTTCAGACCCTATTTATCTTTAATACAATATCCTTAATCCTGTAACTGAAATTAGAAGCTTATCATTATTTGATAAGGAAACAAAATAGATTTTAAATTTTCAGTTATAAAATGGAAAATGTAATGTCTGTTCAGAAGCTATGTAACTCGTTTAATATTTGATTAGGTAAGTAGAACTGAGTTGACTGCATCAAGCACTAGTTTATAATTTATAAAAAAAAAAATGTAATGTATAATCCCATTGTAAACTTGTTTACAGTTGTCTTTGACAAATGAGTTTCAATATTTTTGCCGTAGTTAGCATAGTGGTGATGAAATAATTTATGCAAAGTAAATCTCATTTCTTGGTTAAAATATATGACTTCATCACATCACATCAAAACTCTTATTAAAATGTTTTTAATCACAACTGAATATTATTTCATTATATCCATACTAATATTATAAATGAGAAAGTAACTCTGTCGGTCTGTCTGTCTGTCTGTCTGTCTATCTGTCTGTTACGCTTTCCCGCCTCAATCTCTCAACCGATTTTGTTGAAATTTGGCACAGATAATCTTTGGACCCTGAGAAAGAACATAGGCTACCTTTTATCCCGAAAAAACTTGATGTTCCCGAGGGAAATCTAAAAAGCGCGATATAACCGAACTCCACGCGGGCGAAGCCGGGGGCGGAAAGCTATTTTGTCCATGAAAACCATGCTCCTTACATTAAGAACCTACACTAGATAGTTTAATCCAGAATATAGTCTCACTAATCCAGTTCAGAACACTGTATACAACATTTAATATAAATACAATGTTGCAGGCACTACTGAGAAACGAGAACAATACATTTTAACGAGAGAAACCGGTATGACATAAAGATATTTATCTGAGATGACTGTAAAGGAGAAGAGGGTATTACGCTCCTATCTTAGTTTTTTGATTGGATGCACTTACCTGGTTCAGAACTAAGTTATGCATTGTATCAAGTGAGCGTAGACTGGATGGACTCAGTCAAGATTGTTGCATGAATATTTCGTTGTTGTTAAATATATATACATACTGGAACAGGTTTTTCATTTTCTGTGAGTTATTAAGAAAAAGTTAGGATAACACGACTTGAATGAAGTCTTGCAAGAGTTTTTTGTTTCAATTGCCAGGGCAGCTTTTTCAAAAGTATTTTTTCACTATAAATACATAGAAATCAAAAACAATAGTTAGTCTTAGTTTGTCTATAGTTAGTCTTTTTGTGGACTGACTGCAATCATAGTCAATTTTCCGCTTCATCTACAGTGTGACAGGAACAATTATAAAATGATTCTGAAATATCTGCGTAATTTCTTTACGATTCCTAAAGAAAAATCTAGTTGTTCCATCATCTGTGTCACAGGGAATGGGCCGTAATATACCACGAGACCCAGTTCAAATTAGTACAGCACTACGATCATCAAGCCTTTTTAGGGTTCCGTAGCCAAATGGCAAAAAACGGAACCTTTATAGATTCGTCATGTCTGTCTGTCCGTCTGTCCGTCCGTATGTCACAGCCATTTTTTTCCAAAACTATAAGAGCTATACTGTTGAAACTTGGTAGGTAGATGTATTCTGTGAACCGCATTAAGATTTTGATGCAAAAATAATAATAAATATTGGGGGCTCCCCATACTTAGAACTGAAACTCAAAATTTTTTTTCATCAAACACATACGTGTGGGGTATATGGATAGGTCTTCAAAAATGATATCGAGGTTTCTAAAATATGTTTTTTCTAAATCGAATACCTAGTTTGCGTGACAAACGCTTCCAAAGCGGAAAAAGGTTGCCCCCCTTTAACTTCTAAAAAAAAACAATGTACATTACTATAAAAACTACCAACGAAAATTGTTTTGAATGAAATCTAGTAAGTAGTTTTTTTTAATACCTCGTAAATCGTAAACCGCATTTTACCGCGTAATCTTTCATACATAACTTAAATCCTTTAATTTCATAAATCAATGGTACGGAACCCTTTGTGCGTGATTTCGACACGCACTTAGCCAGTTTTTTTTTTAATTTTGTTACTACCACAAGGGTTTTTTATTCTGATCTTATGTTTCTATTTCTGGTTGTATTCTTCTGGGACGTTGTTATATCTACATGACTAACCGTCCTCTATGGCTTAACACTCCCCCCATGTCTCCTAAGACACATGATTACCTACATTAGGAGACAGGGTGACGTGATCATTATAGATTCGTGTAGATATTTCATGGTATATTATTGTACATCTGCTCTTATGTATTATGAATCATTTGTATTTGTCATAATAAATATTAATATGTATGTAAATTGGTAAACTGGAAATTAGCGTGTTGTCTGGGTAGGCTTTCATTGACCACAATAATTGGAAGATGAGTACGTTCTACACCTACTAATTAGTGGGCATCAGATAATTGTATAACTAGATGGAACAGTCAAACATATTGTATAGTATCGTGTAGCTGGTGACTAATAATAGCCTAATTGAACAATATACTATTCCAGATCATGGTCTCCAAATGTGCCAATATTTGGTTGAAATCCATTTAGTCATTTCGACGTAAAAGCATTACAAACAAACCTCATATAAATTAACGATTCAGAATACAGTAGTAATTTCTAGTGTGGGGAAAATCTGAACGAAAAACAAAGACCTGGTAAACTTTTTGATTTCCATAATGATTCAGTCGAATCAGTTTTTTTTTTTAATTATTATTATTTATAAACCAGTACTTAACTGCAATCCCGCCTAATGGTCAGCAGTGATGCAATCGTTGATGGTAAAGCGCTCTAGCTTATTAAGCCTATTCACTCAAAAAAACTGAGTAAATAGGAAGGAAGACGGCAGTTGAGCGAGGTGATGCAATGTTTAACCCAACAATACGACCAACGATGCTGCGCCAGAGGATGATCTGGAGACCCTCCACGACGAAACTCCCGACACAACAACATTAGGTACATCGTACCCGGCACACATCGCAACACAACTGCTCAGACATCATGCCGGAACACGACGAATCGCTTGGCGGCAAGACTTTGTTTGGTGGGTGGTAACTTATGCCGGCGGCTGATGTTGTGGCCTACCACCGAGAAAAACAGTTGTTAATATATCATCTTTGAATAGCCGTACTATATCTTCATACATTTTAACTATTTTCCCCATGTTTTAATAGGTATTCCGATATTCGAGGTATAAGTAGATGAATCGAACCAATCACAGATCACCTACCAATTAAAAGACGTTCCAGCCGGTCACTGAGTTCTAATGTTGTAATTAACTTGACATGACTTGTTTTATGGAGTGTTTATTGTACTGTATTTTCAATAAATACTACTTTCTTTATTTTCTGATATTAATTATTCTTTTAGTTTGTAAAATGTTTAGTATTTTTCGCCATGCCTGAATGTGCTTCTCTTACGGCTTCAGTCGAACCACAGGACAATGCTTTCTCAGACAAAAATTATAACTTTTCTTTGTGAAAAAGCATTTTCGGTAGTCTGACCAGAAACAGAAATATGTAGTTATGTCCAATCAAAATTCATTAATTCCATGTGAGTTCACACCATATCGTAATTTGAACTTTCTAAAGGTGCATGAATGAATTTAACTCACATTTAATTGCAAATATATTTCATATTCAAGGCCTAACTAAAAAAAATATATCCAATTCGTGTTTGTAAAACATCGATGAACAGATTGATGCGAAAGCAAAGGGAAGGATCAATTCAAATTTATTATAGGTGCAAATATGGATTTACTTATTTACTTAACGTACCAATTTTGTGTTGATTTTTAAACCGTCTACTTGAATGAATGATTATTGAATTATGCACCTAAATAATATAGAAATGGAGTTGATTATATAAAAATTAGCGCTTAGTGCGAACTAAAACTTTGCCTTAACCTCAATAAAGTTCGAAATTTAAATACTAACTCAAGGGTTAAGTCTGGAACAAGAATACGTTTTGTAATGAGAGGTTTTTTTTATAAATTATAAACTAGCGCTTGACCGCAATCCCGCCTGATGGTAAGCAGTGACGCTATCATTGATGGTAAAGCGCGCTAGTTTATTAAGAGCCTATTCACTCTAGCCTTGAAGACACTCAAATTCTAATGAAACGGAAACACCGTCGCTGGCAAATTGTTCCAGTCCCTCGATGTACGCGGTATAAAAGAGGAAGCGAAACGCTTCGTCCGGGTCGCAGTGATGTCAACAACCTCGCCGTACGACGGGTCGTCCGATGGTGGAACGGAGATGGGGGAATTAAATCATGCAATTCCCTTGCACACTCACCAGAATGCATCCTATAGAAAACCGAAAGGCTGGCTACTCTACGCCTGTGCTCCAGGCTTTGGAGACCGTTTCGAGTTAAATCAGGGTCACTATTCAGCCTCTTCGCCCGCCCCACCACCGAATCCAAAGTAGCCAGTAATTCCTAGTAAAATCGTTTTACAGCCAACAGTCTCGTTTGGCTTCACTATCAATTCTATATTCTTTCATTTCTACGCTATGATTTTAGTCGTGAGTATTTAATAAAAATACAGATTTACATTGTCAGTGAAAAACATTGTGCGAGAACGTGTATTTTATTGAGTACCTATTAAAATAAGAAATAAGAGACGAGGGGCAATTTTCGTACCTATGTTATTTTTGAAAAGTTTACAAGATTTTGACTTTTGTGTGTCGATGAGATGAAACTAGACTTTTAAATAACAAAATTAGATCTTCTGAAGATCAGTTTCAATCTTTGCGATACCAAATGTCAAAATGTAAGGAAATTTGAAGTATTTTTCGACAGTTTGAGACTGATTTTCTCGGTGGTAGACCTTAACATCGGCTGCCGGTACAAGTTACCACTTTCGTCATTTTCCGCCGGCATGATGTCTGGCGAAGCCGTACAGAGGACAGCACAATCTCTCTCCATTCTCTGTTGTATGACATTCTGGAGCATTCATTTACTGGTCCCCCCACTGCCCTTTCAGCTATAGCAAAATAGATATATGGATAGGATACTCCATATTCTTAACAAATTACTTATCAATTAAGAATCTTGCACGATTAAGAAGCATGAGGAATATATTTTTTTCGGTACACTACATTGATCTCTTCATTTATTTTAAACCGGATACGATAACATAGTATTTCCATATTATTGGAAGAATATGGCTTCTTTGTAACTATTTCCTTATTCGATGTAAGTGTTCGAATGTGTTTGTATCTTAGCCACGCGTATAAGTGAATTGTGACATATATAAATGCTATATATAAATGCTATTTTAAGATCAATATAGGACACCTCGCCATTGGGAGAGATGGGGCGACGACATCAAAAAGGTATTAGGTAGCTCATAATCGAGCTTGTTGGCGTGCCATGGAAGAGGCCTATGACCAGCAGTGGACGAGTAGAGGCTTATGATGATGATGGTGATAGGACACCTTCTGAGTTGGTACTATATTGTTATATATAGATTTAGTATATATTATTATATAAGAGTAGTTGCCCTACTATTGAAACCAGAAGCAACAGTTACGCGGCGGTGTTTCCGTCACACAATAATTTGAGTTTCTTCAAGGCTAGAGTGAATAGCCTCTTAATAAACTAGCGCGCTTTATCATCAACGATCGCATCACTGCTTACCATCAGGCGGGATTGCGGTCAAGCGCTAGTTTATAATTTATAAAAAAAAACTATACTACAGCAGCAGCTGTTACAAACTCAATAAATAAATATTCTTTTATTGAAAAAAATACTTTTTAGAACTTATTTATTTTTAACGCAATATTGAGCATTTACTCACTAAAAATGTATAATTTCAGACCCTATTTATCTTTAATACAATATCCTTAATCCTGTAACTGAAATTAGAAGCTTATCATTATTTGATAAGGAAACAAAATAGATTTTAAATTTTCAGTTATAAAATGGAAAATGTAATGTCTGTTCAGAAGCTATGTAACTCGTTTAATATTTGATTAGGTAAGTAGAACCTACATTATATATGAAAATATACGTATTCTGTCATTGCTCCTGTTTTATGATTATTACTTTATTTTGTAGATAACTATTTATACTAGGAAATGAATTAAAAGAATACAAATAAAAATAACAAACACACAGGCGTAGAGTATTTCTTTTATATTTTATTCGATGATATTTTAAGCCAGTATTTTGTATTATAAAAACGAAAGAAATAATTAATTTATACTCAGTTCCATTATTTCTTTATTTTACGAAATAAATTAAACGAATACAAATAAAAATAAAAGAACACACAGGCGTAGAGTATTTCTTTTATATATTATTCAATGATACTTTGAATCCAGTTTTTGTATTATAAAAACGAAAGAAATAATTCATTTATACCCAGTTCCATTATTTCTTTATTTTATAGATAACTATTTATACTACGAAATTAATTAAACGAATACAAATAAAAATAAAAGAACACACAGGCGTAGAGTATTTCTTTTATATTTTATTCGATGATATTTTGAATCCAGTTTTTGTATTATAAAAACGAAAGAAATAATTAATTTATACCCAGTTCCATATCGTCAATTTTCCTGAAAATTGTCGGCATCAGATTCAGTAAATTATTATTCTTATCATCATCATTATGCCTAAGGAATTTAGTCTGCTTTTGTGCTTATACTATGTGCGAAAAGTTGAAATAAACATAACCGAATTGCGAGTCTCTTAACTTTAAGCAACGTTGATCAATATAGGTGTTTATGTTTTTAAGACAACTATCCACGTTACATACATTTAATATAGACTAAAAGTTATCGGAGTTTTGTGAAAGACGCTTATTTTCAGTGCAAATAATATCTCATTATCTAGGTTAGGTATACTTTCAAAATAATAATACACTTAAAGTACTTATAAATACCGACATACCTGTTAATATTTTCCTACAACGAAATTCAGAAGAATATCATTATTGAATTCCGCTTTATATTTACATATGACTGTGTTTACCAAAATATTATTCTCATGAAGCGTTTCCATTACTACCAGTAAAATATTTTCAGAATACATTTTCCTGGTATATTTTCGTCGGATTCTCTATAGAAATCATATTAACAACCGATGTAAGCTTCCTGTATTCAGCGTTCATGTCAACCTGAAATCCTCGTTCATCTAGAAATTCTGCCACCACCAAATTGGGATTTACAGGATATCTTCGCCATAAAACGACGCTACAATAAAGCAATAATTAATAAATTAAAGATCCTCTCACCGTTTAATGTAACTGACAAGCCGGCAGCTTTTGCGTGTAACACAACAAGCAACCACGTGATTGGGGAACAAAACATCGCAACAATGACGTCACTATTGTATATTCTTTATTCGAATAGGTTTTATTTTATGAAAATTGATAAACACAAACACTTGTTATCGCGAGCGTATAGCGGGGAGCGTTAGGGCAATGCGACACGACCGTTTTTGCCGACTGCTCGGCAAGCACTGCCGGTTCGGCCGGTTGCCTGAAGCTTCGCCCCCGCCCGCCCTTTACGGGCCTTTCTTTGTTTCCCTCATCTCCCCCGCGCCGTGTTAAACAAATCTCCTCGTGCCGTGATCTTCTTCGTCAATTGATTTGTGACGAAATAATTTCGCCCTGATAATTGTTTTAACGGGAATTAGCGAGTGTTTTATGCTTTGGGCGGCTTTAGGGTGGTTTTAAAACCATTATAGGGTGGCTTCCTTTAGTGAATAGATATTTCTTATGGTGCGGTGTGTTTTATATTATTATGAATTAGCCTTATCTTAAAGTTATTCTTTAATTGTTTTACGAAACAAGATCTCCCAAGTCATTTCTTTTATGTTTATTTTCTACAAATTAATCTTGATACAATTAGTACTTGAGTTTGTAATTGTATACCAACCCACAATATTATTTTAAACTTAGTGAATCTTATTACGAGCTACATAAATTCACAGGAGATCACCTATTTAATATTCCATCTGATCACAATAAGTATTTTCAAGGCTAGAGTGAATAGGCTTATAATAAACTGGTATGCTTTACTGTCAACGACTGCATCATAGCTTACCATCAGGAGGGATCGCGGTCAGCATTAGTTAATAACCTTAAAAATCCCTAGATATAGTCGGCAATTTTTTGGAACGTAACATTAGGGAAATGCGGATATATGTTAATCCGTATTCCCCAAACGGTACAGCAGAATTGTACATAATATATAGCACACATTGTTTGAACCAGGTAAATTACTGCAATGGGGAGCAACCCTACTGCCACCAACCGGTCGGGCTCCTACTGAGAAAATTTAGCTTTCTGAGCGAATTAACAAGGAATCTACATAATCAGCCTATACATAATGTTCCCACTTCTGGGTATACTACTACTGGTATACTGGTATCTTCTGGTATATAGGCCTCCTCTCGGTGAGAGGGAGTGGGACGTAATCTACCACGTTGGCTCAGTGCAGGTTGGTAGATGTCACATACCTTCTAAGTTTCACATCTAAAACATGCCAGGGTCCTCACAATGTATTCCTTCATTGTTTCGAGAGTACTGGTGATGCAATAATATACACAAAGTAAAGTGCCTGACCGGAAGACGCAGCGTACAACGCAGCGTCTCCAACAAGGTGGATCGATGATCTGGTGAAGGTCACGGGAAGCCAATGGATGCGGGCAGCACAAGACCGGTCATCGTGAAAAGCCTTGGGGGAAGCCTTTGTCCAGCAGTGGACCTCTATAGTCTGAAGAAGAAGAAGAAAGCGCCTGACGAGGTTCGAAAGTACGACCCACAATATATAAGTCGCGGTCGACACCACTAGATCACCGCTAGTCATAACAGCATAAGAATTGTTTGTAATTATTTTATGTAGTTAGTAACCGGTTAAAATATTAATATCGTGTGTCCGTGCTTTTACATGAACATATTTTGCTGTGAAAAACTCATCAACGTATTCAAACATAACTTTTTCATTTAACAAATAATTTTTGATTAATATATTTAATGCTCTCTACTCATTTTATATTTATATAAATGCAATAAATATGAAACGTGCGTTGTCAATGTTATATAAATTTAATGAATACGATCATTATCCTGGATTAACATGCTTTTATGAAACATGTTGCTTTAATGTTTTGCTGCTTTTAAATTGATTCAACTGCCTATCGTAGGTCATTAGTAGACATAACCTCTCGGATTTTGAGCCTATCAGAATACGCCAGAACACCCTGTCCTTTGCCTTTCGCTTCCTGTATATCCTAGATATTGTTACGAATGGACCTTATGTCGATGGCATAAGGTTCAATATCGCGTGACATGCAGTGTGTCACTTTTAAGCCCTATTTCCCCAGATCTAGACATTTTCTAGGTACAATAATAAAACGCATTGCTAGACTTAAGACGGCCTATCGAATGGTGCAGGTCTCAACAGTTTTGTCAACAAAGTGTCGACATCGAAATTTCCAGAAACCCGTTTCCGGGAATTACCGTAGGTACTTATTTTGTTGTCCTTGAAGTAATGCGCTATTATTATTACGTCTAGAGGAATCTGGAATGTTCGATCAGCTGACCTATATATAGCGCCGCGACGCCGGCGCAGAGTCAGTCTACACTCGACTAGCGATACGAAAACAGCGACAGTTAAGAAGCGATTTTTGAGAATACCTACTGCGACAACTGTAACGAGAACTGTGAGTACTACGTGAAGTAACATCTGTAGCGTTATTGGGTGTTTACAATACGGACTTCGTGGACGTAAGTGAAGACCTCGGTGCAACGTCAGCGACATTCTACTTGTCATTGCCTACAATCGACTGTACCTTCGTTGCCAATAAACTTCGTATCCCTTAACCGGCGTTTTAGTACCCTTAGCCCGTAACAATATCATCGTTAGGTCGCTGGCTCTCCCACATTACCTGCAGACCTGCATCAGGCGGAATATGAGGCTATAGTGGCGCCTCTCTGGCCCCTGCTCAGAGGGGACTTATCGCCGCTATTGTGGCGTGCCCAGGGCATTGACCCCCTTGACCGATGATAAAGAATAGGCAAGAACGAATTACACCAAATTGAATTGAGAATAAATATAAATTTTTACCATACTGAAACTTTCAGACGTAAATTTTATCCCTTGAATAATATATAAGTATCTAAATTTGGTAGAATCAACTCGTTAAAAGCTTTTATAATAATTATTCTTCATCATCCAATATTATTTTTGAGTCCTCCGTGGCGGAGCGGTCAACACGCCTGCCTGCGACGTGGAGATCCCGGGTTCGATCCCCAGCCAGGTCTTGATGAAAAACGAACTTTTCCTGATCGACCTGGGTCTTGGATGTTTATCTATATAATTATGTATCTAATAGATAGTATCTATTATAAATATAGTATCGTTGAGTTAGTATCCCATAACACAAGTCTCGAACTTACTTTGGGGCCAAGTCAATCTGTGTGATTTGTCCGTATACATTTATTTATTTTATATCATAAAAGAAGAACTAAAATGCCATAATTATCTCAAAAGCAACAAAGCTATCTGCAGTAACCATCTAATTACCCAGATCCATGTCACTTTCAACTGACCGAATCAGGGCTGTCACTATTGAATAAAATCCTAAAAGGAGTATCATAATTCGAGCCAACCCTCGAGCTGTAATTACCTAATATCATTAGCAGGAACGAACAACCGTATCGACGTTATTTTATTAAATTCGCATCAGGTAACTGATGAACGATGTCGCCATGAGAGATGTTGCCTTTATTGGCGCCAGCATACAATTTGTTTGTCATCAATTTAGATGTGTGTATAAACATAGGTGCTCTCCTGTTACAATAATATGTGAACAAGTAAGCCTAACGAGGGACCTTTTCTAGTAAAGGCCCTCTGTAAAAATAAATACCTAAAACGCTTTTACAAAAAATCTTGTTTAACATTTTGGCCAAGTCTGCCGCATGTGTAATGATCTGTGGTCTGAAAGAACCATTTATTCATCATCATCAACCTTTTAATCGTCCCACTGTTAGGCACAGATCTCTTCTCATACAGAGCAGGATTGAGCGTAATCACCACGCTTGCTCAATGCGTGTTGGCGATTGCAGACTTAAAAGTCCAGGTTTTTTTTAAATAATTATAAACTAGTGCTTGACTGCAATTCCGCCTGATGGTAAACAGTGATGCAATCGTTGATGGTAAAGCGCACTAGTTTATTAAGCCTATTCACTTAAAAAACTTAGGAATAGGAAGGATGACGGCAGTTGAGCGAGGTGATGCAATGTTAAACCCAAGACCAACAGGACCAAACGATGCTGCGCTAGAAAGATATTGATCTGGAGACTCTCCGCGACCATACTCCCGACACAACAACATTTGGCGCATCGAACCCGCCACACATCGCAAGTAATCGCAACACAACTGCTCAGACCCGGCCTCCGATTATTAGAATATTCGACTTGAAAAAGGATTTAGTAGACAGTCTGGGTGTCAAAGTCAAAACTTATGAAAAGCTAAAGCTAAAGTTTAAACTTACTTAACCAAATATTATGACACAATTACATAGGGAGTATTCCCCCAATGAGACAGAACGCGTTTTTTTTTTAATATATGCTAGTGCTTGAACGCAATCCCGTCTGCTGGTAAGCAGTGATGCAATCGTTGACGGTAGAATGCGCATTATTAAGAGCCTATTCACTCTAGCCTTGAGTACACTTAAATTGTAGTCAGACAAGAAGACCGCCGCAGGCAAATTGCTCCAGTCCCTCGATGTACGCGGTATAAAAGACGATCAGGAAATCTGATTTTGACAAGTTTTTGACATTTGTATTTATCGCCAAGATGAGACTGCAACTACCATTTTGAACATTTAAAGTTATGGGAATTGGCATATGTGGTTGTTTTAACTCATTAGCGCAGGTGATCCGTACTTGTAGTTATAATGTATACTTATACACACGCGCTCTTGTGTGCGTAACTACGATTTGACCGAAACTGAGCACTCTCAAGCGAACGCACACAAAAACAATGTGCAAAAATTTACACACACAAGTATAGGTAACCCGCATTCATGCATAATAATAATGAGAATTAACGCATTTTCTCGGAGGTGGGCTATAACATCGGCTGCCGGCAGAAGTGACCACCTACCAGACAAACTCTTGCCCCCAAGCGATTCGTCTTGATCCGGCATGATGTCTGGTGAACCCGAAAGGAGGACGGGTCTGAGCAGTTGTGTTGCGATGTGTGCCGGATACAATCCGCCAAATGTTGTTGTATCGGGAGTTTGGTCGTGGAGGATTTCTAGATCAATCTTCCTCTGTCGCCGCATCGTTGTTCGTGTGGGTTTATCATTGCATCACCTTGCCCAACTGCCGTCTTCCTTCCGATTCAATCAGTTTTTGAGTGAATAGGCTCTTAATGAACTAGCGTTTTATCATCAACGATTGCATCACTGCTTACCATCAGGGGGATTGCGGTCAAGCACTATTTTATAGAGAGACTCACTGAATTCTTAAATGCGGTCCCAGTGTTGTAATTCGTCCTAAGAGGTTTAAAACAAAAAGCAAAACAAAAAGCAGAATAACTCAGTAAATATTAGCCAAAACGAAATGTATTATTATAATTAAATAATAATCATTTCCTTTTCAATCTTTCAGAGAGCCAATCTGTGAATGACAGTTAATTATTAACATTTTAAACAGCAACTTTATTAATTACAAAGCGTATATTTGCCGACGGCCTGTGTCAATACAAATAAAATATGTTTTAATTTCATGTTCACAGGACATCAGTCATACGGTATCTGTTTAATTAATTATAATATTGTTACACAGAAATCGACGAGATATTAATTTGGATATTATACTTGAAAAATATTTGAACGAATCGTTGGCATTTAGCAGTTTAATTTAGCTGGAATTGTGAAGTTAGCAAGGTTTTTATAGTTCATTTTCCTGTTGTATTATTTATATCTAATTTGGATTCAGTGGAGAGGCGTGCGAAAAGGCTGATTGGCGGCCCGACCAACTCGAAACGGTCTCCAAAGCCTGGAGCACAGGCGTAGAGTAGCCAGCCTTTCGGTTTTCTATAGGATGCATTCTGGTGAGTGTGCAAGGGAATAGGCTATTTGACAGTATTCAATTTTTTGTGATTTTTTGCTTTAATTGCATAAAATGAGGGTTCTTTATGTCATTTACATGAGTTTTAATAAAAATAATAACAATTAATATATCCAAAACACAAAAATATGATTGGATTTTTGTATATCGCGCCACACATTGTGAAACGATCCGGATTGGCTAATGTCGCTATGACGTCATACGCGTATCAACGCTTATTTTAAACTTATAAACTGTTTTTCGGGGGGTTTTAATCGATTTATTTGTACAACCCAGTACAGCACACCACTTGTAAACCATTTTATTAGATAACAACAACAAATAATAAATAAAAACAAACACCACTGAAAACCCAAAACCGCTTGTGACGTCACTAAAGCGCGACGCCATATTGCTATATATATATATCGTTTTCGCGGCTTATTTGAATTTTGAATTTTTATTTGCATATTTCTTACGAAATACGTAATTATTTAAAATTAAAATCAATACTTTCGGTGAACTTCTTAACCGCAACCAAGTAATTCAAGATAAAAATTATAAATCTGTCAAATAGCCTATCGCATGAATGAATTATCTCCATTCCACCATCGGACGACCCGTCGTACGGCGAGTTTCCACCCTTACGTTGTTGACACCACTGCGACCCGGACGGAGCGTTTCGCTTCCTCTTTTATACCGCGTACATCGAGGGACTGGAACAATTTGCCAGCGACGGTGTTTCCGTCTCATTACAATTTGAGTGTCTTCTTCTTCTGGCTAGAGTGATTTAGCTCTTAATAAACTAGCACGCTTTACCATCAATGATCGCATCACTGCTTACCATCAGGCGGGATTGCGGTCAAGCGCTAGTTTATAACTTATAAAAAAAAATAAAAACAATGTTATTTGATTTTAAATATGGTTATTCATCACTGTTATCATAGAACCTATTAATATTTCCTTAAGAATGAATAGACTTATGAAGATCGATTTGATAGCAATGATGACAGGGAATGATTCATAATCGTATGCCGTTGTAGGAAATAAAAAAAAAAAAACCTTAAAAATTAACAAAGTAAAAAATTTGTGTGTAGACACTATAAGATAACATTATATTTCTTTAATGAGGCAATTTTCCGCAAACCATGCTTAATTTTAACATAGTTTTTGTCCAGTAGTTTCTTTGTGAAAAGTACTTTAGTTACAGTAAGGGTTAAAAGTGGAGTACCACTTTTGACACTTATTGTTATTGCAATAAAGTTTAAAAGTGGTAATGCATGTTTGACCCTTAACCTGTCCAGTAGTTTCTTTTTGAAAAGTACTTTAGTTACAGTAAGGGTTAAAAGTGGAGTACCACTTTTGACACTTATTGTTATTGCAATAAAGTTTAAAAGTGGTAATGCATGTTTGACCCTTAACTGTAACTATAATAGTAAGAAGTAATCATATGAATTTATATCCCAATACTAAAATCATAAACTTGAAATTTTGTATAGAAATCTGATCAAATTTTAGTAGGATTATCGTATTTTGGTCTCCGCATTGTATCTCCAAACAACACTAATCAGTTCCTTCTGAAAATTGTTAGAAGTACTTGGTAAACCGCTTTCATGTTATCGAGTCGTACAATCTGGATTTGTTAAATCGTCCGTGTCTACGAAGCTCTAGTCATTAGAGCTTATCTCATTTGAACCTTCATACTTGTACCTTATTTATTTGATTTCTAAATTCTATAGATTTTTCCAGAATCATATTTCATCATCATCATCATCATCATCATCAACAACCTTTTTATCGTCCCACTGCTGGGCACAGGTCTCCTCTCATACAGATAAGAATTGAGCGTAATCACCACGCTTGTTCAATCTGGGTTGGCGATTTCAGACTTAAAGTCCAGGTTTCCTCAAGATGTTTTCTTTCACCTTCAGTCATTGGTGTCCAAGATATACTCAGAAAGAACATATAACTTTAGAATAGTAACATTGGTACTTGCTTGACCTGGAATCGAACCCGCGCACTCATACTTGAGAGGCTGGTGTTTTAACCACTAGGCTACCACGACTAGTTTCGACGAATCATATTTACCTACGCGTATTTTTTTTTTGTCATCATATGACACCTGTCTGCTAGACAAAGGTCATAGAAAGTCCATCTACGCAATATTGAACCTACTCGCCTTTCTCTGCCCATTTTATCGCATCGCTGATGGAAATTTTCTCACATTTACTGTACATTGCTCGCTCACAGGTGGCCCTTATCCCATGTATCGTGGAAACGGCAGCCACCAGTCAATGCATAATGTATGAATTGTGAGCGTCGATCGTCGACACAGTGTGTTTTGTTAAGATGTTGCTCGATGTTCATCTATTGGAAATTAGGCCACATTAAAAGTACACCTTTGTAAAAATAATGGACCTGATGGTAGATCTTATTGATGGTAAACCAGGTTGCGTCATTCCAGTTTTATTTAAAGAATAGAACATAATGTACCTATATATTACTCTTTACTGTACGCTATTAATATTATAGCAGTGCGATTCTGTAAACATCTCACCGCAAAAACTTAAAACTTAGTATTAGGTGAATTGCCCAATTCATCTATATCTATACTAATATATAAAGCTGAAGAGTTTGTTTGATTGTTTGTGCGCGCTAATCTCAGGAACTACTGGTCCGATTTGAAAAATTCTTTTTCCGTTGGATAGCCTATTAATCCAGGAAGGCTTTAGGCTATATAACATCCCGCTATGACCAATAGGAGCAGAGCAGTAACAAAAAATGTTGCGAAAACGGGAGCTAACGCAGCCGTACATATTGCCAATAGGAGCTGAGCATGACTAATTCCAAGCGAACGAAGTCGCTGGCGGCCGCTAGTCTAATATAATACTAAGGGACGATTGTTATCTCACTACATCTAACTTACGAATGATTACGTTATGATTTTCACAGATGATTACACTATGATTTTTGATTTTCGATATGCTTTTTGATTTTCGATATGATTTTTTATAACGATATGATTTTCACAGGATCGTTTGGTTGATGTAAGAGCGATATTCAGATAAAAAAGTTCAATTAAAATCGCATCAAATCGAATGTGATTTTAAATATTCTAGAAACAGGCCATAATATCGGCTCGGTGGTAGGCCATAATATCGACTGATGGCAGAAGTTACCACCCACCAGACAAAGTCTTGCCCCCAAGCGGTATGTCGTGTATCTGGTGAAGTCGTACGGAGGACGGGTCTGAGTAGTTGTGTTGCGATGTGTGCTGGGTACGATGCGCCAAATATTATTGTTGTATCGGGAGTTTGGTCGTGCAGGGTATCCAGATCAATATCCCTCTGGCGCAGCAACGTTGGTCGTGTTGTGAGTTTGACATTGCATCACTTCGCTCTACTGCCGTCTTCCTTTCTATTCACTCAGTTCTTTTCTAAGTGAATAGGCTCTTCATAAACTAGCACGCTTTACCATCAACGATTGCATCACTACTTACCATCGAGTGGGATTGGGGTCAAGCACTAGTTTATAATTATTAAAATAAAAGAATTTTCAAGACAGCTGTGCTGCTGGAGAGATTGGTGCGCCACTAATGCCTATAATAATTTTGACTTTCGAAAAGTGCTGATTCTCAGCCAATAATTTAAATTAGGGTTGTAACGGAGGCTTGTTAGCGGAGGCGGAGGCGGATACGGAGGCGACGAGTCTCACCTCCGCGGATGCGGAGGTTAACGGAGGCGGAGGCGGAGGTGAAAGTACATATAGAAAAAATTTAAATTTATGGTTAATTTAAACAAAATTTTTATTTTAAATCGTACATTAATAGTAGTATACTTGGTAAAAAAAATATTACCTTCTTGTAATCAAAATTCAGGAGAAACAAATTGTGTTTGCCGCATTCCCGCCTCGCACTAGTTGATTCTTGACCATTTCGCTCTCAAATCGGCCGGACGGTTGTCGAGCGTCGCAGCTTGCGCGTTATTTATTATATAAATACGTAAATAAACCTCCGTTATAACTCCGCTAAAAATTGTGCGGAGGCGGAGGCGGAAGCGAAGATACGATTTCTTGCGGAACTTCCGCAGTAACGGAAGCGGAGGCGAAGCTCCGTTACAACCCTAATTTAAATAAATGAATTTTGATTTCGATTGATTTTAATGCTTTGTAGTAATAGAGTAGAATATTACTAGGTACTTGATGGCATACCGTTTAGAGTGAAGTTCTTCCACAAAATTATTCATGATAATGCATTGATAAAGTTCCTTTTGGAGAAACTAAATGAATTATCTATCTATAGGCCGGAGAAACTATGCCTTTCTCTTCATCATCAGAAATATTTCAATTACTATGGGTATAGGAGGCCTACTAAAAATGGCGCCTATGATCGGTGTGTATTGGGTAGCTCGCTGTCCGATAAGGATCAGGCTGAGAAGACCCCAGAGACCACAGTATCCTGGCAGAGACAAATTAATTACGGATGGGTTTTAGTCAGCACAGGTTTGGCACCCTCTTACGATACCCTCAGAGCTGAAGAAGTAATTTGAGGATTTCTTACCCAAAAAAGGGTAAGTATTAATTGTTAGCACAATTGGAAAACGGTTTGAAGTTTATGTCAGACTAGCTTTCCGCCCGCGGCTTCGCCTGCGTGTAGTTCGGTTATATCGCGGCTTTTAGCTTCCCCTCGGGAACATCAAATTTTCCGGGATAAAAGGTAGCCTATGTTCTTTTTCAGGGTCTAAAGATTGTCTGTGCCAAATTTCATCAAAATCAGTTGAGAGGTTTAAGCGGGAAAGCGTAACAGATAGACAGACAGACAGACAGACCGACAGACAGACAGAGTTACTTTCGCATTTATAATATTAGTATGGATTATACTTCATGAACAAGACAGTTCCCAGCACATGCAGCGCGCCTCCACCGCCACGAACTCAAGCTATAGACTTTTTCGAGCCCCGCGCGATAGCGCAGCGTTCGGAATAGTTAAAGAATTGACTTCTACATAATATAATATATCTATCTACAATCGACAAACATACTGATCTACACGTTCTCTTTGATCTAAAACGAGTAATTATTTTAGCACAATCGCGTTTGAAATTTGAGCTGATCCACCATGATACAAAGAGCTCTTCAATCTAAGCACACGACAGCCCCTATTTAATCAACTCCCTCCCCCCAGCCCTGTGTCTTTATAATCCCAAAACACACTTGATCAAAGTAAACCCGTGAAAAATAACTCCAAAACGCTTCCGTGTGAGTATCGAGTGAGTGGGTGTTACAACAAAATAGCAAAGTACGCAGAAGGCCGACTTCATAGAGCAAGCGAAAAGTAGAGAAATTTTATTTAAAAAGTTTTTAAATAAAATTTCTCTACTTTTCGCTTTAACCCAAAAATACATCAAAACAAATGCATTGTGAAACATTATTTGTTTTAAGTGTGTTTTAGACACAGTACTAGTACTATGCTTAAAATTACACACCACAACCTATCTTAAAGTAGGTAAAAATTGACGAGTTCGCATACATCGAATTCCTAAATCACAAACGGGGTGTTGTTTTACATTCGTTTATGTTTAGCAAGTGGAAGAGCCACTTGTGGCATCTGGCACCACATACGGCAAGCAATATAACTTAAAAAATAATATAATAACTACTACTTTTATCATTTGTATGTTCAAAGTACGCGATTGTGTGCTCAAAGTATTTTCAAGAAATAAGTGAGATGGTTTTTGCGATGGTATATAATAGGTATATTCCCCTTATTTAAACGACCTAGATAGTTATTGTATTATGAACCTAACCGTTATTGAAAACTGTTTTTTTTAAACAAATATTACGGTTAAGTTCAGTACCTACTAAATTGTCAGAACTAAATCTATACTAATATATAAAGCTGAAGAGTTTGTTTGTTTGTTTGTGCGCGCTAATCTCGGGTACTACTGGTCCGATTTAAAAAATTCTTTTTGCGTTGGATAGTCCATTAATCCAGGAAGGCTTTAGGCTATATACCATCACGCTGCGACCAATGGGAGCGGAGCATAACTAACTCCACGCGAACAAAGTCGCTGGCGGCAGCTAGTGTAATTATAAAGTTCGAAATATAAATTTTGACTCAAAAGTTTGGGCTAGAACTAATGTTATATTTAGTTTTGTAATAATTGGGATTGTGTCATTTAGTACATAAGATAATGATAGATACTAAAGTATAATTGTATTCCTACCGACGTAATTAACTATCTACACATGTTTTCTGTGGAAACGTTGTGAATTGTACATTTACCCATAGGTCATATCATTACTGTGACACTCATTGTACAAATTTTTCCCATATCTACGCGCTAATCTCAGGAACTATGGGTCCCATTTGAAAAATTATTTTTGCGTTGGATAGCCCATTAATCCAGGAAAGCTTTAGGCTATATACACGCTGCGACCAATAGGAGCGGAGCATAACTAACTCCACGCGAACGCAGTCGCTGGCGGCCACTAGTAAATAAAAAAGCTTGCACTTAATTATGCTTTTACCTTTCTAAAAGGAATTCAGGTATTCGTCTGCAATTCATGCTTGCCATTGTGACATTTTACTTTTAAGTTGCTTAACTTATAAGCAAACGTGCTTAACTTAAAAGTAAACAAGTTATTATTAGCTATAAATATAGGTAGTATAGTTAGTCAGTTAAGAAAAAAATATTTTGGGGTTTAAATTGAGATCGCATTACGTAGGTTATTATATAACAAATCAAACACACCTCAAATCATTGTTTAGCGCTGCTAGACGTAATAAAATATGAAGTTAGCAAACATGTAACACACAAAGTGTCGCACAAAGGGCAATGGAAAGAGCTATGCTAGGAGTTTCTCTGCGCGATCGAATCAGAAATGAGGAGATCCGCAGAAGAACCAAAGTCACCGACATAGCTCTGCGAGTCGCTAAACTTAAGTGGCAGTGGGCAGGACACATTGCTCGTAGAAACGATGGCCGATGGGGCAGTAAGGTTCTGGAGTGGCGGCCACGTACTGGAAGACGCAGCGTATGTAGGCCCCCAATAAGGTGGACCGATGACCTGTTGAAGGTCGCGGGAAGCCGATGGATACGGGCAGCACAAGACCGGTCAGCGTGGAAAGCCTTGGGGGAGGCCTTTGTCCAGCAGTGGACATCTATAGGCTGAAGAAGAAGAAGAAGAAACATGTAACAAATATTTGGTGCAAGCCGGGTGATGTTTGCGTGCAATTTCGGTCGCTATACAGAGTTGGTCTTCTGTATCTACTTATATTGTGTTACAAGCGTGCACTTCAAAGTGTTCGGCTGCTAAGCAACGGGACGGCATACCGCGTCGCGTGTCACCCGTGCAACGCGACCGTTCTAATTAACCCACCCGCTGACACCTACGCTCGGTTATATCGGGATGAAATCGTGTTCACTTTGAAGTGATATTGTTATAAATAATATAAATAAGACTTAGGAGTATGTGCTCTTTGGATGAGTTTCTCTGAAAAATAAGTATTTTATTACACTTCTTTTATATTTTCCATAAGTAACTTCTGTATTTTTAATACACTGTTGACATAACATCACGCCTTTTGCTCGAGCAGTTAAGTAGAGGAGTACAGTCACTAGCATAAATATGTTATGTGTCGTATTTCAACGTTGCATTCGTTATTTCACGAAACAGTCCCAATTGGTAGTTAGCAAGTGTTTTTTTTTTCTTTTTTTTTTTTAATTAATGCATCGCCCCTCACTAGGAATTTGTCTTGTATCGTAACTAAACCCGGAATAACTAATTATAGACCATTCATTTAACATCTATAGTGTTGTTGTGTGTAAGCGACACGGACTTCGTGGACATAAGGGAAGACTTCGGTGCGACATCAGCTTCTACGTTCTACTTGTCATTGCCTACGATCGACTGTACCTTCGTTGCCAATAAGTTCGTAACCCTTAACCGGCGTTTTAGTACCCCTAGCCCGTAACAATATATATAAACCTTACTCTTTAATTACTCTATTTATTAAAAAAACACATCAAATTTCAAATATTTAATCACACATAGGGAAAGGGAAAGCGACTTTGTTTTATACTGTAGTGAAGGGGAATATGTTTTTCTTAACTCAATCTACTTAGCCTTTTCTGAAATATACTGAGTTCGGTATTTAGTGTAACAGCAAGCAACTGAATGCCAGTAATTCACATGGAGCGACTGCCCATTTTTTTTTTTTTTTTTTTTGGAGGGGAAATATTAAATGACCTCTCCCGCTCTGGACGGAGCGGAAAGGCGCGGTAGACTTTTACTGACTACACCCACCCACCTGTGTTTCTTCACTTGCTTCTGGTTGTCTGTAAAAGATCGCTCTTTACGATAGACTGTATACTCTATTTGTATCTCCTTTCCCTAAGTATTTCATCCAATGGTTGTCTCTAAAAGATTGCTCTTCGCGGCAAGACTTCATTGTGTCACGCTTTATAAAACCTTCATATAATCTATGTTTTATATGGTGCACATAACAAAAAATATTCTATTCAACTAGGTACTACTATTCTACTATGGAAACCGTAACACAGAGTAGCCACATAAGTACAAAACTCAATCAATAACACTTAAATTACCACCACATAATCACCTCCCGCTCGGCTGTCCACACACGATGAGTAATATTCATACGCGATGGCATAGAATAAAAATATCGTGCAGAATCGACAAGAACTGGTCCTCTGGACAAACTTTAAGTTAAAAGAGAGTAGAAGGCTTGTGCCCTGGAGATAAAAAATCTTAGGCTTCAAGTAGGTATATTTATATATATTATGCTCGAAAGCTTAGCAACAAAATCTGGCGCTTAACGTGCTTTCCAAGGAAATGAAATGAAATGCAATCGTTCATTAAGTAAGCTCACTAATCACTTTTACACGTCATATTTTTTTTAAACTATATAGAGACGGCATTTCCTGACTACCTCTGAGAAGAAATAGCCGAAACAAACTCAGGGATCATCGAGAATCACATTAAAAATGAAAACGTTTACAATAATTTACGTGATTTAAAAAACACAATCTTTAAAATTTCATAAATACGCATATTGCTCAATAACAATGCTTAGCAGAGCGAGCTGCTCGGTCCCAAGCTTTATTGTCTTTTAAATAATCAGTGATTTTATAATACCCCTTTTTGCAAAGTAGGGCCAAGGCTCGGAGGGGTCCCGGTAATATAAAGATCACCCATCTAAAAATCAAAAGTAGCATGGGTGACTTAACCCGTAACATGAGTGGCTGTTATTATGAGCCACACCTCACTATTGACTGTTAAATCAAAAATCCGTTAAATCAACTTTCAAAAACGTTATAGGTAAACGTTATAAATCTTGGGTTACGAATGACGCTTCATCATCAGCACCTTTATCGTCCCACTGCTGGGCACAGGTCTCCTCTCATACAGAGAAGGATTGAGCGTAATCACCACGCTTGCTCAATGCGGGTTGGCGATTTCAGACTTATAAAGTCCAGGTTTCCTCAAGATGTTTTCCTTCACCTTCAGTCATTGGTATCCAAGATGTACTTAGAAAGTACATATAACTTTAGAAACGTTACATTGGTACTTGCCTGACCTGGAATCGAACCCGCACACTCATACTTGAGAGGCTGGTGTTTTAACCACTAGGCCACCACGACTTACGCTTACCCAATTATATTTATTTACATTCATATTTATTTACATTTTTGAAGAATTTACCGCAAATCACCGATTACTCAAAGACGCATGGACCGATTTGCAAAATTATTTTTTGTTTATTATACAAAGAAATAATTTAGAAGTATATTCTATTGGAGTACCTACTATATTTCTTAGATGGTCCCATAGTCATCAGGCCAGGATCTGATCAGGGTACCCTTGAAAAAATTAAAATTTTGTAGGTAATTCTAACATTTTTCACATACTTTGTAAAGCTATTATTTCACAACTAAAAAGTGTAAAATAAAAACTTTTTAAGTCAGTTGTTTTTTTGTAAAAACAAAAAAAAAATACAAGCTAAGTGAAAAATGACGAGTTTATATTAATTACTTCCAAAATCAGTTATTTTAAATAAAATATACTTTTTCGTGTTGTTTTGGAAGTCGGTTTTTAAATCTTTTATCTGTTTATAAAGTGAACATAACATTGACGGAAAAGTCAAAAAATTTTATCTACTATAATCTAGCGAAACCCTTAGAAAGTTAATAATTCCTTGTCTTGGTTCTCAGGACTTCTGATCAGCCTTCTAGACAGGCTTCTAAACATCCTTAGTCTATGGTAATATTCATAGTCGATGGACAGCGGCTAATAAAACGCACAAAACCGTCTCTGGGCAACAGTGCGACGCGACACGGGTGATTGATGGCGTACGATCGATTACCGGCGAGCCGCGGACGCGACGCTGTCACTGTATACGCAAATGCCTAGACGGCCTTATGACATTGAGGCCGCAGTATGTTGTGTCCTAAATTGAGCATAATATGGTTTATACTGTAAGGATTTTTGCTCAAAAATATTTTTTTTACCCCCTTTTGGGCTGCACCACCATGAATGTGGTTGGAAGAGTCCTAGACGAGGGTCATTACCCTCGTCTAGGACTCTTCCAACCACATTCATGGTGGTGCAGCATGGTGGTGGTGGTGGTGGTGCCATTGCACCAATTCCTTTGTTCACAAACTTAGCTAAATTATATTATGATTAACTAAATTAAATTATATTGAGGTTTGAGATATCTTTATTTCCCATAAGAAATTAATCAGTTACATGAGAAATTTTTAAATACTAAATTACACAAATATTTAAGACGTACAGTACAGTAAGACACTATACAAAAATAAAAATAAAGAAAATAAAAATAAGTAGTGTAGATTGTTAGCACAACATGGAGCACGCACAACTAGATGTGGCATATACTAAGGTGCGCTCGCTTGATTGAATATATGCAATTTTAAATGCTTTTTAAATATTGACATTTGAGACTTTGCGTTTTTAATTTTTTTTGGTAATTTGTTGTACAATGTTGCACCTTCGTACATTATACTTTTTTTTTGCCATAGTTAGTGCGCGGTGAGTATAATTGTATTTCATTAGCGTTTCTAAGCCCAATGTTGTGTTTTTGATGTTTTTTTGTGAAATGTAAGTATTTGTGTGTGAATGTTTTTATTGAGTATCTTTCTAATTAATATGCAGTTACAAATTATATTATAGTAGTAATAGGTCGTGCCTCAGAAACACGTTAAGCCGTTGGTCCCGGATGCCATACGAACATCTAGTGGCAGTCGTTACGGATTGTTGGAGCCCTCAAAAGTCCTAAAATTGATGTAACTGCAATGCTTTGATGTCATCTTCGGGTTGTGGAGGTCAGACGGCAGCCTCTTTACGGAAAATATCGAAGTTTAGCCAAAATCAGTTGTTAGACTGGTAAAGCGGACCCCAGTCTCCAAAGCAGAAAAAGCTACGGATGCGACTGGGATGAATGAGATGCTGAGATGATGATGATGATTGATGATAGTAGAAATAGTTATTTGTTGAAACGAATATTTTAGTGTATCGGCCATTATAATTATGAAAGTATTCGTTTCAACTAATAACTATGGAAACATGTGAAATAGAAATGGAAAAGTACCTACAAGTGCCATTACGTACATTCACGTCGATTCTCTTGTACACAAGCCAAAGTACAGTTCAGTGCATCTCTCATACATTCTGTCCTTTCCACAATGTAATAGACAAAAATAGATGCACTGTACTGTACTTTGGTTTATGAACAAGATAATCGGCGTAAATGTACAGTAATCTATACTAATATATAAAGCTGAAGAGTTTGTTTGTTTGTTTGAACGCGCTAATCTCGGGAACTACTGGTCCGATTAGAAAATATTCGAAATTTGAAATTAAAATTTTGCGTTGGCTAGCCCGTTAATCCAGGAAGGCTTAAGGCTATATAACATCACGCTGGGACCAATAGGAGCGGAGCATAACTAACTCCACGCGAACGAAGTCGCTGGCTGCCACTAGTGTTTTATAATAATGGCACTTGTAGGTACTTTTCCATTTATATTTCCCAAGTTTCCATATTAGTTAGATGAAATGAATAATTTCATATATTGGCTGATATACTATAATATTCGTTTCATCAAATAACTACTATAATAAATAATATAATTACTACTATAATATTATAAAATCAACGGTACGCAAACTAAAGATTTTGTAAAAATGGGTCTGCACTGAATACTGCATTTCATGATGTGACAAGAATAAGTATATTACCAAGAAATACTATTCCACATCAACACAGCATACAAAAGTCGTAGAGCTTTAAATCTCCAGGCAAAGTAAAACAAATCTTTCGTGATAAATATCCACCAAAACTGACCATTTACAATGCGGGACACCAATCCCTCAGGTAGTGGAAAACAAACATTTACGGTAAGCCTTATAGGGTATTCCCATCCCTTTTGAACCTACCCAAACTAAGAGCCCAAGCTGCTTAGGGTACCCATGGGCATTGCATCCATTCTGACCTTGGGTAAGCTTAGCATCTGTCCATAATATTACCTTTTCTTGTTCAGTTTTGCAATATAATCAGAATCTTTATTGAACTAGCACCGTTCCATGGTTTTACTTGCATATGTATCGATCCGTGGGAAAATCGGAATAAAAAGCCAAAAGCCCAAAGCCTTCCTGGATTAATGGGCTATCTAACGCAAAAATATTATTCGGAATCGGACCAGTAGTTCCCGAAATTAGCGCGTTCATACAAACAAATTCTTCAGCTTTATATATTAGTATCATCATCATCAACTTTTTATCATCCCACTGCTGGGCACAGGTCTCCTATCATATAGAGAAGGATTGAGCGTAATCACCACGCTTGCTCCAAGTCTAACTCCAAGTCCAGGTTTCCTCAAAAGGTTTTCCTTCATATTAATATAGATGATAATTATAATAGGATATTTTTTTTGGTCCATTAGAGTTCATGACTTTAATAAAATTCCGTAAACCTTTACGGGTTCAATAGAATTAGTCGTTCACTTGCTTTGCTTAAAAGGGATTCGATTAAAACCAACCTCCAAGTGCGATATTTTTTAAATATGCTTTGAGCAACCTGTAGCAGTGGGCAGTTGGTACCGCCGCCATTTTTAATAATAAGATAAATGCATCACTTTTTTTCGTTACACAAGATACATGTATTGAACATTTTCGGGCGAAAGAAAAGCATGAAGAAATTCTCTCTACAATTTATTTGCTTAAATTTTTTATTAATCTTTTAAAAATTAATAGTGTATTTACGAAACATAATAATGTTCTGAAAAACACTACCAACAACGTAAATAAAACATCGTAAAATTGTATTTACAAATAAATTTGAGCCGTAGTGAGCTGTATCAAGTTATTGATAATGACACAAATGATTGATGATCTGCCGTATGTAATAAAATACTCTGTCATGGACATTGTTGTGGACCGATGCATATGTACACGTTGTATATAACAGGTATTTTTTTATAAAAAGCTTACTTCAGACTTCAGCTCACACAATAGGAATTTATATAATGCGCTTTTCGATTTCCCTCGGAAACATCAATTTTTTCCGGGATAAAAGGTAGCCGTATGTCCTTTCTCAGGTTCCAAAGATTGTTTGTGCCAAATTTCATCAAAATCGGTTCAGTAGTTTCGGAGTGGAAGCCGGGCAGACAGACAGACAGAGATATTTTCGCATTTATAATATTAGTATTAGTATGGATTAGCTTTCCGCCCGCGGCTTCGCCCGCGAGGATTTCGATTTTATCGCGCTTTAGATTCCTCATTTTCCTCATCATTTAGCTTCTAAGTTTACATGTGCAAAATATATTCGTTTGCAATATATTACCTTGTTTTAAACGACACACAGCGCCATCTATCATCGAACTGGTATGAAGCTAACAATATGTTTGTTTTCCCTCAAGAAAATCAATTTTTCCAGGATAAAAAGTACCCTATTATTTAATACGGACTTCTAAGTTTACGTTTGCCAAATTTCAAAGCAATCAGTTCAGTATTTACGGCGTGAAAGCGGCACAAACAAACAAACAAATAATATTATTATTTTATTTCCGATTTATAATATTAGTAAGGATTAAACTAGGGTTAACCGCCATATCACCTGTGATAAGCAGTGATGCAATCGTTGATGGTAAAGCGCACTAATTTATTGAGAGCTATTCACTCTAGCAGAAGGGGGGAAGACCGATCAGACGGGAAGACCACCCCAGGTAAGTTATTCAGTTCCAGTCCTTCGTTGTAAGTTTTTTTATAAATTACCAACTAGCGCTTGACTGCAATCCCGCCTGATGGTAAGCAGTGATGCAATCGTTGATGGTAAAGCGCGCTAGTTTGTTAAGCCTACTCACTCAAAAGAACTAGGTACACGTAAATAGGAAGGAAGACGGCAGTTGAGCGCGGTGATGCAATGTTAAACCAAACAACACGACCAACGATGCTGCGCCAGAGGGGTATTGATCTGGAGGCCCTCCACAACCAAACTCCCGACACAACAACATTTCGCGTATCGTACCCGGCACGTACATACATCGCAACACAACTGCTCAGACCCGTCCTCCGTACGGCTTCACCAGATATCATGCCGGAACACGATTACTCGCTTGGCGGCATGACTTTGTCTGGTGGGTGGTAACTTACGCCGGCGGCTGATGTTGTGGCCTCCAACCGAGAGAAATGGAGGTGGTATAAAAGACGAGGTGAAACGCTTCGCCCGGATTGTAGTGGTATCAACAACGTAAGGGTGAATATTTGGCGTACGACGGGTTGTCCGATGATGGATCGGCGATGGGGTATTTCCCATTTCTTTTTTTATTCTCTCTTAGAAATAATAAAATTAAAGTCTCGATTAAAACCATCCTGCTTAACAAATGTTTTTTCATCGACATTGTGGCTGCGCCTAACTTCGGACGTTGGGTTTATAATATGCTCAAATTGCGAGTAGAATGAGCTTAAATTATTCAAGACAGGCACCAACGTGGGCCGGCCATACTTATACGGCAATTTGAAGTCCACGCAGTCGCTATAGTCATTATAAAAAGTAATGGAAATGTAAAATGTGGAGTGGTTTGAAAGCGAGATTTTGGAACTGAAAAGTCTGAAACGTGAAGTTAGGTATATAAATATCGCTCACCTAGGCTTACCTATATTGGGACATCTGCAAAAATGTGAAACTGATTTTATTCATCATCATTTCAGCCGAAAGACGTCCACTGTTGGACATAGGCCTCTCCGAAGGTTCTCTACGATGACCGGTCCTGCGCCTACCGCATCCAGCGGTTTCCTGAAACCTTCACCAGGTCGTAGGTCCACCTTGTCGAGGGTCTACCCACGCTGCCTCTTCCAGTGCGTGGTCGCCACTCCAGAACCCGTCGGCCCCATCGGGCCTCGGTCCTACGGGCAATGTGCCCAGCTCACTGCCACTTTAGTGTTGCAATTCTTCGGGCTATGTCGGTTACTCTCGTTCTGCTGTGGATCTCCTCATTCCTGATTCGAACGCGCAATGAAACCCTAAGCATAGCCCTCTCCATTGCCCTTTGAGCCTTCTCATAAGGCCCATTGTTAGCGACCACATCTCTGATTTTATTACATATCCTTAATATTTATTACCATCTATACTAGTACCTCAAACCCGTAATTTACTGCGCTTAGTTACAAATGTCTATAAAATGAATTTATAAAAAAACCTTTCAATTAATTCCAAATATTTATAAAAACTTTGATCTCTTTTTCTATAAATTCTGGAAAAAGTAGACGTGCCGATATATAAACAGGTTGACGATACAATTATGTATATATGGGTACTACGAACTGAAGAAATAGAGGCCTTTAACTCCATCATCATCAACTTAGCGTTTATCCCGGTTGCATCCGCGGCTTTCACGTTGGAGCCCGGGGTCCGCTTTCTTACTTAATTTCCTCCATTTCGCGCGATCTTTAGCATTCTGTGGTGTGAGATTGTTGGCACGCATGTCATCTCTTACAACATCAAGCCAGCACTTCTTTGGTCTACCCCGCTTGTTCCGGCCCGGCGGAGGCGCCATGGCAAGACATTTGTGACCCACGTAACATGCCGGTTTTCGTAATACAGACCCGTTTTCCGTTTTCTTAATAGAGGCCTTTAACTATGCAGGTGCAAATAGGCTATCATAGATATTTGTGGATTATAACCGATATTTTTTTTAAATGTTTGTTTTTTATTATAAACTAGCACTTGACCGAAATCCAAGGTAAGCAGTGATGAAATCGTTGAAGGTAAAGCGCGCTATTTTATTAAGAGCCTATTCACTCTAGCCTTGAGGACACTCAAATTGTAGTGTGATGGAAATACCGTCGCTGGCAAATTGTTTCTGTCCCTCGATGTACGCGGTATAAAAGAGGAAGCGCAAACAAGCAGAAACGCTTACCTTGGCGTGAGCTATCAATAATGACAATCATTAACATCAAATGGAAAGATAGCGCATGTGACTTAAGTTTAGACTTTGAGATTTTTACAGAATCGACCAGATAGAACAGTTAAATGAAGAATGAAAAAAAGCAGCTGGGGCTTAGTTGTATGCCTTGGCTTAACCTAATTTATCAAGCACCATACTATAGTTCAGTAAGCGACCACCTACTTGGTTGAAATTCACAAAAAAAGGAACTTACCTACTGCCCTAATCCTTCACTCAAATAAATTGGCGTAATGAAAATGTGTATTCCAATAAAAATAAAACAAACATTAAACACTCAAGTACAATTAAGAAGGGACCATCCTTATTTCCGCGACTTTGTTGTTTTGAATACAGAAAGAGCTCACCGGAGTGCATTAAAATTCGGAGAACTAAACCTTGGGGTTAAGGGTAAGAAAAAAAGGAGAAGGGGGAGGAGGGAACTGGTTTATGCTGCTTATTTAATTATTGCAATCTTGCAATCTATTATTGCATTCTAACTGCAATGCTTCGATATCGCCTTCGGGTTGTGGAGGTCAGACGGCAGTCGCTTCGCGGAAAATATCGAAATTTGGCCAAAATCAGCAGTTAAAGCAGACCCCAGACTCCAAAGCTGAAACAGCTACGGATCCGACTGAGATTAACGCTGAGATGATGATGATGATGATGATTTAATTATTGCTATGAAGTTACATTAACAAAACGGGTCATGAGTCTAAATCTGCTCACTCAAACTTTTGGACCTTTTTTTTTTTTTGTTTAGATGTTTTGTATAAAAATATATATTTTCTTCGGGAAGGCATAATTTTGAGTGACGATAATAGGGTATCAATAAATTATAGATATTTTTACACCCTAGGGGTTTATACTCGTGCCGTTGTCTTCACGTTTTCTTCTCATTCTTCGTTGAAGTTCGAAGAACGTTCACAATATTCACAAGAAGCCAGCTATATCAACAGAACGATAACATTTTTTTTTATTGTTTGTCCTATTTGCTTTTAGTCTATTCTTGTATTTATATACAATATGTAAAGAAAACCCCGTCCGACCCAAAAGGATATTAAAAGTTAGGTATACACATGACCAAATAATATATAACATTTCACGTAATCATCATAGTGACACTACTAATGAATTTTGAAATAATCTTTTTTTTTCCGAGAATTAATTCTAACTTCCCCAAAATTTGGTAATTTTTAAAAAGTGACAACACCGTTTTTGGCGGAGGGAATAGCGATGCGACCACGTACACCACGTACGTACGTCCAGTTGCATTGCACGGCTATTGTTTTTTGCCACTAAATAATATAATGTAGATAAATTAGGAATGCTTTATCATGGGCACTTGTCAGACTTTCACCATGTTTAATCGAATTTTCCAACGTTATTGATTAGTTTTTAGCCCTGCCCCCCTTCACCCGCGTATGTATGCCTAACGTGTTGCCCACCGCACATGCATTAAGTTATGTAAATCGCTTTTTCAAAATAATATTCTTTTTTCGGGGGATTTTTTTTTAAGTTTAGCCCGGCTTTATAGGCATTATTAGAATCAGTTAACGATACCTAAAAATACCTTCACCGATCGGACAGGGTTTTCTTTACATATTGTATATTACACATACTTGTGCTTGCTATATGTATAAATAATTTATAAATCTCGTGTCACTGAAATTGTAACAAAACTTTTTGTGCTGTTTGGTAGGTCTGAGAATATATCTAATACCTTTTTTCAATTAATTTATATAGCAAAACAACTTTTGCCAGATCAGCTAATATTTTTACCTAATAAATGCACTCACCCACTGTTTATTTCTGCAAATAAAGGTTTTTTTTTTAGTTAAGGGTGACCATATTCGCTTCTATACACTGTTAATCATCCGTCCTTAGTTCTCACAGTACGGAAAATGAGAAAACAACATAAGCGCACAGCTACACACAGCCTAAGGCTCTGCGCAAATGGGCCACCGACCTCAGCCACTGGTGTCTGTCGCGCGCTACCGCCACATTTTTCAAAGTGTCAGAAGCGAGCGACAGCCACCGGTGTCTGGAAGTCGCCACAAATTCAAAATCCCAAATAGCGGTACGTGAATGGATTTTCGATATGAATGTAGCAACATCCATTGAGACGTCGTGCTCTATGATGGTATGCGTGCAATACGACACGTCGGACGGTTAACTGCGCGGGGGGTCGAGCTATGTGACTGTGGCGGGTGTCGGCGTTTTGTGTGGCACGTAGTGACCACTAGTGGCGAGTCGTGGAAACTACTGTAGCGAGTGGCCGCCACCGGATACACGTGTGCGGCGCGTCTATACAAAATATATTAAAAAGTATGTTAAGTGGCCGTCGCTGGCCACCAGTCACTGTGGTCGGTGGCCCATTTGCGCCGAGCCTAAAATATTTCACTACCCTCCCACCAAATACTTCCTTTGTGTTACCCACTTCAGATAACATTCCTTCGTATTTATTACAAGTGGACTATCGCGATCGAGTTGCAGCGTCACCTACTCCATGCTAAGCTGTCAAAGCCTTGTTACGATCACATGAATGAATCGTACTGTCGTGTGTGTGTTACATACGTAGTTAGATACTGTCAGACCTAATTGTTCGATGCGTCGCGGCGTCGCCACCTTTGTTAGAGCGCAAAATGGCTGACACAGGTAGGCGGGGTGTAAAATGGATAGATGCGACACTTGATGTCGATATGAATACTTTTATCACTCACTGATGGGTCAAGTCGTAGAGTTCATGAATTTGCTTCAATTTTCATTTCCGTGGTCTAGGAATGGACTGATTAAATGAACTTTTAGATAGATCACATTTAGCGCTAAAATTATGTAAAATATTGCGTGTCAATCGTTTGAAGCTTACAAATAAATAATTTGCTATATTTTATTATTAGGCTTGGTCTTTGGTGCAAGGATTTTATATTTAATCGACATTATTCTATATGTATATTGTACTAATATTATACACATTTGTGTGTATGGTGTTGCACGTCCTGGCAATAAATGAAACATGTTTTTACCAATAACTTAGTTTTAGTGTTAAGTTGAATTCTTGTACAACTTAATTTTTGTATGCATGTGGAGATCACCTATACCTAAATAATTGTTACACTACTCTGTCAAATTTTAAAATAACTTGTAAAACAACCAGTGTACAGTTGTTGATGGACTAAAATAAATAAATAAATAAATTTGGAACACCGTTGGTTTATAATCATGATGAATAAATAGGATGATTTTTATGAGAATATTCCCAATGGATTGGCACTTAAGCGGATAAAACTGCGGGAACTAACGACTACTAGGAAATCTATTAGTCCAGTCATTTTGGTTCTGCGGAAAAAATCCTAGTGAGCTGAATTTTTGTATACACCTTTATTACGGCATTATAATGAAGATGTGAAAAATCGACATTGATATCGTGCCGGGTCAAAAGGTCACGAAAAACAGTTTTTCGCAAATATCTCGCGGTCTATTGCTCAGAGATCAATAAAGGTCATTATAAAAATTGTTTGTCGTGAAATTGTCTACAAAAAATGTCTCTTGCATTTTTCTGTAAAATTAGCAGTTTTTGAAGTTTGTTAGAACGGGCTAATCTCTGAACAGTACCAGTAACAGTATCAGGACCACCTGTTGGATACGATATTTTTGAATTTGACTGTCTTGGGCTTGTCTCTTGATGAAAGCTACAAAACTTTAATGGAATAGCGTTTAGGCTACTACAATCATGCTATAACCCTTATGAAAGAAAGAATGAAAAATACTCTTGGCGGTAAACATGACTCAAAAAAAAAAACTAAGAAACAAAAGGAAATAGTCATTCAAGAAAAAAGAACAATATTGAGTAATAATGCTAAGCGAAAATATAATAAGCAAGTCACGGAAAGTCACTATTACGGAATTCGTGATGATGATGATGGCTAAGTAGCTTATTAAGTAGCTTTAAGTTTTATCTACGGAGCTCAAAAGAGCTCCGTAGATAAAACTACAAGTGGTTTTAGTACCAAATATTTTGACACGACCCTGCTTTTTAAGAACGGTGTCACGCGCATAGAGTCAAAGCTGTACGTATAAAAGAATCCCGTCCCGTCTTTGAACAGCTTCCCACTGCGTTGCGGGTTGGAAATAACGCCGACACACTACAGGTGCTCAGTCATTTAGTGGAAGGCCATAGATTAAGTGGGAGAAAATGTATCATATTTGCATAATAATCTTATGGAAGCTTAGTAATAAAGCACAAACGTTTGATGACTTAAAAAGCTTTACATTGTTTAATACTGGAACAAAGCTTAATAAAAAACATGCCACAATAATTGTTAAGAAAGTTCATTACATCTCAAGATTATTCAAGTTTTTCAAGTTTATTGTCTGCCCGTTTAGGTCAAAAAAATTTGTTTGTAAAATTAATTACTTTATCTTTTGGGTACCATCAGTTATTTTGCTAGGCTATGATGTACAATTAGCTTTCCGCTCGCGGCTTCGCCCGCGTGGAGGTCGGTTATATCGCGCTTTTTAGATTTCCTTCGGGAACATTAAATTTTTTCGGGATAAAAGGTAGCCTATGTTCTTTCTCAGGGGCTAAAGATTGTTTGTGCCAAATTGCATCAAAATCGGTTGAGAGGTTTAAGCGGGAAAGCGTAACAGACATACAGACAGAGTTACTTTAGCATTTATAATATTAGTATGGATTATACATTATATTATTATTATATATTATTATTATAGTCTGAAATCGCCAACCCGCATTGAGCAAGCGTGGTGATTACGCTCAATCCTTCTCTGTATGAGAGGAGACCTGTGCCCAGCAGTGGGATGATAACAAAGGTATTTTTTTTCTTTATTTTTTACGGGGATTTTTCTGTAGAGAATATGTCACCCCGATAATTGTATACAAGTACATAATTATGCTATAACTAACCTACCCGCAACCTTATACCCATAATTATAATTTTAAGAAGTGCTCTAGCCTCATCTGACAATGGAGAGGACAGGATTCTATTGAAAAAGCCTATATTGGCATTTTTTTCGAAGATTAGACACCTTTGGACTTCCAAACGAGCACACTCCGCAAGGATGTGATGCACATCTTCGATAACCCCACATGTAGCACAGTTCGGTGAATCGACCTTGCGCATCATAAATCCGAAGCTATTTAGTGGAATGTGTCCGGATCGAAGCCTCAAAGCCGTCACTACCTCTTGCCTGCTCATCCTACCCTCGCTGAACCAGAGTCTCCGAGGAAGAGATGGCTGAATCGTTTTGATGATGATGATGATGATGGATTATAAGTTTATGGAAAAAGTTTTTTTTTACTTACTGACAACAACACGTCAAGCTACTACAATCTGTCATATTTCCTTATTAGATTTTAAATTTTCATGGTTAAGATTGATTGGGAATATTTAACAGCTTACGGTAGCTTGACCTGCTGTTATCCGTACTCTTTTATCCGCAACCTTCATAATTATAAGCATACTTGCATACCACCAATAAATTCTGTAAAAATCTCGTCGTGAAAACTCCCTCTTGGAAGGAGCTGTCAATAGTTTCAAACTTATCATTACTTGGAATGATTTGGTTTAGAACAATCTCCTAAGCCAACATATGCGTAGGATAGCCAGGTAGGTATTCTATAGAATGCACTTTTGGAGAGTATGCGCGGGAGTTACATGAATTGATTCCGCCATTACCGTTCCAAACCGGACGACCCGTACGACGAGTATGGATATACTCGCCGTGCGGGTCGTCCGGTTTGGAACGGGGAATGGGTGGATACCCTTTCGTTCTTAACACCGCTACGATCCGGATAAAACCTTCCCCTTCGTCTTTCATACCGCGTAGGTACATCGATAGACTGGGACAGTTTGCCAGCGTTGGTGTTTCCAGCTGACTACAATTTAAGCGTCTTCAAGGCTTGAGTGAATAGGCTCTTAATAAACTAGCGCGCTTTACCATCCACGATTGCATCTATTCATCATTGCATCATTCTATTATTAAAATATGTAAAGAAAAACATAATAATGTTTTGCTCATTAATGCTTTTGATAGTCAATATTTTCAGGAAGGTTATAGGCTATAACATCACGCTGCCACCTTTAGGAGCTGAGAAAGAATACCAAGCGAATACTAAGCAGTAATTAGTGCACGGGCGAGCTATGAGACGCCGCAATAGGGAAAATCTCAGCGGGCAGTAATAAATAATAAACTACGCAAGCTTGAGTATTAACCGATGTTTGGGACGTTGGACGCCATCTATTGGCGAGTGGGGCGAACTAGCAATCGAATGAACTCTGCACACCGTTCAACGTGGGAGTTGTTCGTTCTCTCGGTCATACTCAATCATTCGTTTAAAAATTTGATTATGTATACTGTTCGATTCCGACACTCATTCGAAAGCCATGTTATAAAAACGTTGTTCGTTAATAAATTCATTTCTATCACAAGAAAATAAAACGTTCATTGAAGAAGCCCTATTCCCGTCCCGTTGGATTACAAGAGGATTAGGCCTAACATTTGGTCCTTCCGAGCCATATTACGGTCAATCTATCGGCGACCACGCAGCACAAACGAAGAACTTCACCGGAGGAGGATCAAGAGCAGGATTAGCGGCGGGCGCCGGCGTTCTGGTGATATAACCCTTCCTATCCTCTCCTGTTTCACTAATTTGCGTTAACCGGTGACATTTCTTGCGTTGCAGTCGTTTCATTGCCAAGTGCTGCGCTGTGCGGGGACCGGTGCTGACAGGAAACTGTAAGTACTCTTGTCTTCTACAATTTGCCAAAATGAGTGATGATGATAGTCCCAAAGTCTTACCAGATGAGCACTTCGTTAGCTTAAAAAAGCAGCGAGCAATGCTCAAAGGTCGTCTTACATCATTTGAAAAGTGGGTAGATAAATATCAAAAATTAGCATTAAATCCTTACACAAAGGCTGAACTGGAATTGCGAATCCAGTCCAGTTCCGTTATATACCAAAGTTTTAACGATATTCAAGGTAAAATAGAAGAATTAGTAGAAGATTCAGAAAGCATGTCACAATTAAGTTATAGGGAATCGTTTGACGAGAAATACTTTTCTGTAATGGCTGCCGCGAAGTGTTTGCTAGATGCAAATAGTAGTGAGCATCAAATATCTAACGATAATATGGTCAAATCTCCGAGTCTTGCGTCCATTAAGTTGCCAGAAATTAAATTACCTGCCTTTGACGGTTCATATAACCAATGGTTAGAATTTAGAAATTCGTATGTGACAATGATTCACAACCGGAGGGATTTAAATGAAATACAAAAATTTCATTATTTAAAATCTTCCCTCGGTGGTAGTGCATTGCAAGTAATAAACGCTTTAGAATTCACGGCTCCTAATTACCATCACGCATGGGATTTACTTGAAATGCGCTATCATAATGATCGGTTATTAGTAAAAAATCACGTAAAATCCTTATTTAACGTTCCGTCGCTACAAACTGAATCCCACGTGCAAATCAGAAAGTTAATAGATTCAACTTTGCGTAATTTACGTGCTCTCAAATCGTTAAATGAGTCCACGGATTACTGGGATACGTTAGTTATATACCTAGTTGTCTCTAAACTTGATCCAGCTACAGAGCGCGAGTGGGAAGTTCATAGTGGTACACTGATTACAAGGCAGAGTGACAGCGCAACGAAAACAAAAATTAAATTAGACGATTTACTTAATTTCCTAAGAAACCGAGCTGATATGCTGGAAATGATAACTTCAAAGAAACAAAATAATAATGAGTCGAAGTTAAATTCAAATAAAAAACCTTCTACCTCCAAATCAAACTCGTCGTCACATACTCATTCATACGTTACCGCCACGCAGAGAAATAAACCGAAGACGAATAACAATAACAAACGTGAATGTGTCCAATGCGGTGCGGAACACTTTTTGTTTACATGTGCTCATTTCTTAAATATGTCTGTGCAAGAAAGGTGTACAATTGTACGGGATAAAAAGATATGCCAGAATTGTTTACGATTCCGCCATTCGGTGGATGAATGTACATTTGGCCTTTGCAAAATATGCAATGAAAAACATAATACGTTACTGCATACTAACACTCCTGCTAAGGAAAGTATAGGTATGTGTGCGTCCACGTTAAGTTCGCGCCCCGAGTCAAACATCGTAAACGAATCAGCTGACGCGCAAGTACATCCCGAGCGAAACGTACTTATGTGCAATGCCGCGGTACGACCCGTTTTGTTATCGACGGCACTGATTAATGTCCTTGACTCAAACAATAAATATCACACAGTCAAAGCACTTCTGGACAACGGTAGTCAGAACTGTTTTATGACTGAATCGTTATGTAATCGTTTAAATTTACCCGTAATTCAGTCCGTTATTAATATATCTGGTGTAGGGCAAAGCGTTTCAAAATGTTCCCACACTTGCAGAATAAATATTCGTTCAAAGGTCAGTGACTTTAACATTGACGTTCAGTGTTTAGTCTTACCGAAGATTATATCGAAATTACCTTCGATAAATATTTGCCGCGAGTCGATGTGTATACCTACCCACATTACGCTCGCGGATCCTACGTTTGGTGTCCCGTCCGACATTGACATACTTATAGGTGCTGATATATTTTGGGACTTGCTAAATAAAAATAAATTAAAGCTCAGTTGTGGTCCAACCTTATACGATTCGAAATTGGGATGGATAATATCGGGCCCAATTTATTATAAACAATCGTTTAAAATTGACAAAGCTCAATGTAATCTCGTTCAAATTGATTCACAATTACGAAAGTTTTGGGAATTAGAGGAACTAACGGACTTACCTACTGTTTTATCTAAAGAAGATCGGTACTGTGAAACGTTATTTACAGAAACTACACAACGCGATGAACATGGCAGATTTTCTGTACGTATTCCTCTCCGTGAATCTAGCGATGGTTTAGGTGACTCGTACACTAATGCTAAAAATCGTTTTTTATCTTTAGAAAGGAAGCTAGATCGTTCGCCTCAATATAAAAAATTATATTCTGAATTTATGAGTGAGTACGAAGCACTGGGACATATGTCTGCGGTATTAAATGTCGAAAAAATACTAAGTGAACCGCATTATATTTTACCTCACCATGGCGTTTACGGAGGGAATAGTATTACGACTAAATTACGCGTCGTATTTGACGCGAGCGCCAAAACGTCTTGTAACAAATCTTTAAATGACATACAGTATATAGGTCCACCGCTTCAAAACGATATTTTATCAATTTTACTAAGATTCAGACAATTTAAATACGTAGTTTGCGCCGACGTAGAAAAAATGTACCGGCAAATATTAGTTGCAGAAGACCAACACAATTTACAACTAATATTTTGGAGGCAACATCGCGATTTGCCGTTGCAATTATATCGTTTGAAAACCGTTACTTATGGCACTGCGTCAGCTCCTTTTTTAAGTATGCGTTGCTTAAGACAATTAGCACAGGAATGTGATAACGATTCCATTGCTAGAATAATTAACGAGGACTTCTACGTAGACGATCTGATTACCGGTCATGATGACTTGGGCGCGCTTACCGAGATATGCAATAAAATCGCTGCGATATTAAGTCAAGGTTGTTTTCCGCTCCATAAATGGACTTTTAGTCATAAAGTTTCCCCTGAGAACACTAAAGATTTGAACATAGGTGAACATCAGCTGTCAAAAACTTTAGGCTTAGGTTGGTCTACGGAAAGTGATGAATTACATTTCACATCTGAATTCACACAGAGTGATTCAATTATCACGAAGCGTATAATGTTGTCAATAATTTCACAGGTGTACGATCCGCTAGGTTTGTTAGCTCCCGCCATTGTTATTGTTAAATCGTTATTGCAAAATTTGTGGCTTCATAAGTTAGATTGGGACGAACCAGTTCCCGGAGACATTGCAAACAAATGGCTTAAATTCGTTTCTGATTTAAAATATTTATCCGATAAAAAAATACCTCGTTATGTAACAAATACAAACTCGAGCTATAAAGAATTGCACATATTCACCGACGCGTCGCAAAATGCCTACGGTGCATGTGCCTATATTCGTTCGTGTCCTGATAACGGTGATCAGACTATACCTATATCTGTGCATTTATTGTGTGCAAAAGGTAAGCTAGCACCTATAAAACCCAAAAGCATTCCTAGGCTTGAACTATGTGGTGCACTACTAGGTGCAAAGTTATACGATAAAATAAAAAAGTCGTTACGGTTAACGTTCGATAAGGTTTATTTTTGGACGGATTCGACAATAGTTCAAGGTTGGCTACGTATGTCCCCACACTTACTTAAAACATTTGTGCAGAACCGTGCTGTACAAATTAACGAATTAACAGATGATACTATTTGGCGACATGTCAGGGGCACGGAAAACCCCGCTGACCTTATTACAAGAGGCGCAACTCTTGAGTCGTTAAAGTACGATAACAATAGTACGTGGTGGTGCGGGCCTGCGTTCTTGAAGGATCCAAGCGTTACGTGGTCTAATAACTCACACAATGAAGAACTTAAACCTATCGTATTACCGGAACTCAAACCTTTGCACACATTGAACTTAACATCTAGCGAAATTCTACCACTATTCGACCTGGAACGCTTCTCGTCCTTTATTCGTTTACAAAGAGTGTGTGCGTATGTATTGCGCTTTATAGACAACATGCGTGCGTCGACTCGCGGCGGCATTCAACACCGCAAAACCGGTTCGTTATCAGTAGACGAACTACAAAATTCACTTAATGTTTTAGTACATTTTGTGCAATTAGAATCGTTTAGTAATGAATACAACAATCTTAAAAACAATTTATCGTTAAAATCTAAAAAGTCCAATCATAAAATAGCTGGGTTAAATATATTCATTGATAAGTTGAATATTATTCGTGTGGGGGGTAGATTGTGTAACTCGACTGAGTTCAGTTATGACAAAAAACATCCGATATTATTAAGTGGTAAACATCGATTTACGAGATTACTGTGTGACTATGAGCATAGACGGCTACTTCACGCAGGACCTCAACTGCTAGTATACACCATGCGAGAAACCTGGTGGGTATTAGGAGCTAGAAATTTAGCCAGGTAAATCGTACATAACTGCATCACATGTACGCGCATGAAAGGGAAGTCGGTGACTCCGATAATGGGTAACTTACCATCCAAAAGATTAGAGTCAAGCTTTCCGTTTATGCAGTGTGGCGTAGATTACGCGGGACCATTGCTTATGACCGCAAAGGCAGAGGAGCTAAATTGATAAAAGCATATATTTGTTTATTTGTTTGTTTAACGACTCGAGCGTTACATTTAGAATTAGTTGGCAGCTTAAGCACACAAGATTACACTTTAGCTTTAAAACGTTTTGTGTCACGACGTGGAAAGCCATATCAGATATTTTCAGATAATGGTAAAAACTTTGTCGGTGCTGAAAGGGAATTAGCTGTCATTTTTGAACATGTAAATGATATTTCGGACTTTGCTAGTAATAACCAAATTCGTTTAAATTTCATTCCACCCTACAGTCCTCATTTTGGCGGGTTGTGGGAGGCAGGAGTCAAGTCCTGTAAGTACCACCTGCGGCGGGTACTGGGTGGTGCGAGGCTGACACGTGAGGAATTGGAAACAGTCTTAACGCAAATTGAATCAGTCCTTAACTCCCGTCCTTTGTCCCCTCTCTCCTCTGACCCCGATGATTATCTCCCTCTGACTCCAGCTCACTTCTTGATCGGCCGTCCGCTGACTGCGCCAGCCTGCGCAGACCTGACTGAGATCCTGCCTGCACGACTGGGACGCTACGACCGGGTGGAGCAGCTCAGGCAACACTTTTGGCAACGTTGGTCAAAAGAGTATATCTCAGAACTTCAACAACGCACTAAATGGCAAATCGGCGGCGAAACCATTATACCGAATAGCTTAGTACTAATTAAAGAAGATAATTTGCCCCCGTTTAAATGGAAACTGGGACGAATCATGCAAGTATTCCCAGGAAAAGATGGTGTCTCCCGCGTAGCTGAAATACGAACAGCAGCTGGCAACATTCGTCGTTCATTTGCGAAGATCTGCCCGTTACCCGTGCATTAGCCAAGCTGCCACCACATCGAGTTACCTACATTGGAAGTTTGGTTCCGGATACTTCCAAGGCGGCCGGCATGTTTGGGACGTTGGACGCCATCTATTGGCGAGTGGGGCGAACTAGCAATCGAATGAACTCTGCACACCGTTCAACGTGGGAGTTGTTCGTTCTCTCGGTCATACTCAATCATTCGTTTAAAAATTTGATTATGTATACTGTTCGATTCCGACACTCATTCGAAAGCCATGTTATAAAAACGTTGTTCGTTAATAAATTCATTTCTATCACAAGAAAATAAAACGTTCATTGAAGAAGCCCTATTCCCGTCCCGTTGGATTACAAGAGGATTAGGCCTAACAACCGATAAAGAATCCTTCCACTTGCTCGTAGAAGAGACCCAGCTCAATTATAAGAAAGCACCAGAGTCACAGAGAGGATCTCAACAAAGACCTCACACAATCATAAATAACGATACATAACATCAAACTTGCTACAATGTGACATCTATTCTGCAAAGTTACGTAATATTTCACGTATTTTCACGTTTGATCTATCTGGACCAAAGAAATGGTTCAGGTGCTTGAACAGACACACGTCCCGACAAAAGGACGAGTGAAACTCAAAGTGCTATTAGTAGAACTCAAAGAGATTTCGATCTACCTTGAAGTTTTTATTTTCGTTTGTGCGATATTGTATGATGTGGTTGATGGATATCTAACTTCAGAATTTAAATTATATTATAATTATTATCAAAGAGCTATTAAAGAGAACATTAAGGTACATTTAAATTATATATGACCTTTTCAATCACTGAAATCTGTGTACAATGTTCGAATGAGTTATATTTTGAGCGCTTATAGCTTTTTAATGTAACAATTTTATTACACAGGCGAGGCCATAGAGTTAACGTTTCGCTGTTAAGTGTATTTTAGTAGCTCATTGTCATAAAAAAAAAAGTTTGCTGGAAAATGTTTAGTGGCTATATAATGCTAGCACTGTTTGCGAGGTTCCGCAAAACAAATCAGTTTATTGAAAAAAAAGACTGTATTTAAAAGAATAATTTTGTAGGCCGCGTATGTTACCCCTTTCTGCATTGCGTTCGCGATTTACTTCATTTCAGCCGAAAGACGTCCACTGCTGAACATAGGCCTCCCCCAAGGTTTTCCATGACGACCGGTCCTGCGCTTCCCGCATCCAGCGGTTTCCCGTGGCCTTCACCAGGTCGTCGGTCCCCCTTGTCGGGGGCCTAACCACGCTACGTCTTCCGGTGCGTGGTCGCCACTCGAGAACCCGTCGCCCCCATCGGGCATCGGTCCTATGGGCAATGTGTCCAGCCCACTGCCACTTTAGTGTTGCAATTCTCCGGGCTATGTCGGTCATTCTCGATCTTCTGCGGATCTCCTCATTTCTGATTCGATCGCGCAGTGGAATCCTAAGCATAGCCTTCTCCATTGCCCTTTGAGTGACTTTGAGCCTTTTTATAATTTTATAAAGCCCATTGTTAGCGATTTACTTGCCAAACATTAATTGCAACAAAATAAACTTTCAGATTAAATTCAACTCTCTAATCAACTTAATTACCACTGAAATAAAGTTGATGCTTGTATAAATTGAAATAACAAATTTGATTCGACTAAAATAAAGTCAGCTATCGATATTTTTTTTTTTTATATATATTATAAACTAGCGCTTGACCGCAATCCTGCCTGATGGTAAGCAGTGACGCAATCGTTGATGGTAAAGCGAACTAGTTTATTAAGAGCCTATTCACTCTAGCCTTGAAGACACTCAAATTGTAGTCCGAAGGAAACACCGCCGCTGGCAAACTATTCCAGTCCCTCGATGTACGCGGTATAAAGGAGGAGGCGAAACGCTTCGTCCGGATCGTAGAGGTGTTAACAACGTAAGGGTGGAAACCAGCCGTACGACGGGTCGTCCGCTGGTGGAACGGAGATGGGGAATTAAATCATGCAATTCCATCGCACACTCCCCGAAATGCATCCTATAGAACACCGAAAGGTTGGCTACTCTACGCCTGTGCTCTAGGCTTTGGAGACCAACTCGAGTTAGATCAGGGTCACCAATCAGCCTCTTTGCACTTCTCTCCACTGAATCCAAAGTGGCCAGGTGATACTTGGCAGCACCAGCCCAAATGTGGCTGCAGTACTCCACACACGAACGGACCTGTGCTTTGTATAACATTAGAAGCTGCCCAGGTGTGAAGTACTGCCGGACCCTTTATTTAAATCGAAGCATAACTTTACCAAACCCCACAAAGCGGCGCCACCTTTTCCGTTGTTCTAAAATTCCACTTGATTTAAATTAAATCCTTCTTTTTTTATTTCTATCTCATTAAGAAAAAGACAAATCAAGATGCTCTATTGACAGTTACAAACACGATTAAAAAGATGGCTCTTAAAAATATGTCAATTTATACATCATCATCGGCCTTTACTCATCCACTGCTGGACATAGGCCTCCTTCATGGCACGCCATCAAGGTCGATCCTGTGCAGTTCTCCGCCAGCCACTACCACCACTACCACCTTTTTGATGTCGTCGCTCCATCTCGCCCAAGGGCGTCCTACGCTACGTTTGCCGAGACGTGGTCTATAAATTTATACGTCAGGCGTAAATTTTACAGGAATAAACTAAAAAAAATATTTATCTTTAATACCGCGTACATTGAGGGACTGAACAATTTGCCGGCGGCGGTGTTTCCGTCAGACTAAAATTTGAGTGTCTTCAAGGCTAGAGTGAATAGGCTCTTAATAAACTAGCGCGCTTTACCATCAACGATCGCGTCATCATTACGCGGGATTGCGGTCAAGCGGTAGTTTATCTATACTTCTACGCTAATATATAAAGCTGAAGAGTTTGTTTGTTTGTTTGTGCGCGCTAATCTCAGGAACTACTGGTCCGATTTGAAAAATTCTTTTTGCGTTGGATAGCCTAATAATCCAGGAAGGCTTTAGGCTATACATCATCCCGCTATGACCAATAGGAGCAGAGCAGTAACAAAAAATCTATACTAATATATAAAGCTGAAGAGTTTGTTTGTTTGTTTGTGCGCGCTAATCTCAGGAACTACTGGTGCGATTTGAAAAATTCTTTTTGCGTAGGATAGCCTAATAATCCAGGAAGGATTTAGGCTATACATCATCCCGCTATGACCAATAGGAGCAGAGCAGTAACAAAAAATGTTGCGAAAACTGAAGTCCACGCGGACGGAGTCGCGGGCAACAGCTAGTAATATATAAAGGTTTATTTCTCGTATTTTTTTTTAAGTTTTTGTCACATATAGGAGCAACAAAAAGTACCCAGCATAGTAAAAATCAATGTTCATTTATTCAAATTAGGCTGATACTCGGCACATTTGAACGTCAATCCTTACTGTTTGTTTCGCTTTCACGCCGTAATTGCTGAATTGATTACTTTGAAATTTTGCAGCCGTAAAGTTAAAAGTCTGGATTAAATAATAGGGTACTTTCTATCTCGGAAAAATTTGACATTCCCGAGGGCAATCTAAAAAGCGCGATAACCCCGTATTCCCCGCGGGCGGAAAGCTGGTATTATATAAGACAGTTCCCAAAAGCGCCCGCCCTTCGCTACTTCCTAGTGCTTTCGCTAGTGAATAGAAGCACCGTGATTTCCAAATACGTGCACAATTTTTTGTATGAAAGAGCAACAAACGTGTTTGATATTACTGTGATTATTCTTTTAACTAATTTTCTTAATAACCTATAACAATTAGTAATTCCCACTAAAGAGCGGAATAAATAAAATATGTTATACCACAGTAATGTCATATCCTATTTCTGTAAAAGCATAAAAGTGTTTTCCAGTGTGCGACCCTCACAAAGGAAGCGTGCGATACTGTTGAGCACAGTCGTAAATAACGTGGTGTGACAATAGATAATATACGATCAGCTGTGCCCCAATAGTTTTCCATCTAACTGTTCTGTGCTCAAATGTACGCGACGTGCTGTTTGTAGTTTCTGCGTTTAATCGCTTCTGATCTCTGGTGGAAAATATTGTAGCGCTTATATTGTAGACAAATGGCTTATTGATTCGCGAAACCGAATTGAAATTTTACGGATTCGTAGGGATGAATTGCGTCGCATTGCAATGCACACACTATTACTTAGTTTTCTGAATTAACAACTTAGAACAATAAATATTTTTTTCAGTTACTTACTGAAAATCCTATTTACCGGGAAGGTAATCGTGTGAAAAACAACGTTTGTAAATACTTACTGATTATTTCACAGGTCAAAAAATAGTGAGAAGCCAATAATCATTTTTATAAATGATATCTATAAATATAAATCCATCCTAATATAATAAATAATCAATGTAAAACTGTTTTACCTTTTCACATCTAAACCACATAAGATAACTACACAGGGTTGCGTGTAAAATTTTATAACGATCGGGGTTAAATTTGACAGATACGCAATCCCGGGGACCTAATCTGCTATTATAACATGGTCGATCAGTGATCTTATATTTTGACAAGTTTCGTAACCTACTAACAAAATGGCGTCATTATGATTTTCCAGTGGTCAATCACTGACACTCCACTTCATATTAATAAATGTTCAAATTGAGTAGTAGTTTTTAAGAAGTCATTTCTACTAACGTATTTTATAATATTGGCAAAACGGCAATGTCATTCTATCACAATTCCATTACGGGATGATTGACCGAATTGATCGATCATCATAAATTTAGCAGATTATGAACTTTTTAGCACAATGACAATGGAATTGTTTTGGAATGACCCATTTATAAAAATAGCGGACTAGAGCCCCTGTGTAGGAAACGGACGTTCGACAATACAAAATACCTACACACAGTTGCTAGAGACAATAGGAATGTTTCCTGGGTAAATAAAATGATTCTATTTAGTCCGTCATTCAGATTATAGAAAAATATTGGATACGTATATTTTGTTTTATCAAATCAATAAAAAATGACAAATATAAAAGGCATCAAAGATCAGGAGTGGTGGCTGGTGACGTCACAGGCCGCCAAAAAGTGTAGCGTGCAGTGACGTCACACGAGTTTTCAACGCGCTGTGTCGTCTTCATTTTTTATTTATATGAAAAAAGAAAAAATACGTGTCCAGTATTTTTTTGGAAATCTGCCTGACGGACTAATTAGTTTTATTTTATTCAAATACCCTATTATTAATTACAACTTAAATCTAAAATCCTATGTAGTCCTTATCAAAGCTAGTGCAGAATAGAAAGTACGCAATATAAGCCACCATTTCTAATTAGAAAAACCTCGAATTTCATAGGGGAAACCATGTCTATGAAATACACGTCAAATGTTTCCCTGGTATCCAATAATTAGTTTGGACACCCGCCTATGGCTTTATTACTGAGAACTCACAGTGAAACCTTTTTATTTTTATTTCAACCCTGATGCTGCAGTCATAGAATAAAGAGACTGCAGTGGTAAAAAGTTGACAGAATTTTTGAAACAGTCTTTCAGCAAAGGGATTGTATTATAAAAGTGTAAATGAATATTAGTACCTACTACCTAGTGATGTGTGAGTTTTAATAATCCAGTTTATGAAATTGGTCCAAATTTTGACCATATTGTGTAGCTTATATCAATATAAAACGACTTCCATCCACCGCGACCGCATCCACTGTAACTTCGTTTTCGCTTATTAACTTTATACACCATGAAAATAATCTTACAAAGGCAGTGCAGTGCATATATCTAATGACTAGAATAAATTTATAAAAATATCTATATTTTAATAATTTAATTATTGTAATATTTATTTTAGAGCTATGGTGAGTGAAGTCTGGCATATATTGCCACTCCATTCCGCGTGCCTTTGGAACGCTCGGGACTGTTAAATAATAATTCAATTTTTTTTTTTTAATATTCGTAATTCATCGGGCTATGGAATGCCTACTAATACCATTTTTTTCAAATTTGACTAACAGTTCCAAAGATTAGAGCATTTAAACCAAACATCATTCTACTTAGCTGAATAGAACAAATGGGACAAGGATCTAACAAATGAGAGAATGTCTTAAATAAACTTTTACGTAATCACAGATCAAAAATACATGAAACCAAAATAATTTTTAAACTAATTCAAATGAACTACCCATTGTTAAACCAATGAATTCAATTTCAAATTCTCATTACAATTAATTTGAATAAGTCCCAATCAAAACATCAAACAAAAACCTTATGAAACATTCCAAAATGAGTGTACCTAACTTATTTAGATTTATTTGATAGAGGATTTTTATACTACCTTTTAAACACTTTTTCAAATCAACTTTTCAAAGCGAATAATTTTTCAAAACGAAACCTAAAACTTTTAAAGAACCCTTTGCCACCTGTTGCCAGTTTAATCAATCTAGGCTCCCTCTGCGTAAATATTAGCATTGGGCCTTTAGTATGCTACCTTTTCGATTAATCAGTTGGTACTTTTCGCTGATTGATTAATCCTTTTGCTATATTAGACTCATCTCCCATTGCTCATGAGAAAGCGAAAGCCAAAATACTGAGTGAGACGTTGCCCGAGGTAGCCTGCGCTGTCTGAGTCGGGAGAACGCACGGCTTCCTGACTTTTCGATATGTCCATCGCTCCTACACATCAGGACCCGAAGTGGCGTCGAGTAGTGTTCAATACCTAACTCGGGGGGAATAGGTGAGACCCTGACTAGAGGCGACCTTCGGCGTAGGTTTGAGATGAAACACAGAAGTAGCCTATGTCGTTTTTAATGTTTTGTAGTTTATTTTCTATAAACAAGTCGAAAGTCATTTATTTGATTTAGGCTGAGACTCAAAGCGTCAAAATTTCATAAGGCAGTCCCCCAAAACACTCGCCCTTCACCACTCCCTAATGATTTTGAGTTGAGATGAAATGTCAGTTCGCTTCAGTAAAATAGAAAATTGCCAAGAACGTACATTGAATTATGTTTAGTTGATCCCAAACAACAAACTTAATGGCCATAACATCGGCTGCCGGCAGAAGTTACCACCCACCAGGCAAGGTCTTACCGCCAAGCGATTCGTCGTGTTCTGGCATGATGTCTGGTGAAGCCGTATGGAGAATGGATCTGAGCAGTTGTGTTGCGATGTGTGTCGGGTACGATGCGCCAAATGTTGTTGTGTCAAGAGTTTGGTCGTGGAGGGTCTCCAGATCAATCTCCCTCGTGCTCAGCATAGTTAATTATGTTATTGGGTTAAACATTATATCAGCTCGCTCAACTGCCGTCTTCCTTCATATTCACTCAGATTTTTTGAGTGACTAGGCACTTCATAAGCTAGCGCGCTTTACTATCAACGATTGCATCATTGCTTACCATCAGGTGGGGCTGCAGTCAAGCAATAGTTTATAATTATAAAAAAACCTAATCACAAAAAAAAATATTCTACGTTTTAAAAATTTGCTTCAGTTCAGGCATCACTCAACCAAGAGAAATCTCGTTATCAATAAATTGCTTTATCGAGCGAGTTATGGACCTCTTTGGGTTCACATATGTTGGATACCGGACCTCATCTGGTCTCGAAAATTTACGTGCGTGTATGTAAATCGGTATGAGGTCGCAAACAACGGGTTGATTTTGTACAGTCGCTAACAGTCAGTTGTGAACTTTTATTTTTACTTTTTCAAGTTAAATCAAAATATTTATTTGCTAGAATATTATACATACACCAGCTTTCCTCCCGCGGCTTCGCCCGCGTGGAATTCGGTTATATCGCGTTTTTTAGATTTCCCACGGGAATAAACTTAATATGACGATTGATCAGTTTTCGACTGGAGATGAAAAAATATTAAATTACTAAAATGGCTATTAAAAAATAAGGGTTGATCGTAGAAGAGTGATAATTTAGGATTATATGTATTTTTGTATGTTATACCATAAAAAATAGAAACTAAAATTTTTGTCTAAAAAATAAAAAAGAAATTAGGGTTGGACTACCCCTAATATTTAGGGGGATGCAAAATAGATGTTGGCCGATTCTCAGACCTACTCAATACGCTCACAAAATTTCATGAGAATCGGTCAAGCCGTTTCCGAGGAGTATGGGAACGAAAACTGTGAGACGGAAATTTTATATATAAGATAAGGTGTTACACTAAATTTGTTTCAGCATATCCAAGGCGTACAAATATATTCACAACCAGTGGCGTCAACCAATCCGATTTACAAACTCCATATCCTATTGATTTGCCTTCTAGATTATGTATCAGCTTTCTTATACCTACTGCAGGACAAAAGCGGGTGAGGTCTATGCCCGTTCCTCTTTTCCAGTCCTTTCTCTCTTGACTTAGTTGTACAACAATCCATCCTCTTTGTAAACGTCAAGCTCGTCCCGTTCAGGGGTCTACCATGATAATATAGCCGATTGTTTTCTGAGACTTCATTTAAAATGATGAAAATTCATCTTGTAAAATGGAACTTTGTGAAGGGACAAAACTCCAATTACGTAATAGTAATTACAAGAAAGATGTAAGTTTAACGTAATTAAAAACAATTCCGTCTTGATTAATGTCCAAGTTTCTTTTTCTTTGGGACTATTATCGGAATTGGAATCTGTCACATTCCTATTCTTGTTTTTGTATTCTCATGAAGCTGAGATAAAAATGTCTCCCTCTGCTTTAAGAAAAAAAAAAGGGAAAAATAACTAAAATGTGTTCCAAATTAAATAATTGAAATTGATTATGGTGTCTTTGTGTAATTAAATTAGAGAGTGAAGTTAGGGTCTCGACACATCTGCGGAACGTACGGCGCCGAAAGCTGAGCGGCTGAAGTGTCAGTCGCAATATTCAGTTGTTAGGACAAACCAAACGGTCAAAACGCGGCGTCTTGTTCAGCGCGCTACGCGCCGGAAAGTTACGTGGTGTCATCGTCAGTCTGTCTGTGTCGACACTTTATGGTGTGCGCTTTTTGTGACGTACAGTCAAGACCAAAAGTCGAGTTGCAATCTCACAAAACTATGGCCAAGCAATACTAGTTGTAGTTACGACCTTCTTCTATAATAAAGTTTGATACACACTCATACACTTGCTGCCCGCTTATGATTGTTAGGTACTACTTACTAATTTCAACGTCTACAGTAAGTGTTTCAATGGCCTAACGGTTTTCGCCTTGATAGGCGTTCAAGGTGGTTCGAGTTCAAATCTAATAACTTACAAAAATATTTTTTAAATGTTTATTGGTGAGTTATGAATGCTGACAACAAAAATATCTAAAAATACCGATCTGCAACTTAAATATGATACTTTCTTCTAAGATTTTTTCTATATTAGAGTCATTATAAAAAGATGACGGTAGACTTAAAAGAATCTGAATCACTACTTCACAAAAAATATTCTTCTTCTTCTTCTTCTTCTTCAGCCTATAGATGTCCACTGCTGGACGAAGGCCTCCCCCAAGGCTTTCCACGCTGACCGGTCTTGTGCTAAAAAAATATTCCGCTACCTACAATAACTATTATTAGCTACAATAACTCAAATAATATTACTTAGTTGTTGTTGGTTGGTGAACATATAGTTACCAGTTTGTGTTATTAGTTTTACTTTTTAATCAATATGCAGGCATATGCAGCAACATTTCTCAAATATCATATGAAACCGGCTTTTGTGTAAGTTGTTTTTATTATTATTTATTTAAGGTGCAAACCAATCGCTTGTAGCAAGTGTGTAATAAAATTGTTATTGTTTTAGAGAAATACTGTAAGCCGTTGGAGGTCAAGGTCAAGAGGTTGGAGGACGAAGGTAGCTGTTGAGACAAGTGAAACGAAACGACAATATTTACCGTTGAATAAACTTTTAAATCGTGCGAAGAAGATAGGTTGCATTTGTGGTTTAAAAATAAATTGGCGAGGCTGGTGGAGTCTTATCGTGCTAAACAAAAAAATAAAACTATTTATAACAAAAACAGTGCAGAAGTGTCCTACAGAGTGTTTTAAATATATACCAATAAATATCTTAATAACGGACTATAAACCATCTCTAAAGTAATTTAGCTAAGTGACAGTAATATGTTCGGTTGGCTTAATGGCTAACAGATGTCGCCTTTTGCAATTTCAATACAAATTACTTTTGGTAAATTATAAAAACTATGATTTCGAAATTCGATAATAAATAAGTTTGTTTACTTTTGAACTAAGAAAGCGCTTGAAGATTATAATCTCATGCCATCAAACTCCGAAAAAGGTCACTACAGGATGGCAGCATTAGTACCATGCTATACACGCAAAAAAATTGTAAATGTAATAAGCACTATTATGTGTTCTAAGTACCTGAATATTATTGCAATCATAAAATAATCTATTTATTTTATGATTGCAATAATATTCAGGTTAAGCTTCAATCCTCTTTTCTTTAAGAAAATAAATAATTAAGCTATAACCTCTTTAATCATAATATATGTATAATATTATATTTTTCATATCTAACAACCAAAAATGTTTTTTGTATTTTTTACCATAACAATATCATAAGTTTGTCAAGGATTACTTTTATATAAAATATTACAATGCTGCCGTTTCAACGTTTGTTTCATTTGTTAGTATAAGTATATCTATACCGAATAATATATAACTTTATAATATATTGCATTATAATATGCTTATTGTTTAATTTTTATATATTTTTAATTATATTACCACTATAGTAAACTAAAACATATAATAAAACCCTTTTTTGGGATAAATATTCAATAAATTTTCCTATTTGTTTAAAAATTATTTGCAAACATTTTTACTTTAAAATACAAATCAATTATCATAATTTTAAATTATATGAAACAACAAAAAGAGTTGCCTATAATAAGGATCGAACCCACAATCGCTCGCTTATAATAGCACCATTGTTTAGTGCGGCCGCTAACTTAACTTCAAATGAAGTAACGAAATTTTGCATTACTTTAAAGAAAGACGAAGACTGCGATAAAAAGTAATGCGGTAGTGTGCGTGGCCGGTTTAGCGCAGGTGACATTAGTCTTTAAGGTGGGAATGGACTTCTACAGCTGATAGTACCTGAATTGCCAGAAAAATGGATTTAATTAAAATATTTGCTATTATCGAAGGCTTAGAAGACGTTGCCGCTCTTCGCTACCGCCACGCGCGCGATGCAAAATACAAGCCGAACCTTCAGCTACGCCCGCCGAACTTTCGTTCGCGCAACGCATCGCGTGTCGCTTACTAAGCAATATACATTAAATGCATTTTAGATGAAAAACCGCCCGAAGGAAGGCTAGGCCCTATGCCGAACTAGGCGTAATTACGGCTGATGTGTCATACAGTACTTGAAATACACTGCGAACGTATTTAGTCGAACTTTCGGCGCCGTACGTTCCGCTGATGTGTCGCGACACTTAACTCGATTTTGGTTACTTTGTTTTTGCCCTGGAGAATATAGTTGATCTTGGCACCATTTTTCTTATTTAGAAATCAAACTAATTTTGAGTTAAATGCATCTTTTTCGTTCTATTTAATTAAAAAAAGGGTAGAAGATAACATTTTAATTGAATCCTATCAAATTAGGATACTACATAGGCGCGATTATAAACATGGCGACCAAAAATACGTTAATTTACATCAAGAGCCGACTAATTTAGGGAATCGGGGAAAATAAGGGAATCGGGGCCATTCTAAATAGTTTCAACTGGTAAACAAACAAAATTTATAGGATCAGGCATTTTTGGTAAGCATTTGAAATGAAATGAAATCGTTTACTAAGCAAGTAGGAGCACTGATCACTTTTACACGTCATATTTCTTTAAACTAGGTGAAGCCGGCATTTCCTAACTGACTACCTCTGAGAAGGAAAAGCCGAAACATACTCGGGGATCGGGGAACATCGTCTTTTTCAAGTCCAGACATTGAAAATCAAAATGTTTACAATATACGTGATTAAAAAAAAGACACAGTGTTTAAAATGTCATTTTATATATTTTTCGTATTTTTTTTGTTGTATTGTAGAATAATTACGCATATTGCTTAATAACAACCCTTAGCAGAGCGAGCAGCTCAGTCCCAAGCTTTATTGTCTTCTAAATAATCTGTGATTTTATAATATCCCTTTTTGCAAAGTTTGGCCTTTATATAGTTTTTAAAACGTTTAATGGGTAAGTTTCGAAAGTTCCATGGACATTCGAAACTTACCCATTGCAGGCTTGTTGTAAAAGTGTATACATTGACCAATGAACGAGTTGCCTACTCTGTGGAGACGAGTGTGATGTACAGCAAGATTGTGTTTGTTCCTGGTATTTATATTATAACTAGCTTTCCGCCCGCGGCTTCGCCCGCGTGGAGTTCGGTTATATCGCGCTTCTTAGATTTCCCTCGGGAACATCAAATTTTCCGGGATAAAAGGTAGCCTATGTTCTTTCTCAGGGTCTAAAGATTGTCTGTGCCAAATTTCATCAAAATCGGTTGAGAGGTTTAAGCGGGAAAGCGTAACAGACAGACAGACAGACAGACAGACCGACAGACAGACAGACAGAGTTACTTTCGCATTTCGATATTTAGTGGCAGGCCATGACATCAGCTGCCTACTCACCAGACAGTCTTGCCGCCAAGCGATTCGTCATGTTCTGGGATTATGTCTGGTGAAGCCGTACGGAGGACGGGTCTGAGCAGTTGTATTGCGATGTGTGCCGGGTACGTTACGCCAAATGTTGTTGTGTCAGGAGTTTTATCGTGGAGGGTCTCCAGATCAATCTCCCTCTGTCGCAGCATCGTTGGTCGTGTTGTTGCGTTTGACATTGCATCAACTCGCTCAACTGCTTCGTCTTCCTTCCTATGCACTTAGCTTTAAGTGAATATACTCGTTAATAAACTAGCGCGCTTTAATAAATAATAAATAAATAAATACGGACAAATCACACAGATTGAGCTAGCCCCAAAGTAACCTTGAGACTTGTGTTGTGGGATACTAACTCAACGATATTATATTTATAACATGTAGTTACGTATATAGATAAACAACCAAGACCCAGGCCAATCAGAAAAATATAGTTTCCATCATGACCTGGTCGGGGCTCGAACCCGGGGCCTCCACGTCACAGGCAGACATTTTGATCGCTGCGACACGGAGGACGGCTTTAACAACAACGATTGCATTGCTGCTTACCAGAGTCATTGCGGTGAAACAATAATTGTTCAAAAAATAACGTTCTATTTTTTTAAAATTCAGATCCAAATATGATTTCAGACTTTAAATCTATACTCCAATATATAAAGCTGAAGAGTTTGTTTGTTTGAACGCGCTAATCTCAGGTCCGATTTTAAAAAATATTTTTTGCGTTGGATAGCCCATTAATCCAGGAAGGCTTTAGGCTATATAACATCACGCTGTGCACGCAAAAGTAGCTGAGCATAACTAACTCCATATAAATATGATAAATCTAACAAAAACAAATCAATCTCTAACACTTTTGACCCCAACTATACCTATATGTAAGAACGTTCAGGTAAATTCCGTTCACTCTCAACTTGAATGTTTTGTGCCGTCCCTTTGGGTGGACTAAATTACGGAGCCCTTTAGTCTTGGAAGGAAATATATAAATATAAAACAATAGGGCTTTGTCCGTTAAACTTCAAGCGAAACCAAAATGTATTTCGCAAAACTTTCTGATTGGATACCCCCGGTTTTTGTTTATCGGGCCTGGCCTATGCTCATCAATGGGACGGACAGCCGAGATTGTGGCCCTGCTTTTGACATTGAAATAGGTATCAATTTAGGTTTTAACGTGGGTAGGATTAATATCTTAGCTGGCGCTGCGATTTAGACGAAGCCGATTTGGTAAAATAAATAAGTTTGAAATTCAATTACAAAAGGTGTTAAAGTATTTCTATCAAAGTAATTTTCCCACATTGCTGAACAGAAAGATTGAAAAATAATTTGGAAATGATTGAATACAAACATTTTGCTTGTAAGGAGTAAAATTTTGGCACAACAGAATTACGAAGTCCAATAATTGGACGTAGTTATGCAAAATGGATCCAACCTAAAAAAAAAAACATTTTTGAGTTACTGTCATAAATGTCTAAAATCTACACATCAACTTTAGTATACGCAAAAAATATCAAAGCCACAAAAAAGTACAGGAAAATACCCATTATTTTAAAGGAAATTTTAATCTACTGTCACGTTATTTTAGTATATAAATTTTACTTCAAACTGTTTTCTCAAAAGCAAGTTTGCTGGCTGGATCTTTTTGCATAACTACATCAAATTTTTGGTCAAGATTATAGTTTTAAACATTACATTACATCCGTATTACAGACACTCCACAAAAGCTTAGAACATTCGTAACCGTACGTAGAAGTATCAGTCAAGTCATTCGGGAGACCAAGATTTGGATTTTACCTGCTTCCAGGTTCCATGAGAGCAGCGTTTTGCTAGCAACAAGTTCTCTCAAATATAGCAAAGTTTTAAGAAAATGTGATAAGACACTTCATTGAAAAAGCAAAGAAAAGATTCTCAGGAAAAACGGAAATTATATTTTTTGCGGTTGTAATAACAGTTTTTAGAAGTTTATTTTTAGGCCCTAAAATTTCATCAAGTATTACAAAGCTCAGGTTGTGAAAAATCAAAATATCTTTTACCTGGTAAAAGTTACCTTAAAATTAATTCAAAGACTACCTACTTTGAATTTATTTTAAGGTATCTTTTACCAGATTCTCCACGATACTGGGAACAGTTATAAGCAGATAACTATATCTGCTTATAACTGTTCCCAGTATCGTGGAGAATTCCTACCGTGGCCGATAATTCAGAATATTTTAGAGCAGACTTCCCCCCCCCCCTCCCCCTTCTGAACCTCAACGGTCTGCAGTCGCCAGCTAAACCAATAAAGCAATAATAAAATGTGCAAAGAAATTTCTAGTTCAGAGGCAGTCTGAAACTGGGTTACAGATTCCGGTCTGTAATTTAAATCTAAAATGAGGAACATTTATTTACTTTTAAAAATAAGATAAACTGTATGTTTTTAGGGTTCCGTAGCCAAATGGCAAAAACGGAACCCTTATAGATTCGTCATGTCTGTCTGTCCGTCCGTATGTCACACCCATTTTTTCCGAAACTATAAGAGCTATAAGAGGAAACTATACTCTTAAAACTTGGTAGGTAGATGTATGTGAATCGCATTAAGATTTTGGTGTAAAAATAAATAAATAATAATAAATATTGGGGGCTCTCCATACTTAGAACAGAGCCTCAATTTTTTTTTCATCAAACACATACGTGTGGAGTATCTATGGATAGGTCTTCAAAAATGATATCTAGGTTTCCAAAATATTTTTTTTTCTAACCCCAACAGTTTGCGTGACAGACGCTTCCAAAGTGAATAAAAGTTGGTCCCCCCTCTGACTTCTAAAATAAGAAAATAAAAAAAGCAGTACATTACTCTAAAAACTACCAACGAAAATTGTTTTGAACGAGATCTAGTAAGTAGTTTTTTTTTAATACCTCGTAAACCGCTTATTACCGCGTAATCTTTCATACAAATACCTTAAATCCTTTAATTTCATAAATCAATGGTACGGAACCCTTTGTGCGTGAGTCCGACACCCACTTGGCCAGTTTTTCAATCACAGTATTTCTAAACAAGTGGAACAACTTTTTGTCATTACATATTTGAAACAGTAGAAATATAAAACGCACTACATAACAAAGCCCGGCGGCACAGCCCGCTGACATAACGGCGGCTTATGTTGAAAGATCCATGTCGGCAACCATCGCCCGCGGGTGTTGTCCGCCGACATGTCGGCGGCTTGCCAGCTAGCGTCCGGCCGTACGCAAGGGCTCAGTTGCCCGGCGACATTTCAGCTGTAGTGACGTGCTAGTATTTTACTGACAAATAATTTTCTGATGTCGAGCCGCCGACATGCCACCGGCAAAGTTTTACGACTTGCAATGACTGAAGCCGTCACCCTAGCCTGCCGGCAAAATGTTGCCAACATATGTCACCGGGCCGCCGGCGTTGGTTTCTAAAGCGCTCTACAGATATTTGTAACACGTTCTTAGGGCGAAAAAGTCAAGTAAAAATGAGCATGTTTTTTGACAGGGCGGATCCCCAAAAATTGTAGTCTCCAAGCAAAGACAAGTATAAACGAGTAAACCTCTCTCTGCTTCAAATAAATCAAAGTAAAATATTTTTTGTGAAGCAAAGTTTTGTTCAAATTATGAATACGGTAGTGAAGTCACCTGTTCCTGACAAGTTTCCTGTCTTCTCCTTTGTTGCTAAATGTAAGAAAAATGTTCAGGGAGAATCAAATGCAACCCCACCCACCCGTTAGGAATAAAATCTTCTTATGGAATAGAAATTATATTTTAAAAAAATGTTTTGTGTAACACCTAGTTATGTTGTTGTGACTCATAAATTTAAGTTGAATAAATCAATGAGAGAGGGACAAGAATATCACTTCTTCTAAACGAAAACTACCGAGTAGTAAATGGTTTGAATACACTTGTTTGAACACTAAAATCCGGCATGATGTCTGGTGAAGCCGTACGGAGGACGGGTCTGAGCAGTTGTGTTGCGATGTGTGGTGGGTACGATGCGCCAAATGTTGTTGTGTCAGGAGTTTGGTCGTGGAGAGTCTCCAGATCTCCCTCTAGCGCAGCATTGTTTGGTCGTGTTGGTCTTGGGGTTAACATTGCATCACCTCGCTCAACTGCCGTCATCCTTGTTATTCCTTAGTTTTTTAAGTGAATAGGCTTAATAAACTAGTGCGCTTTACCATCAACGATTGCATCACTGCTTACCATCAGGCGGGATTGCAGTCAAGCACTAGTTTATAATTTATATAAAAAAAAGGGCTACAATAAACTGTGCCGTAATCTCAACTGGTATATTTAATTGAAATTGAGAAAATGGCTTTGTTACCAATATTTGTTACCAAATATAAAAAAAAAAAACATTGTGAAATGTACGTTATCTTTTGTATATGCGAAGCCCGAAACACGTGTCCAGTTTTTACGTAAAGAAATTATATACAAAACTTCAAAAAGATATCATGAAAAATCACAAAGTTATGAGCTAGTTATGTTACCTGGTTGCCCCTACAAAAATATGGTCAACGCGCCGCTCGCCCGCTCGGGCCTTCTGCGGCGCGGTGTGTCGGGGGCCCTAGGACTTTATCATCCGCTGTGAACTAAGTGTAACCACGCTGCAACATTTTTAGATATATTTGGGAAAAAAATATAACATAGTGTAAAAGTGATTGAAATCGATTCAGTTGCTTATTCTGAACAAATTATATTCAGATATTGTATATAAAGAAAAAAATACGTTGCATATCAAGGCCAACGCCATCAATCGAACTTCTTGTAAAAAATAAAAAGAAACACCTTATACATTAATATTATGGTCTCTTCTTGAACATTATTGTTCAGGGGTTGCAAAACAAACTTCTAACTAGAATTCAAAAAGTGTTCTTAACTACAAAAATAGCGCCGTACATTTTTAGGATACTATTTATTTTCAGTTTTCGAGATACATTTTTATTCAAACTAGTTCCAACTGGCGGCTGTGTATGATTGACTGTTTTTGTGTGTCAATGACGCCAACTATCATTTGTATGCAAAATATCTACCAGAACATTTTACTAGAATCTGTGTGGAAAATATACGAGTTCGTTTTATTAGTCTGGAGCCAGAAATGTGAATAATACTTTAGGGTAGCACGTCTAATTGCTACACAACAGGGATTATGTTTCCCTACTCTGAAAAGGCTGTTATTGTTCGACAACTTTTAAACACACCGTCTGTTATACATTTTTAGTTTTTAGCGCTTGACCGCAATCCCGCCTGATGGTAAGCAGTGATGCGATCGTTGATGGTAAAGCGCGCTGATTTATTAAGAGCCTATTCACTCTAGCCCTGAAGACACTCAAATTGTAGTGTGACAGAAACACCGCCACTGGAAAATTATTCCAGTCTCTCGATGTACGCGGTATAAAAGAGGAAGCAAAACGCTTCGTCGGGATCGTAGTGGTGTTAACAACGTAAGGGCGGAAAGTCGCCTTACGACGGATCGTCCGATGGTGAAACGGAGATGGGGGAATTAAATCATGCAATTATTCCCTTGCACACTCACCAGAATGCATTCTATAGGAGACCGAAAGGCTGGCTACTCTACACCTATGCTCCATGCTTTGGAGACCGTTTCGAGTTAAATCTGGGTCGCCAATCAGCCTCTTCGCACGCCTCTACACTGAACCCCAATGGCAAGATGACATTTCGCAGCACCAGCCCAAATGTGGCTGCAGTACTCTATACACTGTGCTTTGTGTTTTACATACAATTGTTTCCTATTACATTTCTCTTTAAATTGGATTCTTCGACTTCCATGGAAGTGTAAGTTAATCATGAATCCAGATTCATTAAAGGAAACTCTGTATCCTCCCTTAAATTTTTATTTAAAGTTAACAAATACTCATGCGTGTAATACATTCTTTCTGGCTAGCACACCAACTTATCAAAAGTTCATATCAATAAAAAGTTTACTAAAGATTGGATTTTGATTTTTATATAAAAAAATAATGAATCTGTTATGCACTTCCTTCCCAAACCTTAATGATAACATCAGAAGAAATATTTGCACCTAACGATCTTCAAACGCACCTGTCACATGCCAAATCCCAGCTAAACAAGAACTCACCTACCCAAAGTAGCGGAACTTGACAGCATCTGCGAATGTCTACGATATAAATCGTGCCGCACCCCACATCGACGTTACTTCAGGAGCAACTGACTCAATTTGATCAGTATAACTGCGTTCCAACTGTCGCCCAGTAACCGCGGCCCGTTCGCCATCCAAGTCACGGATTCGGTTACGGTTGTTGTGACAGCGAGTAAGGAGTAAATATTATGAAGAAGATTTTTATTAACGAATCAAAAATAATAAGAAATAGGCAATACAAAACAGGAAAGTAAGAAAAGAAAATAAAAACACGAGCAAGAAAAGAAAAAGGAAATATTTTCTTAGAGACACGGACAGGACAAATAAAAACCTATTTAAAACTAAAAAAATACCAACCTGTACGGTGCAACCGCACATCAGCATAGCATCGTCAGCATTTACGCCTCGCATTCATTTCACTTTATAATAATCATCAGTTCGCGTTGAGCCATCAAGCGGTCGTCGCGTTGTCATTACGGCCAGCAAAGCCCATGTGTCACTCATTTCACACACATCAGTCCATTAGCTCATAACTTTGTGAACAATATAGTAGCTTATATAAAATCAACATCTTTTATTGTATTCTGCCCAGATCATCTAAAAGTAGTGTGTGATCTAGCAAAAGATCATACATCCTTTTTGGTCCTTCGAGCCGACTCTTTATGAAGGAGTTGTCTAGCCAAAAGAAGGTTTTTATGCAAAAAGTAATAATTTTAGAAGAATATTGTCTGGAAGGTTAGAGAACACCAAGACTGCATTGCGTTAAACATGTACTCACAGCTGTGTGACCATCAATTTTGGTGGACATAATAATAATTAAATTTATTTAATGACAAAAGGTCTAATGGTTAGTACCTTATCTACTAAGGATTAGTAACACTTAAAAACTAATCAAGACTGCCGCATAAGCAATGCTAACCAGTGCCTAAGCACCGGCGCATAGTACTTATTGGCCATGGTTTGTAGGATGCTGTTAGCGCTGGTCTTAGTTCTAGCAACGAGGGAGAAGGCCTCCCTCATGATGGCATGAAAGTCCTCAACCCGCGCCAAAGCGAACATGCCCGACGCACTGCAGTACCTAGAGGTAACCCCAGCAGCAGTCTAAGTTTCAAGACACAAAGAAACAAATTTTATTCTGCCGAGAACTGGCACCACACTTTTATGAAGACCGCGGACAGAGTTCACTAAGAGGTGTTTGTATTGAAATTGATTTATGTAAATTTTGTGGAGAAGACGCGTCTGCCCGCTCCTCGACGTGCAGATCGTTAAAACGAACAGATTTAGTTTTAAGTTTCCCGTGAAATATTGTAGGGGAAAAGTATTACTTTTGAGTTTGTCAAGCTCGAATAATATTTAGTGTAGTTTATGTCAAGTTTTATGTTGTCCTTTTAACCATGTTTGCACCAATATTTATGACATATATTCCACTTATGTTGTGCTTACTGGTTTCGTTTAACATTTGAGTCTTAAATAAGTTGTCGTCTTTTATAGCGCGTACATCGAGGGACTGGAACAATTTTCCAGCGGCGGTGTTTCCGTCGGACTACAATTTGAGTGTCTACAAGGCTAGAGTGAATAGGTTCTTAACTGGCGCGCTTTACCATCAACGACTGCATGACTGCTTAACATCAGCCGAGATTGCGATCCAAACACTAGTTTACAATTTATAAAAAAAAAAAACAAGTTGTGAAGAATAGTTGTAAATGTGGTGGATGTAAATAAGTACTGTTGTATAATTAAAGATAAGATTTTGGTTTTTGATTGGGAAATCATTAAATGACTTTTCCCGCTCTCGGCGGAGTAGGAAGGCGCGTCAGGCTTTTAGTGACAAAAACCCAAACGTGTTCCTTTGCCACTTGCCTGTGCGCCAAGTGCCACGGCATCGCTTTTGAACATTTGTGATCCTTGACACCACATAACTGCGCTCGTGATTAAAGTTCTACTAGCTACGCCCCGCGATTTCACCCGCGTATGTTTCGAACCCGTAGGAATATCGGGATAAAAATCCTGTGTTATTCCTGGTTATAAACAAATGTGTGTCAAATTTCACGCAAATCTGTTTTGCAGTTTTGCGTGAAAGCGGAACAAACAAAGAAACTCACTTTCACATTAATAATATTAGTAAGGATTTTATTTTCCTTTCTGATTCGATCTAATTATCTTTTAGAAAACACGTGTTTTTGTGACAAAATGTGAATTAGACTGCCCATTGGGTCACCCTTTGTAAAACCTTTATATTGTCACCGTTTGTAAAACCTTTATAATTATGTTCTGTAAACTATATGGTGCACGTAAGAGTATTCTATTCTGTCAAAAATGCTTCTAAATTTCCCTACATTTTGATAAGTTTTTGACATTTGCTTGTCACCGAGAGGCTGCGACTAGATTTTCAAAGTTTTTAATTACTAGTTTTTTTTTTTTTTTTATTTATTATAAACTAGCGCTTGACCGCAATCCTGCCTGATGGTGAGCAGTGACGCAATCGTTGATGGTAAAGCGCACTAGTTTATTAAGAGCCTATTCACTCTAGCCTTGAAGACACTCAAATTATAGTCCGACGGAAACACCGCCGCTGGCAAATTATTCCAGTCCCTCGATGTACGCGGTATAAAGGAAATTTGCTTCAGGTGTGCTTTATTTATTTGTCTTTGGTAGGTATTGGTCTAAGTTGCATTTTTAATGGTATAAAGGCGAAAGTTTATTATTGAGTTTAAGCCAGCGGAGTCACCATCATATTCTGCTGATAAATCGGGAAACGAACACCATCGCTTATGTAAAATGTTATCTAACAATTACTCCAGTTTAGTATGTAGTAATTAGTTACTACATAGCAAATTCTAGTAATTAAAAACTTTCAAAATCTAGTCGCAGCCTCATCTCGGTGACAAGCAAATGTCAAAAACTTATCAAAATGTAGGGAAATTCAGAAGCATATAGTTTACAGAACATATAAAGGTTTTACAAAGGGTGACACAATGGGCGGTCTTTTCCGTAACAAAAGACAACCTTTGACAGCTTTGACAGATTGAAATTGAGATCAGTAGTGCAATTGCGTAACACACTATCAGTAGCAATGGGTTTCATTTTGACAGTTCAACAACTTTCATTGCGTTATTTACGTTGTTGAGAAAACACATTTTCCTACATATGGAGCAATTGTTTAGCAATTGGTTTCGAAATGATTTCAATTGATAGTAATAGTGTGTTATGAAATTAGTACAGATTGTGAACGTTCTTAAAATTTGTAGAATTACATCTCTGATCAAGAAGCAAATCAGCTTGAGTAATATGATATATCTTCACTTAGCACAGTAAAATAGATATACCATATCTGTTTTAAATATAAATAAATATTTTATTCATATGAGATAGAAATGTTGGTATTTTACTAGCTCATATAATATAATATACATTACACATCCCATCAGGGAAAACACCGTCATATAAAATTACGCAACACCTAAATGTTACTCTGCCACTCATAAGGTAAACATAAAAATATAATAAAGAAAAGGCATATTTTTCTACCATGACACTTACACGGCTAGCGCACGACGCGAAATGTCTGTAAACATCTCTAGAGAATTTCAGTACATTATAATCATGATTCGGCTTTTGATGGGAATACTACGGCCAGGATTAGCACTCTGTTTAGTATGACAGATCTCATAAAGAGTGAACAGGAAAATAAATATTATTTTATTGCATGCATACTTATTAATACTAATCTCGAAAACACACTTTGATTTTTCAAGCATGGGTGCTACGTAACGTTTATAGAGAGACAATAAAGAGATTAATACTAAAGTATGCATATTGGACAGTAATAACTTTTCCTTTTTACTTACCTTTGTAAAGGTACACTTGTGAATTGTGCTCTCTATTGGTCTCTGCTGTCTTTGTGATATTAGAACCATTTGCCACTACGTCGTAGGTTTTTTGAATGTTAGGACATAACATTTTTTGAATTTGGAACTGTTCTATAATCGAATGTGTTTAAATTTTGAATCTCAAAACAGTTGAAAGTATTAGGATTATTGCAATCGTGCGGTAGAATTGTTAACGCAGAGTCTCTGTGATATTAGGTCCATTTGCCATTACGTCATAGGTTTTTGGCTTTTAAGGCATAACATTTTTTGAATTTGGAACTGTTCTATGATTGAATGTGTTTAAATTTTGAATGTCAAAACAGTTGAAAGTATTAGGATTAATGCTATTGTACGGTAGAATTGTTAACGCAGAGTGATATATATCACAGTTTTAGCACAAGTCATCGCCAAACTTTGAAAATCTAACTCAGAGTGACGCATCATCCTGCACTATGACAACGCAAGCTCACACAGCGCTCGTCAAACGATTGAGTATTTGAAGCAGGAAAAGTAGAAAAACTTGACTATCCTCCATACAAACCTGGCCTAAGCCCTAACAAACTTTTTTTACGTTTCCCAAAATTAAGAAAACTCTTCGTGGTCAAAGGTTCCAGCCCGGAGAAGAAGCGGTCGATACTTTCAAGTCCGCCATTTTGAACAACCCCACTTTAGAGTGGAATAAATGTTATAATAACTGGTGTCAGCGAATGGAAAAGTGTATTAAGCTATCTGGTCAATACTTTGAAAAACAAAAAAAAGTACTCTAAGGTTCTAGTTGTGTTTTTTTTTCCCTCAAACGACAAAACCTAAAATGCTTCGTATTACTTTTTTTTAATCAATATAAACTACTGCTTGGCAGCAATCCCACCTGATGGTAAGCAGTGATGCAATCGTTGATGGTAAAGCGTGCCAGTTTGTAAAGTGCCTTTTAACTCAAAATAACAGTCTGAATAGGCAGGAAGGCGGCAGTTGAGCGAGGTGATGCAATGTTAAACCCAGCAACACGATCAACGATGCTGCGCCAGAGGGAGATTGATATGGAGATCATCCACAACTAAGCTCCCGACACAACAACATTTGGCGCATCGTACCCGGCACACTTCCCAACAAAACTGCTCAGATCCGTCCTCTATGCGGCTTCACCAGACATCATATATATTTCTACGTATTTTGTGGATAGACGGATTGTATAGGATTTTATATTTAATATCCCATCAGATCCTCTCCTAGCGCGAATAAAAAAAATGTTTTTGACGAAACTCATTATAGCAAAATTAATGGAATTTTGATAATGTACACACCTTTCTCGCTCAAAAAAAAAAAAAAGAAAGTAACACGAAACACTTTGATCCCGTGTTTTGGCAATTTCGTATTCTAGTGACGAAGGTTGTAATCAAAATTTATACGATCATCCCTGATTGAGATCTGTTTTGACTTTGATAGAGATTCGGTTGGTAAAGTCAGCTTCAACAAGATGAAGCGATACATCGATCCAGGTCTATTCTATTCATTGAATCATCATCATCATCTCAGCGTTAATCCCAGCCGCATCCGAAGCTTTTTCAGCTTCGGAGTCTCGGGGTCCGCTTTACCAGTCTAACTGCTGATTTTTGGCTAAACGTCGATGTTTTCCGTAAAGCGTCTGCCGTCCGACCTCCACAATCCAAAGGCGATATAGAAGCATTACAATTACATCAATTGTTGGACTTTTGAGGGCTCCAACAACCCGTAACGACTGCCATTAGATGTTCGTATGGTAACCGGGATCAACGGCTTAATGTGCTTTCCGAAGCAAGACCAGACCAGTGCAAATATTCATATTCATACATATAAATATTTGCTCCGCGGGGGGATCGAACACGTACTTCCATGCGCAGCGGCCAATAGGCATGATGACAGGGTTAAAAAATAGTGATTCTAATTAGTCAGTCTTTTACATATAAGCATAAAATGATGGACACAAAATATAAAAAATTGAATGAGATATAACGCATTAAATTCAGGGGCTTATGACGTCACGTCTAAACAAAATTTGTACCTAGAAGTGACGTCACACAAAATTTTAACGTGCCGAATCTTCGTTGTTATTTGAATCTGGGAGAAAAGAAAACATAGGTGTTCAATATTTTTGACTAATCTAAAAGACCGACTAATTACTTTTTTAGTCATCATGCCTATTTCTTGAATAAAATAGATTATTCCTTATTATCATCTGCCTAGCCAAACCCAACTGCTGGAGTCTGTTTACAGTCTAAACGGATACTAGTTTTTATCTGACCTCTACAATCCAGTTAATGTATAATACGATAGCCCCCTGGTAAGATTGTGAGAACAGCATGCCTCAAAAAGGTTGTTAGTTTATCGGGTTCTTGACTACCCGTAACGATTGTCAAAAATCTACAAATGACAATAGGGACCAACGGTACTTGGTATGTTAAAATGGTCACCCTACCACAGACCAGACAGAGGCTTAATCTAAGAAATTTAAATAATCATCATCATAATCTAAGAAATTTAAATAATAAAATAGAAGATTTTTTATTATGTACACCATAAAAAGGATTGATTTCATCATCATCACCATCATCATCATTAGCCTCTATTCGTCCAATGCTGGACATAGGCCTCTTCCATGCCATGCCAATAAGCTCGATTCTGAGCAGTTCTTCGCCAGCCACTACCAGCCACCTTTTTGATGTCGTCGCTCCATCTCGCCGAAGGGCGTCCTACGCTACGTTTGCCGAGACGCGGTCTCCACTCGAGGACTCGTTTACCCCAACGGTTGTCGGCCCTGCGGCATATGTGACCAGCCCATTGCCACTTCAGCTTGCTAATCCATTCAGCTATGTCGGTGACTCTGGTCCTCTGTCGGATCACCTTATTTCTGACGACCTTATTAAAGACGCCCAGCATAGCCCGCTCCATAGCTCGCTGAGCGGCTTTAAAGTTATGGACTAGTCTGACCGTTAGTGTCCACGTTTCGGCTCCGTAAGTCATGACGGGTAAGACGCACTGGTTGAAGATTTTAGTCTTCAAACATTGGGGTATGGGCGACAAAAAAATTGATTGATTGATTTCAAGTCAACCAAAATTTAGGATAAAATATGTAGATATACATTAGTATAGTAGTAACATATAACTGAGTACCAAGTTATCAAAAGTCATTTACTTAAATTAGGCGGAAAATCAGCACTTTTTGAACACCAATATTACATAAGACATAGTAGAAAGAAGTGGTGGAACAAACTCCCCAGAACTTACTAACTTACAAGTGTGAGTTTATATGTTTGTAAACTCACCCACGATACAGAAGAAATCCCCAGTATGGGGCAAATGATTTTTTTATTACAAAAAAATAATAGTTTAATACGTACCAATTTTTACGCTATTTATTTCAATTAAAAAAAAGTTTTCTATTTTAAAGCAGATAATTGCGACGCCAGTTCTTAAAATTAAAAATGATTCTTGCGATAAAGTTATTAAATATGGAAAAATCATTCATTTGTGAAATTTTTAACTTATATTAAATTGCTATTATTAGCGATTTTCCAGCCGCTATACTCTTTAGGGTTGATTTTTTCAACTCCAGATAACTTTACTCGAGGAATAGTTTGAAATGTTGATAGTTATTTTACACAAAAACTATCTAACTTCAATTTTAGAATAGAATACTCTTAATAATGTATACAATATATAAATTACAGAACATAGATATAAATGAAGATTTTACAAAGGGTGACGCAATAGTCAGTCTTATCCCTAAGAGCGAACTTTTACAGACAAGCTCCACACGTAATATATAGGGTACCAACATATGGTAGGTAATAATGTAGGTTGTCTACGATGTACTATTTTTATTTTATTATTTTATTCGAGCAATAATATTGACATAATTTTACATTTTTTGTTAAAAATAATTATCAAAATGACGAAACGAAATGACGGCACGGTTGGCACAGTGGTTAAGGTATAGACTGCTACCTAGGTAGGTTACAAATACATACTCGGTTTCTTTCTTTCTTTCTTACTTGTAGGTACAAGTATGTAGTTGTTCCGGGTCTGGCTGTTTGTGTATGTGAGTTTGTTTGTAAACCCACACACAGATAGTATGGGGCAACGTTATTAAAAGAACATTTAATTATCATTATTATATATATTTATATGTATATATATGTTATTATATATTTATATGACTGAAAGATCAGACTGTAAAACCTAATCGCTATTATATACTAGCTGCACCCTGCGGTTTCACCCGCGTAAGTTTCGATATGTTTTTTTTTTATATGCTTCGCTGCTATTGGTCGGAGCGTGATGTTATAAAGCCTTTCAGGATTAATGAGGTATCCAACGCAAAAAGATTTTTTTCTGATCAGACCAGTATTTCTTGAGATTAGCGCGTTCAAACAAACAAACTCTTCAGCTTTATACAGTATGTTAAATAACAGAGGGCGTTCCCTTAAACTCGTTAATATATATCATTAATAGATTAAAATAAAAATATCAGCATAGAAAAATAAGCATAAAATAATCCGAATAAAAAAAAATATAATTGAAAATAAATTTGAAACCTCCTGTTTTAAATCAAAATAGTAGCGTAGTATCATAAATAAATTGCGACGTTGCCGTCTTTCAAGTTCGCGTGTACAGTGTGTTTCTTTTACATGTCAATTTAAAATTTTTATTGAATATTTTCATATTGAAAAATTTTTAAAACATTTTGTTTTCGAATGGAAATATTTTTTTTAGCATGTATGTATGCTATACTATTTCGGGTTAACGGGAACGCCCTCTGTTAGTTAACATACTGTATATTAGTTTAAATATATGAAACAAAGACCCTGAGAAATATTATGAATGATACTTCATGATATTTGGTAGGTACCTACATATTTTTGTAGCTGGCTGTACCTCTGATATACAGCGTGGAATCAAACTGAGGAACGTACCTTATGAATTTTACAACAGATACAAAAATTACACGATTATAATTTTACTGAATTTCGTGATGATGATAACACATAATTCGATTTAGGAAATGGAGGAAAATTATAGATGAAGACACGGAAATACTTTTAACCTGTTATACTCACTGCAAAAAACATCTGAGTACCTTATCTGCCTAAAATATAATGTAAAACTGAGAATCAAGGGTGAGGGAGGGTGGGCGAGTAATGGGTAGTTAACCGCCCAGTAAGGACCAGGCCTGAGTCGACAGCTCATTGGGTTCAACCCGTGCCTCCAAGTTCCTGAAAGAAGAGCTATGGCCGAAGGGTGTTGTGTACCGCCGGTTTCGTGGGCGGCTGCGTGACACCAGTCAGCGAAACACGACGCCGATGATCCGTGTACAGTAGTTTTAGTAGTTATGTTATATGTATTTATAGTATTTTTAAGTCTTAATAGTATAGTATTGTATTTGTTGTGATATATTTATATACCTATTAGTTTACAAGTGTTTTTATGTTGTAGTTTGTATTGTATGTTCTATGAGCCCTAGTGGCTTGAAATAAATAAATAAATAAATAAAGGATATCAGCATGTAGTCGTGGAGTCCGGTAATTGCGAAAGTGATATCGTGGCCCCTGGCTTAGGCAACTGCACACGGGTCGGTTTTCAGTCAGTCAAAGTCTAACATTTAATCCCGCTCCACCCAGAGAGGTATAAGTCATTTGATGCTATCCTACTCAAAAAATGTATAATCTGGAGTTACCGACATAGTGAAACAATTAGCACCTAATAACACGTCAGTTTAATTGGTGAAGTTGATTTAAGTTTATACCGAAAGTGGTTCTAACGCGAGATACATGACTGCAATCGTTTCTGTTTTCAACTCGTCCGATGAAGGCCAGCCCGCGCCGCAGCTCAGCCAGGAAATATAAATTCCCAACTATGAGCTCTGAGTTTGTTTCGGACGTTTCTTCTCAGAGCTAGTACTAGGAAACGCCGCAGTCATCAAACCGAATTAAAATAAAACTTCGATCCAGCCTTCCCTTGCTGTTCTCTCCCGCGACGCCCCAAGCCGAGGTTCGTACCCTACAGGGGGTGCCCTTAGCGTGTAGTCGCTTAGTTTTTAGTTGCCCTGGCTGGAGGCTTTAAACTCATTTAAGGCAGCCACAGGATAGTCCGGTTAAGTAGTCACGACCTCTCAAGGTCAACTACGAGATGCCATAGTAAAAAAAAAAACTGTTTTGATTATCAGATTATTGTCATTGGCAGAATGTGTTCATGACATTCTGCCAGGACGTCAATATTCTATTTAGTAACTAATAAACATCAAATATGCATAAAACTTAAAATTCGTTTGTACGAAAATGACAGGTGTCAAAAACGCATTTGCTCACCGTGTTAGCCTCACTATCCTATAATATATTACTGTCGATTACAATAACCACTTATTAGTTAAAGGTATGATGATACTCTATATTTACTCTATATTATGTTAGATTTCTCTGATATTTTTAATCATAGTTTATGAACACAACAGTGTTTAAGGGATTTATTCATAAACAATTATTTATTAAAGTTAAGTGACGTGCAAACGTCTAAAATGTATGGTTAAACAATCGCTAATCACTAGTTAACTTTAAGCAACGTTTATGAATAAGGGGGATTATGTATAGCAGCAAAGCTATGTTATGTATGCTAAGTTTTTTTAGTTAAACATACATTGTAGCTCACGTATATTGTTTAATGACATTGCTTACCAGAACGAGCGGCTCTTTCAAATGTTGTTGAATATTCTCAAAATGAAACCCATTGCTACTGCTACTGATAGCGTGCTACGCAATTACCGTAGGTACAGAAATAGATAAAAAGTGTCCATGGAGTTTCTTGTCCGTTCTTCTCCATAGATACCTACTCTTTGGAATGGGCGACTAGCTTCACCTTAATGACTGACCGACCTTCTGACAATTCAAAAGTGCCTGTAACTGGTTTATTTGAAATAAATGCTTTGATTAGATTTAGATAGGTTTTATACTTCCAATAAGTTAAAATTGGAGGTCAATGGGTAACTTGGTTTCAGACATTGAAGCAGCATCATTGTCAACAAAATATTTGTGATATTCATTAAAAAAAACTATGCCCAACTACTCAATCACGTTTACGTGTCAAAACCCAAGGGACTTCACGACATTCGCCGGTCGATTAAACGTCTGAATTAGTACAGCGGGACCTCACAGCTGGGACCCTATCATATTTCAATATAGAACCCCCCGAGTAATGAGGCATTACGGTGATTACCACAAGCTTGATGTACATTGCCCCTTGAGTACCGAGGTTCGTGACGGGAATGCTAAAGTGGCGTTCGTGTGATATGGTTTATTATTTCTTGAGTGTATGTGAAGGAAAATTGGAAAGGTTTGTTATTTTTTTTTGAGGTTTTGTCTTGGAAGTTTTTAAATTGATAAGTCTTATATAAGCTTTTATAAGTTTTATATACTTTGGCGATTTTGAGATTACGAAAAGTAATCGTATTAATGAATTATTCTCGTGAAAAAGTCAATATTATGATATTGACTTTTTCAACCAACCAGAAAACGGAAATATCTGCAAACAAATAGAAAAAGAAAATATCTCCAAAATAAAATCTGCGGATTTAAGACAAAATTATTTGTTTTCCTTTAATGAAGACTAAACTTTATTTTGTAAATATTAAATCTTGAGCAAAATAGTTGCCTTTAGATTAAAAAAAAAGCGATACCAAAATAATATCGCAGATAGGGTTTTCCATTGAACGAAACCCAACGCAAAGTTGAACATATTTTCAAACATACAACGCAATGTATTTGCAACATATCAAAAGACCCTCCAATCATGAAGTCCTGCCCCAGGTGGCTCCCAAGACGGACACAGCGGCTAACGCACCTATTTATGTTATTGAAAACTCAATATCTTTAAGACAGTAACAAATGGCTCACGGCAGCGGTGATCAGTCTTTCTTATTGTTTAATGGAATTGTCGAAGTCCTTTAAGCTTGTGGCACACTTCAACCAAGGCGTTTTCAGTATTTAGTTTCTATTATGTTATCTATTGCTGATGTCAAACAGCGCTTTTTTTTTCTCCAAAAATAATTTATTTATTTATTTTACTATTACAGAAAGCTTACAGACTAATATTACAATGAACTTCATTATTTACAACACAAATAGCTAATTACAGGCTTCCACATATCGACGCTTGAAAGGCAATCATATCTAAGCGACAAAAATTCGTAAATTGAGTTTTATACACCAAACGACGCAGAAAAATCTAGTGGTTCGAATGGTGTATATAACTCAATTTACGAATTTTTTGATTATGATTGCCTTTCAAGCGTCGAGATATATCTCTAGATACAAGAACATCATTTCGTTACGTGCGTACGTTAACAGCGATTTTCAAAACAAGAGAAAAATTTAAAAAACGAAAATAATAAAATAAAAAGCTGATTAAAGAGGAATAAAAAACTGATTAAAGAGCATTATAAAAGATCTTGCAATATCAAAGCTGTTAAACCATTTAGTAGTTCAATTAGTATACTGAACCACTAAACAGCCCGAATCTTCAAACTACAAGGTATTGTGGCGGCCAAAATCGAAACTAATGCTGCCATTGGGTACCAGGTACATAATCAACCTATAGTTTCTCACTCCTGGGACATAGGCCTCCTCTTGGTCAGAGGGAGTGGGCCGTAACCTATCACGCGGGCCCAGTATGGGTTGGAAGATGTCTCAAGTCTTCAAAGTTTCGGCTCTAAGACATGCCGGTTTCCTCGCGATGATTTTCTTCACTGTACCAGATACCTGCTTGATGAAATAAGTGTATTTATATCTTCCAGAGTTGACCTTTCAGCGTCGCGTTATCCAATCTTGAATGTAATTTGATGCAGGTAAGAACCAGGCCCGGGCGACGGCGCGTTGTGTTTCACGCGCACCTCAAAGAGATGTCAGCACATCGTGATGGGGTCTACGTGGATAGATGCCTTCTGGGCTAGAGTTGTGGGTTGGTTAAAAACAGTGGCCTTGGCGCACAGGCACAAGTGAAGGAACAAGGGTGGGTTTTAGTCAGTAAAAGTCTGACACGCCCTTCCGCTCCGCCCAGAGTGGGAGAGGTCATTTGATGATTTTCCATCCAAACCAAAAAGAAAAAGGTTATTTGATGTACTCCACTAATATCTTACGAACTACTTTTTTTTTGGTTTGTTGTCATTTTCCAGAGTTGACCTTTTAGCGTGTACCAGACGGACTAAATTTTCGTCTGGTACAAGAGTAAATTTTAGTCTGGGTTATAAGTTCAACTCTGGAAGTAGCATAGTTTTCCTAGCTTGAAGGTAATTTGATGCACTCCACTAATACAGATATCTTACGAACTGCCTTAAGTGTGGTGAAGACCTCACCCAAGTAAATAGGTATTATAACAAACTTCCGAACTTTGGGTAATCTATTTTCATTGTTAGTTCAACAATCAATAAATTGAAATTGAGATCTAGATGGATCGTTCATGAATTTTTGACAAGCAACTGACCTGTATCAATTTTGTCTGTTAATGTACTTTCGAGACTGAGAAACTTTTGAATTGCTCACAAGTAATCAAAATTTTGTTAACATTTCAAGATCGTGAAGCACTTTGTACTGACAATAATTGATTTCTCTTCAATTTGAAAGGTTTTTGGTACTTACATTACTTGTGGGTGTTTTTGTGTGGGTGTATATTTTATAAGTTTATCCAGTTGTAACAGATCGGAATAGAAGCTGACTCCATTACAGTAGCAAAAATCATCATCATCATCAGCCTCTACTCGTCCACTGCTGGAAATGGCCTCCTCCATGGCACGTCAACAAGCTCGATCCTGAGCAGTTCTCCGCCAGCCACTACCAGCCACCTTTTTGATGTTGTCGCTCAATCTCGCCCAAGGGCGCCCTACGCTACGTTTGCCGAGACGCGGTCTCCACTCGAGGGCTCGTTTACCCCAACGGTTGTCGGTTCTGCGGCATATGTGACCAGCCCATTGTCACTAGCACTCGCTGAGCACGACGCACTGAGCTATGTCGGTGACTCTGGACCTCTGTCAGATCACCTCATTTCTGATGCGGTCCTTCAGAGAGACGCCTAACATAGCCCGGAAATGCTAGGCCGTAAATGATGGTTTACTTAGATAACTAAAAGCGATACATAAAATATTTTATATTATATGTGTTAATTTTTTTTATGGTTAATTATAGATTTCCTTGTGTAACTGAGATATTTATTTACAAAGCGTAAGCTAATAATCACAAGAGTACGCAGTTCAAAATTTGACTCCTTCAGAGGTCCTTTTATAATCATTTAAAAATTCAGTGAATATTTTAATTTTGTAACAAATATAAAACAAACGTTATAATAATATGCTCCAAATAGTTATCGATTTAATTCCACGGGCACACACGCCAAACTTTTGATTAAAAACTCTCTTCAATAACGGGCAAACTGGACATTTTGCCAACATCAGCTGATTAAAAACCGACCGAGTTGAAAATCCAAATAGGTTGAAAAACCAAGCGAGTTCCATGGGGAAACTTTTGTCTGGCACTAATCTCTGGAATGGGGTTCACTCATCAATAATATATTATGGGCAGGTTGGAAACAAGCATATTTATTACAGAAATCGAGCAGAGATAGGCACGTTTATTTTGAACTGAGACTCAGAAGATATTATGCAGTGTACATATTTATTTTGCATGTAATATATAGTTACCAAAAGTAAGTACATATTTAAGGGTAATATCGGTAGTGTAGTTATGTATGAAAATATTTTTCTTTATCTCTTTTCTGTTCATCACTTAATCAGCGTGATTCTTAAGCGCTCTGTAGAGCTTTGGTGTGTACACCAAAGCCGGCGGCAAAGCCCGCCGACACAACTCGGCGGCTTATGTTGAAGGAAGCATGTCGGCAACCTTCGCCCGCGCGTGTTGCCCACCGACATGTCGGAGGCTTGCGTAAGCAAACGCTCCCGCCCGGCGACATTTCAGCTGTAGTGACGTGCTAATATTTTAACTGCCAAATAAGTTTCTGGTATCGTGCCGCCGACATGCCACCGGCAAGATGTTGCCGACGTATGCCGCCTGGCTTCGGTGTTTAGAGCGCTTTATACGTTATTCTTAAGAATCCATTAACTGGGATCCTTCAACTGTTTCGGCGTAATCAAGCAACTTATATAACCATCTAAACATTATAAACACAATATTATCTAAATGACCTATTCATATCTGAAACGGGCCAGTTATATTTGTCTTTATAGTTCTCTTATATCTTACTAACTATGGCCTGGCTTACGTTTTACCTTCATTAGCCCCGAAGCCATGAGTACAGATAAAAATAGTCTAGATATAAACAATTTTGTATGTCCTAATTAAGGTTACCATGGTCTACCTTTGTACCAAATTTCATCGAAATTCAATAAGCAGGTTTTGCGTTATGATACGTCTTGTCACAAATAAACGTATCAATGATCCATTATTTTCTTTAAAGATTAGTTTATAAGGATTGTCTGCAAATATCTACTTAAAATGCATCCCTATCTGCTACGACACTAAATCACTCACGCGAACCTTTAAAAACACGAATAAAATCTTGTCAGTTAACTTCGTTATACCTGAAGCAGAAACAAAAAAAGGGTTATGTAATATTTCACTCGAGGTATTTTTACCCTATCAACCATCACTTGGGCGCTAACCTCGGTCGATAAGGTCGGGTACCCACTGTATTATCTTGCGTCCTTCGCACGGCTCACTCTAATGCTCTTTATGTTTTTATTCCATTACTTTAGGCCACACCGCGAATGTACCCGCAGGTTTACGTTCCCTGCGGCTGTCGTTAAGGTAACGTATTGCTATAGGTAATGCCTTTTACCTGCGTTGCTTATTTTAACACGTGAATGTGTTTTCTGTAAGTAAAACAATAGCTGTTAGGGTGTTATATTTCTTTCTAATATCAGTTTTGCCAAGCTCGTTGGTTTTTCTCTATAAATTATTTGGTGTCTAAAAATAGTATACGAAATCTAAAGGGCATGCCAATAAAACCTTTAGATGTGAATTTATTTGTATTACAGGAATCTATTTGTTTGTAAAAAACACATTTTTAAAACAAATTTTTCCACTTTATCATAGTTGTTTAGATATTTATTTTGAGTTTGTTACAATTTTTGTGGGTTAAGTGAAATTATTTTTTAAAAGTATATTTACAACGTCATTTTTTTATTTATACAAAACCTGAGTACAGTTCGTTCAGAATAAGTAACTAAATCAATTCCAATAATTTTTCGGTTCCGTACAGGCATTATTTGCTTATGTCGTGACCTACTTTGCGATTTGTATTATTTACGTTAATATTAATACTTAGTTAGTTGACCAATAGCTGCCGTAGCGCTATAACCGCGGATTAGCATCCAAACTACTTTCATGTACTTTTATGAATAAACTTAATAATTGTGAAATCTGTGGTTTTCGTCAACTCATCTTCAACTATCTCTGAACCATACATAAAAGTGGTCCTTCGAGCCGGATTTCTCAAGTGTTTTTATTTCTATTAACGTTACTAAATCGGTTTAGCTGGAATCCCAGAAGAGCAGACTGCGTTAGTGGTTATTGTAGCATTTAATTTTTGTCCCAAATATATTTAAAAATTGCTGCAGTGTAGTTACCGAGTGTACAACAGAGTTCACGGGTAGACCAAAGTGTCCAGACGTTCCCAGTCTCGTTCACACTGATTAATCGAAATAATTTCAAAAGATCTAAAAATATAAATACTTTATCTCAGTCTATCTATGCTTACAAATTGCAAGAGACAACAGGCTGAGTGAGTTATTTATTAAACCCACCTGTTACTATTAAAGTAATATATTAACTTCCCACTTTATTGCACTCCCGTTTACTTTTTAGCGTTTAGTTGCACCGCAGTGTAGCAAAACGTGACAGTGTATTTATGTCGATTAAGATTTGATTTGCTGTTTGTTGTTCTAGAATATGTTTTCAGTATGCTGTACAGAATAGAACAGTAAAACGGGTATTTTGAATCAGATTTTGCAATACTATCCAAATCACAGTGATCCTTATACTCGTTCTAATAAGGTTGCTTTTGGGTTGTCGAAAACATTGTGATCTTTTTGTCGTTTCTATAAGGTTTCGGTTAGCTTGGTGTTGTTAGAGGTATAATAATTGTGACTTCTTCTTCAGCCTATAGATGTCCACTGCTGGGCAAAGGCCTCCCCGAAGGCTTTCCACGCCGAGCGGTCTTGTGCCGCCCGCATCCATCGGCTTCCCGCGACCTTCACCAGGTCATCGGTTCACCTTGTTGGGGGTCTGGCTACGCTGCGTCTTCCAGTACGTGGCCGCCACTCCAGAACCTTACTGCCCCATCGGCCATCGGTTCTACGAGCAAAGTGCCCTGCCCACTGCCACTTAAGTTTAGCGACTTGTTTAGCCACTTCTTCTTCTTCTTCTTGTTTGTGACCCATATACCTCATGAAATGATATTTTTTGAAGCACAAATAACCAGTTGTAAAATAATGTATACAAGAATTCTATGTGCAGTGGCATAATAAGTCTCTGTTCACTTACATTTCTGCAGCGCTCAACGCTCTGTGACGTAGTAATAGAGAACAACTGAAATGCTGCAAAAAACCAAACCAATTTTCTCGCCCCAAGCCTCAAAAACGAAACATCATCACACCCCAAACGCAGGCAAAAATATTACAAGCAAAATTAAATTAGGGGAGATTTGCAAAACATAACAGACTAATCTAACAGCCAGCCGAATTCTAATTAAACAAATTAGTTGCCAGAGTGTTGTACGATCTAGCGACAAATTCCAAGTTTTGAAAAGTACCGACTTTACGTACGTACGTGAGTAATTTACTAATGCACCAACGTCGCACTTTCGTATCGCAGTGGGAATGAAATGTGGTGGACTGCAACTGCGGACAGCGGAGAGGGCGCGCCAGCGATTAAGACAGCTATTCCATTGGCGTTAATGTCACAAGTTTCTAGTGATAAAGCGCCAACGTTAGGCAGACGCGACGTTAACCTCGCAAATTGCTTGTAGTAAAGCGCCAACGTTGTGCAACGCGACGTTACCGTTACAATTTCTAGTGGTAAAGTGCTTAGGTTGAGTAGACGCGATGTTAACGTTGCAAGGCTCTAGTGATAAAGCGCCAATGTTGCGCAAACGCGACGTTGGCGCTGCAAAAAAAAAAATTGGAACATTAATGTAGCGCCAAAGTTGCACAGACGCGTTAATAATCGAGTTTCTTGCATTTTTTAGCAATTAGTATGGCCATGCCGATGCACTTTTTTCGCAATCGATTAGCCCAGAAAGCTTTTTCCAAAATTTACAATAATACTTTCTTTTTTTTTTTTTTGTTATGTAGTTTTTGATGAAGTAATAATATTTTCCGGACGGAATCAATTTTAACGTTGATTATAGGTTAATGTTGCGGTCAGGCTATGTATTGCTTGCCCCCACTAAAAAATCGCGCATCATTGATCCTGCGAAGAAGTTTTGGAGAAGCGTCGTTTTGGGATAGGAGTCTAATAGGTAAGATTTATAGCACAACGGTGCGTCGCCCCTTATATTTTTCAAAGGCGTCATCATCTGGCACGTGATTAGATAACGATATAGACACTGTATTGAATAAAATAAAACAAATATTTAAGAAGAATATCTCTGGCATTTAGCCTACAAAATTAAAGCTCTCTGTGTTGCATACAATTGAGTTTTGAAGGTTAGACGGTCAGTCAGTTCGTATGAAATACTGTTATTGAGTATTTTATATGTAGCGTAGGTATGTATAATCAGAAAACACCACTACGATCCGGACGAAGCGTTTCGCCTCGTCTTTTATACCGCGTACATGGAGGGACTGGAACAATTTGCCAACGGCGGTGTTTCCGTCTGACTATAATTTAAGTGTCATCGAGGCTAGAGTGACTATTTACTCTAACCATGAAGACTAGCATGCTTTACCATCAACGACTGCATCATTGCTTACCATAAGGCGGGATTGCGGTCAAACACTAGGTTATAATTATAAAAAAAAGTTAAAAGAAAATTTCTTGTCAGTTTCTGCGTTAACTAAATTTAAATTCCGCTATCCTCGTGTCTATATCCTAGCCTTAACTCTTCACTCCCAACGTAAAGCGCGTATCTCTCTCTCATCATATTTGCAGCTTTCATTACAGATATTAAAAACTATGTAGTCGGGATCCGATTCATTAATACGAAAGAATGAAAAGTGGTATATTTCTACTGTTTCATATATTCCAACAATGTAAAAGTAAGGGGAGTTGTTTACCTATTTAGTCTATTTGAGTTTGAGGGTGGAATTTTATCGTCGTTGGATATGAGGTTCAAAGAATTTTATTTCCATGTTATGTAGATATGTAGTTCTTTCGTCCGGGAAACGAATCTGCATTTGAATAGTCATTGTCAACGGTCCGTTCTCAAGTACTTCACCTAATGTAGAACTCGTACGAACCCTGGCCCTTACACCACAAAACTTTAATTTAAAATTTACACTTTACGATATCATACGAAGGCTCGGAGTCACACAAAGGGCGATAGAAAGAGCTATGCTCGGAGTTTCTCTGCGTGATCGAATCAGAAATGAGGAAATCCGTAGAAGAACCAAAGTCACCGACGTAGCTCTTCGAGTCGCTAAACTTAAGTGGCAGTGGGCAGGGCACATTGCTCGTAGAACTGATGGCTGCTGGGGCAGTAAGATTCTGGAGTGGCGGCCACGTCCCGGAAGACGCACCGTAGGGGCCCAACAAGGTGGACCGATGACCTGGTGAAGGTCGCGGGAAGCCGATGGATGCGGGCAGCACAAGACCGATCATTGTGGAAAGCCTTGGGGGAGGCTTTTGTCCAGCAGTGGACCTCTATAGGCTAAAGAAGAAGAAGAAGAGAAGAGTTTGTGAATTTTAGAAGTAAACGTACAATATAATAAAACTTTATAAATATATTAATTGTACAAACACATTATATTGGTGGCATGCTTTTAAATATCCGAAATAATTTAATTTGTAAATTATAAAACACACAGATTTGTAACTTCTAATTTACGCATTTTGTTAACGGTTTTTAATCGACTTCAAAAAAAAGGAGGTTATAAGTTCGACCCCTATGTATGTAAGCCAAATTTCAAGTGAATGTATGTATGTATGTTTTATGTTTGTGCGCGCATATTTCCTGAACTACAAGCCCGATTTAAGTAATTCTGTTTTTGTAGTTTTTGTTGTAATGTGTGTTGTTCAACTTAGGGAATACTATAAGTTTCATCAAAATCGGTTCAGTAGTTTTTGAGATAGGGATTTTTTCGTATTGATGAGAACTTAGCCATAACCCATGTTAGGTTATGGCTGGCACTATTGTTATGAGGTGAAAAATGTAATTTTCGAATTTCGACTAAGACATTGAAAAGCATAAATTAAAAGTGTCTCGAGGTTTCTGTTGTTTAGCTCGTTACGGACTTCTAGAGCCATGAGAAAAGTAAAATTATTTTTTCCTTTTTTTTTTTGAAGTCTGTTTCTATTTTTTTGTAAAAAGCTTTTTGGTCTACGATACTGGGAGCGCGACATCTGTAGTTTCGACGGAAGTTACGGGTCCTTTTATCTAATCAGTATTTACCTACTCTTTATTTACACCATAAGATTAGTTCGGGGTCGGAACTGTGAATAAAGGACAACATTATTTGAAACCTACCTTTATTCCCTACTTATTTTCTAAATGTTTAGACGAAATGTTACGAAATAATCACAATTCCATATTCTTTTTGACTTATTGTATCAATAGGGTATTTGACTAAAAAAAAACTAATTAGACCGTCAGACAGAATTCCAAAAAATACTAGGCACGTATTTTTTCTTTTTTCATATAAACAAAAAATGAAGACGACACAGCGCGTTGAAAACTGGTGTGACGTCACTGGACGGTACACTTTTCAGCGACCAGTGACGTCACCAGCCACCACTCCTGATCTTTGATGCCTTTTATATTTGTCAATTTTTATTAATTTGATAAAACAAAATATACGTGTCTAGTATTTTTGGGAAATCTGACTGACGGACTAATTACATTTTTTTTAGTCAAATACCCTATTAAACTGCCAATTCGATTCTAAACGAACCACAGTCTAAACAAAAAGAGTTAGCAAATGCTGGAATATTTATAATATTATTTGCAACATCTACCAACAGTCGAATATATCACAATAACCCCAGACTACAAAATGTCCAATCAAATGCAGTGACCATGCACAAAAGAAATTGTAATATCAAAGTAAGTGTAAATTATATAAACCATGATAAAATGAAAGTGCAGCCATCAGCATTTTAATTAATGCATTACAAGCTTCAACGTCAAATAATCGCAGGGTTGTAATACTGAGTATTAGAGAACGTGGAAGTAAATATTCATTGGGGGATCGATCAGAAGACCACTTTTCGCGTAATTAGAAACGATCAAAATCAAGCGGCGGTCTCATCTCCGAGACAAGCAAATGTCAAAGTTGTGAAATTGTAGGGAAATGAGAAGTATTTTTGATTGAGGTCAGACTTTGAACATCCCTAAAATACTGAGACCTGTCCCTCTAATTTCTGTCCAAGTTCCCGTTAATAGGGATGTATCCAAGGTATGGAAATCAAAAAACATATTTAGTCAGTCTTATAGATTGTAAAAAAATAAGAGCAGTCAAAATTACCAAAAACAACTGAGATATAGCGTATTGAAGTTATGGAGTAGGGGCTAATTACGTCACGCCGTGGTATTTTCAGTACCACGGCGTGACGTCATGCGACATTTCAAATCAATATATCTTCTTAGTTTTTAAATGAAAGAAACAATAAAAAAAAACGTGTTCAATATTTTTTTATAAATCTGTGTGATGGACATTAAATTATTTTTTAGGATACAACCCAATTCTATATGTAGTGGATGGCGGGATCGTTTGGATGAGAGTTGCTCATTTGACTTACATAGTAGTGGGATAAACGCTGTGACGTTATTTTGTAATGGCGGCACGTGGAAAGAGTCGTTTTGAAAAGTGAGGATAGTCAATAGTCAGTTCGGTTTGAGGCGCAGACTAGGGCACTTATACAGGGTATTTAATACCCCAGGGCGAAACTGTCGGTTTGCCTATTCAAATTGTTATTGCCACGATTGGAGGATATAATATTTACACTTTGTACTTTAATTCAAATTTCACTTATGAAACGGAGCCCTGACCATCCTTACCACCTGTGTTTAGAATCGTCGGGCGTTTTAATACTACAAAAATAATTTAAAAAAAAGCGTGAAGCGCTTTGTGCCATAATTTTTGTATATTAAGCGCCTCACGCTTGTTTTAAAATTAATTTTAACTTTTTAGTTTGATATTTTTTAAAAGCATGTTTTTTTAGTTTTTTAAATTATATTTTCAACTTTTTAGTTCGATAATCTTTTTTTAAAAAAAAAGAATAACGGTGGGTCATTTTACAGTAATGAGCCGCTCACTCGTAGTTTAAAGAATTAGAGGCGGACAAACAAACAAACAAGCAAACAAGCAAGCAAACATATAAGTGAAGCTAATAAAAAGCATAGAAAATAGGCATTACTCTAGTCCCTAATTCACATACCAAGTATGCAAACTGTGAGAGGAATCATTATTACAATAAATCCAAAAATAATTGTAGGAAATGTGGCAACCCTGACGCGTTATGAAAGGTGAATCAATACTTGACGCACGTTTTGCAATTTAATTAAAATTTCGACATAATATTACCTTTGAGCGACCTTACATTGTTACCAGTAATTAACGGTGCACTGATAAATAATTGCTTGACATTCTGAAATATCACCGAAAATATTAAAGTTACATCAGAAAGTAACGAAACTAAATATGTAGATGGATGGCACCAATCAGATATTTGAGAGAGATATTTGTATCAAAATCAAATTACTTCCGAAATCAGAGGTGTAATTTCCGTAATCTTAGAAACGTCTCGATCTGTCAAAAATACCATAATCTCTGTTGTGATAACCTTTTTGCTAAGTAATCAAAATTTTCTCTTTATAATGCTCCTCTGAGTTACAAATAGAATGTCATGCTCATGTCATGTAGACTTTCAAACCGCCCCAGATCTTGGAAGCCTAATTACGCCCTTATCATTAGTGCAACAAAGTTCAAAAGTGGTAATGCACTTTTGACCCTTGATTGTACACAAAACTAACTCAATTACCCACACTCTAAGCATATTACGGAGAAGAAAAATACGCACCAACATCTTCTCCATTTTAACCTTTTGACAGCCCGGCCATCCAACAAATCACAACACGCACTCAACGTCAAAAATACAACGAGGAATTTTGTAAATTTAATAACAGAAGATGGATTCCTTCTGTCCATCTTGGAACTCTTCCGGGTTGATGATTGACTGACAATAAATATAACTTCGTTAATAGAACCAAATATCTATATAATTTTAAACTTGTCATTGATAAACGCTCTAAAAGCCTTTTTATGTGTGTCGGTGGTAGGCCATAACATCGGCTGCCGGTAGAAGTTACCACCCACCAGACAAAGTATTGCCGTCAAGTGATTTGTCGTGTTCCGGCATGATGTCTGGTGAAGCTGTACGGAGGACGGTTCTGAGCAGTTATGTTGCTATGTGTGTCGGGTACGATGTGCCAACTGTTGTTGTGTCGAGAGTTTGGTCGTGGAGGGTCTTCAGATCAATCTCCCTCTGGGTTAAACATGGCATCACCTCGCTCAACTGTCGTCTTCCTTCCTATACACTCAGTTTTTTGAGCGAATGGGCTTTTTAAACTAGCGCGCTTTACCATCAACGATTGCATCACTGTTTACCATCAGGCGGGATTTAAATCAAAAGCGATGTCAACGAAACACGACCCTACAACATCCTCATACAATATGTAAAGAAAACCCTGTCCGATCCGTTTAGGTATTGTTAGGTATTGATAACCGATTCTATTAATGCTCACAAAGCTGGGCTAAACTTAAAAAAAAATCCCCCAAAAAATAAATATTATTTCGCAAAACAAGGTAACTTAATACTTGTGCGGCAGTGCTTGTGCTTGTGAGGCAATACATGCGCGGGCGACGGGGGGCCAGGCACGCGGTGCGTGGTCGCATCGCTTATAATAATAGTGTCAAAATGGAGTTGTCACTTTTTTTAAAATTACCAAACTTCGGGGAAGTTGGAATTAATTCGCGGGAAAAAAGTTCATTAGTATTGTAACTATTATGATTTCGTAAATTTTTATATTATATTCAGTCTTCTAACCTTTATTATCTTTAAGGGTCGGACAGAGTTTTCTTTACATATTGTAAACATCAACCTCTTCTGCGAATACAATTTTACTAACACCTTCATCTAATCCGTAAACAAAAACACTATTTACTTAACTCATTGTCTAACATTGTGCTGCAAACCGACCTTAATTGAATATTGTCCCTACACCGGCTTCAGGTTTTGCCTTGATTTTAATAATAGATAGCATTGATGGATATAATCTTCAGCCGATGGTTTTGTGCCGTATTTTTGGGTGGTATTTGGCGTATCAAGTAAATAATGTATGTTTTAAAGAGTTTGCTGTTTTGTTTCACAATAATTTCAACTTTGCCTAGAAAAAGTGTAAATAGTACACTGTAGACTACCTACATACTACTACCTACTACCACTTGCTCTCCTTTCCCTTACTATTTCATCCAAAGGTTGTCTGTAAAAGATCGCTGTTAGCAATAAGACCGCCCATTGTGCCCTTTGTAAAATCTTTTTATTTATGTTCTGTAATCTATATGGTGTATATGATAAAGAGTATTCTATTCTATTCTATTCTATTCTATTCTATTCTATTCTATTCTATTCTATTCTATTCTATTCTATTCTATTCTATTCTATTCTATTCTATTCTATGTTGACGCTATTGATTCTTTTGTTCACAAACTAAATGATGTAATTTTAAGTTCAGCGCATCTTTTTTTTCATCATCATCATCATCATCTGAGCGTTAATACAAGTCGCATCCGAAGCTTTTTCAGCTTTGGAGTCTGGGGTCCGCTTTACCAGTTTAACTGCTGATTTTGACTAAACTTCAATATATTCCGTGAACCGACTGCCGTCTCACCTCCACAACCCGAAGGCGATGTCGAAGCATTGCAGCTAGACCAATTGTTGGACTTGTGAGGACTCCAACAACCTGAAACGACTGCCATTAGATGTTCGTATGGCAACCAGGACCAACGGGTTAACGTGCTTTCCGAGGCACGACCAGACCAGTGCAAATATTCATATTCATGCTTACAAATATTTGCAACGCGCGGGGATCGAACCCGCGCCTCCGCTACCGTTACGCCACGGAGGCTGTCCTTCCTTCCCCTTAGTAGACCCCCCTAAAAAAGCCCTCCTTCCCGTGTGAAAGATCGCTCTTAGCGATAAGACAGCCCATTGTGCCCTTTGTAAAATCTTTTTATTTATGTTCGTGTACATAGTAAAGAGTATTCTATTCTATGTTGACGCTGTTCATTCTTTTGTTCACAAACTCAATTATGTAATTTTAAGTTCAGCGCATCTTTTTTTTCATCATCATCATCATCATCATCATCACAGCGTTAATCCCAGTCGCATCCGTAGCTTTTTCAGCTTAGGAGTCTGGGGTCCGCTTTACCAGTCTAAATGCTGTTTTGGCTAAACTTCGATATTTTCCGTGAAGCGATTGCCGTCTGACCTCCAAATCTTTTTCTTTTTTTTCAATTTCATTAAGAAAATGACAGAAGATAATTTTAGTTAATTTAGTCTTGCCAAACTAAGAATCTCTATTGATGTATTTTTAGACGTATACCACACAAGGGAAGTTTTAAATTCGACGTGTGTATATTTTGTTTTATTTTAAACTAGTTTTCCGCCCGCGTCTTCGCACGTGTGGAGATCGGTTATATTGCGCTTTTTAGATTTCCCTCGGGAACATAACCTTTTCCCGAGATAAAAAGTACGTTATTATTTAATTCGGACTTTACGTTTGAAAAATTTCAAAGCAATCTCGCATCACAGGTCAGGCAGTTCAGTAATTACGGCGTAAAAGCGTAACAAATAAACAAACACACTTTTCGATTCATAACATTAGTAAGAATTGTAAGTAATGAAACTTCTAAAAAGACTAAACTGCCATATTTTAGCATTACCCAAAGAAAATTCCATTTCAGCTTGCAATTCACCATAACCCCCCAACCTTCCAACTAATGATCTTCATCTCATGTTTTATTAAAACCTCATGCAGCAGAGACAGTTTGTGCCGCTACAAATAAAACCATCTTCTCGAATGCTCCACGGAAAGTTTGAATTGAAATGTCACGATAACGAATAACAATAGGAGACTGCCATGTTGAGCGTCGTTCGTACTGGGCTCGCACTTACTGACAACTTTTTGTATCTATGGCAGTTTGGTTAGATCGAATTATTTTTGTTGTTGATTTAGTGAAGAAAGTGAAGTTGTGTTTTGGTAATATTTTTTATTAACTGCGCAACGCGTATTCGCCCCCCATAAGTTTCCATCCCATGGGAATATCCAGATAAAAAGTTTCCATATATTAATCCTGGATATAAACCACTTGTGTGCCAAATTTCATCTAAATCCGTTCAGTAGTTTTTCCACTTAAGTATTCATGATCCTCATCTCAGCGTTCAGTTTCGGTTGCATCCACTGCTTTCGCGTTGGAGCCCGGCATCCGCTTTCCTACACATTCTCCTCCATTTCGCGCAATTAATTACGCTCAATCAGTCTCTGTATATGAGGAGATCTGTGCCCAGGATGAACTGATACTTAGCCAACTCTTTAACATAATAGTGTTGATTTCATTTTTAGGTTGGCGCACCTAAACAGGAAAATTGGAACCCTTATGAGATCACTTCATTATCCGTATATCTGTACTTCTGTTTGGAGGCTTTTTTCATTAATGTGTAAAGTAATCTCATTGAAATTAATATGTTTCAAATCCATTGAAACACACACACATTCAAAGTTAAAGCTCGGGAATACTTACGCAAGAAATTGACAGATTCATCCCAAATGTAATTTATTGTTTTTCTCTATCTATATTTTTTTTATCTCTCTATACTGCTTATATTTTGTATGTATGTATTTATTATAATATTCATTTTTTCTCTTTTAAGCTTAATTTATTTGCACCCACCATGTTTTGTCTCTGCATCACCTTAAGGTAGACAGGCAGAAAATGCCTAAGGCATTAAGTCCACCATTGTGCAATGTTTGTGCATAAAGTTTTATATCTATACTAATATATAAAGCTAAAGAGTTTATTTGTTTGAACGCGCTAATCTCAGGAACTGCTGGGCAGATTTGAAAAACAATTTTTGCGTCGGAGAGCCCATTAATCCAGGAAGGCTTTAGGCTATATAACATCAGTTTGTGACCAATAAGGGCGAAGCATATAAAAAAAATATTTCGATATGATTTTTTTGTATACTCCGCTCCTCCTCCAAGAATTCGTTTATTTGTTTGTTTGAACGCTCTAATCTCAGGAACCGGTCCGATTTGAAAAATCTTTTTGATTTGGATAGCCCATTAATTCATGAAGGCTTTATACTATATAACATCACGCTGTGACCAATAAAAGCGGAGCAATAACTCCACGCGAACAAAGTCGCTGCGGCAGCAAGTGTTGTATATTAGTATAAAGTATAAATTTGTACGAAACCCTCGTTGCTCTAGTATCGCACTGGACCAGTTCTTTTTCAGTACATTTCACATGATGCAATACTGTTTATATGAACAGGACCGAGACAAAAACAAAATTCTTTGTTTTGTTTTGTTTTTTTTTTGTGTTTTTTTTGAACTCAGCGCATCCAGATCTATATGATTATCTATAGTGGTGAGGGTTTTGAGCAACTTCGGGCACATACATACAGACAGACATACAAACAAACGCACTTTATATTAATGGATGGATAAACAGTGACTTAATGAAAAGGTAATTACAGATATGATTGTAAGCATTGCTCTAAATTATCTAAGTAAATTATCAGTCTCGTCCTTTCTCAGCAAGATCCCTACACAAGTCCTTCGTCAGAGGACTGCCAAGTGCCCTCAAAGACTACGTTATACGAGTTTGAGTGAGTAAGACTCTTTGAACGTTCAACTCACTCCTGACGTACTACAAAAATGTTTAAGCAGCAAGGTAATTACGTAACACACTATCAGTAGCAATGGGTTTCATTTTGACATTTCAACAAAATTCATTGCGTTATTTATTATTTTTATTGAACAAACACATTTTTTTGAAAATATGGAGCATTGGATTGGCTTCAAAATGATTCCAATTGATAATAATAGTGCGTTAAGCGATTAGAGTGCAGATTTATATAATTAATAAGTTACAGCTGATTAAATGTTGATTATATTTAATATTTTCAAATGGATATGTATGTACCTAGCAGCACGTCTATACCTACGTATATTATATACCATACCAATACCCATATCAATACTGTTATCATTTGCTGATGTATTTATTTCTCAGTACTATAGTATCTACATTGAAGTTTTATAACAACGATATTAATTTCACATAAACTACCATTTATGGTCTAGAAATGTTAACAGTTAAATACACAATATAAGTCAAAATGTCGAAAATATAAAATCATAACCTCAAAGTATAAAACATAAAGTCGTAAAAAAATCATAATAATGTCATCAAGGTACTAAAGTCATTATTGAGACCTACATTGATATACAGGCCAAAACATTAGGTTTAAAAAATTTATTAGGGGAATAAAACTATCCCCCTTATTCATAAACGTTGTTTAAAGTTACTAACTACTTAACTAGGGATTAGTGATTCTTCAATCATACATTTTTGACGTTTGCACATCACTTAACTTTAATTATCGTTTATGAATGAACTCCGTATACGTTATGGTATTTATTCATACAAAAGTGTTATATATTCCGGATTGCTGAGTTGTCTTCTTATCCGCATGAGCATCCATCGTGGGCGGTATTTCGAGAAAACGTTGAATAATAACTATAGTGTGATGTTGGATTCTTATTAATTTAACTGTACCTACACACACTTAGATCAATCACTTAGATCATTTTAATATTAAGGGATTACAATGATAATCTCAAATTAAAACAGATAAGAGCCAGTGGGTTTAAGTATGACCAACCCACTCGATCGAAGCTTGAGCAAAAAATGCCCGCGCCAACGGTCGATCGCTATGTCAAACGCAACTCTAGTAGGTATTACCATTCGCTCCATGGTGTTACCCGCTCTAAATAAAAATCATAATTTATCCGAATACCGACCGATTAATCGACTTCAAAAAATAGTAGAGTAATTTACAGATAATTGATACTGATACGATAAAACAGATCACAATATTCAAAATGAACCAGTCACGCGCCGTTATATATATTTTATTTTTCTAGAGACTAGCATCTTGTTCTGACATTCATGGCTTAGAGTTCAAGTGCCTGCAGCCCCAGCCATTCTGTATTTAATGCATAAAAGTTGTAAACAAGTTTTCCAAAAACATATCTCATTAACAGAAATCTTGAGACTTTTATTCAACGCACACCCTCCATTGATTGACCATTATACATCACCCCTCACTTCTATAATCATAAGGAAGCAACACTGAACGTGTGAGTGGTCCCTACAACCAAACATACAAGTGAGATAGATGTTCCACTCGAATCTGTCCAAAACGCTTCAAATAATGATGAGGGGGATTTTCTTCACAACAAGTCTCTTTGAATGGTAGGTGAAGACGCAGGCAGCGTCAATACCTTTTTCAATCTATACAATACACACTACAAATGTCTGAAATCAAAATATATTTTCTCCTACGGCCACAATGAGATCAAAATAGACATGTTTATATTATAAAGGTTTGTATAGGCATGTCTATTTTTAGGAAATCAAAGGAAGTACTTGTTATTTCAGTCCTTCAGTTGGCATCAATGACGAAAACATAAGTATGTGATTAAGAGGATTTTTCCTTACTATTTATTTTTATGAAAATAATAATTTAATTCATAATATTAGTGTAACGATTAAAAAAAAATTATATTCATTTAAAATAATATTATTTTATAAATAAAACTTCTTAAAACCAAACTCTTTGTTTTGTTGCCGATTTTCAAAAATACACTGTCTCATGTTGATGAGACAGTCGTCCAAAATATTTTTTGTGACTAAAAAATAGGCGGCACGTTAGGTACGGAAAGAAATCACGAAATACGGGGAGAAACCACGAGCAAGCACAGCCAAATAATGAAGAGGTTGGACTTACAGGGAGCTTCAGGCGATGTACTCCTGGTGTGCTGGAGTAGATGGAGGCCTCCACCAGATGTTCACCCAATACCATAGACTCGCCGATAAGATCACCGGCTGGTGGCGGGCGCCTCATGTTGAAGAAGCAAGTATCTGGTTCTTTATTACTAGCACATAACAGTATACCAGAGAATAACCACACGTGTCGCTGATTCTGATTCTGAATTCTGATTGCCACATGGAACAAATAATAGTATTGCCCACAGGTAGGTGTTTCGAATTATATGAATTTAATTGTTCGTATCACGATACTAGTGTAGATAAACTTTTTTAAAAAAAAAGAATATCTCTCTACCCATCAAACCTAGGTACTCCACAAAACACCAAAGATTCTGCACCGTATGTGCCTTATCTTGTCTTGAAAACATTGTCGATGCATAACTGGCAAGGCTTTTAAGAATCCAAACACACCTTAGGGAACACCTTATGGATACTCATTTTCACAACACTCTTCCGCCTTATTACTACCATAAAATAATATCTACTAGAAAATCCCTTTCCCCGTCAAAACATTACGCGACAAAACACCGTTAAACTTAACACCTAATAGTTATCGGAAGAAAATATGAAGGCGTCATCTTCAGTTTATTGACCGTCTGCTGTAGCTACAGAGATGGCAGCACCTAATCAGGGGCCCAGGTAATTCTAGCGGCCGTGGCTGATTGGTTATCGATCCGCTTCCTTGCCTTGGCTTGGCTAAAGATAGTTTCTCTTATTGATGAACACCTGGCAGGCGACTTTTGCAATCCTAGGGTTGTATTTGAGTTGGAAGTTGTCTGGTTATTTGAAGTTTGGTGTTAGGATTTTGTTTGCAGTGTGAGTTGGCTTTTAACTTTGAGTCGGATATGTTCTAGATGGATTTTATTAATGGAAACAAGTGATAATCTGTAATACCAGATACAATAAACAAACCTACGTTTGTTAATACTTCACAGTAATTTGATAAAAAGAGAATATTAAAAGTAAACCAAATGAGAACTTCAGTAAGGAATTAAAGAAAAGAAAAACAGTGATCTGGGATAACCATAACACATAAAAACACCATAAAGTTGTGAAAAATATGCGTCATGTTAATGCAAAACGGTCATCGCTCAGCATAATGATAAGATCCTATACGAGACAGACTTTCGTTGACATGTATTAATTCCCAACGATGTCAACCTTCCCTTTAACTGAGTCGGGTAGGTCAGAAGAAGAAAACGTTCGAAATCTAGTCAGTCTCCAGTCATCACATCAAATGGTGATACACACTATATGTAGTCATACTAGTCACGTCTAGTATCACTCATATTATCCAGTCATCTCAGCGAAAAACCAATGTCATAATGATAACTTGCCAAGATGTGGGCAAATTATAGAAATTGTTTTTGACAGATTAGATTATGAACCTCCTTAAAATGATGAGAATTGACCCTCCGATGAGACCACATAACGGGTTCAATTGTGTTTATTGACCATCCCACACAAAATGTCATCAAAGTTTGTCCAGCTATTTAGGACTAGCTTTCCGCTTCGCCCGCGTGGAATTCGGTTATATCGCGCTTTTTAAATTCCCCCCGGGATAAACAGAATTTTCCGGGATAAAAAGCATCCTATTATTTATTCCGGACTTCTAACTTTACGTCTGAAAAATTTCAAAGCAATTGGTTCAGCAGTTACGGCATGAAAGCGGAACAAACTCACTTTCTGATTTATAATATTAAGTAAAGATGAGTTAGGTGACTAATAGTATAGAATAATTAATCAGGCGTGATCGTAGTAAAGGACTAGTTTTTATTAAAAAATATATTAATTAAGGTCGGGTTGCCTTATGGAGCTTAGCATGTTTAACTAGTAATAAATAGATCAAATGGTTGCTGGTACAAAATGTTGTTGAAGCGGACTTTCTGGTTTGTAGGCCAGCGAACAATGATCTTACGCATGAACTTACTTACATTGGAGCGGAGTATTAATATCTGGTGGAAACCACAAGCGGTCGCGACTTTGTGAAACGAATCAATTGTCGATGAGATGTAAGACGACGTTAAAAGCATAACTTCTTCCTTCCATATTTTTGCTCATAGTTAAAAAAGTTATCTATATAATAATTTAATCCTAGCCTTAGTTAGAGAAGCAGTGGCCCATTGGTAGCGGCCGCGACTTGTTGTAGTTGTAGGTCGTAGGTTTGAATGGTTGCTGGAGAAACTCTCTTCTTAACGAGAGCGAAGTGGAAGTGGCGATTGCGGGTGTTTTGGGGTCTGTCTTATGTAATATTGGCGTTCATACAGTGCTGATTCTCAGTCCAATTTGAATAAATGACTTGATTTTGAAAACACTAATAACCGTGGCTGTACCCATTATTCTGACCATATTCTATTTTAGAGAGGTTTGTGAAATACTATTTTCAAATCTGATTTGCTAACATTATTTTTTTTGTTATCTTTTTTATACATTCAACTTTCATCATAGACTTACTTAATAGAATAGTATAGCTTATAAAGATACAATTATTAATAATAATTCATAAATAACGAGAACCAAGCTTAATTACACAAAAAGCCGACCGTGTGTGATTTCACAAGTTGACATTACAAGAACAAACATATTTTCTGATACACATGGGTAGGTTATAAAAAAATATTATATATAAATATAAAAATATTATAAATATTATTATATATTTTTTTATTTTATTAAATATTTTACGCTTCTATTGCAGTGTCCCAAAGGGGTAGTATGCAGTTAATAATATAAATTACATATCCCGTGTAACGTTACTTGTTTATTTTAATAAACTCCGATCGCTTGTAACTTAGATACCCTATCAACAATATAGCAACATAATATTAGAACTCAGGGCAGATGTGCTACACTGGACACACGTGAACACACAGGCGCGCTCGTCAGTACCTACCCTACCATCAGTTCCTTCATCCATAATGTGACTAAGCCTATAATAGAACACAGGCCTATTCTCTGCAAGAGGAAATGCGTCATTAGCCACCACGTGGTCCCAGTCATTTTGATGGATGTCAGATATATTCGTATACTAGGGTTTCTTCTGTGTCGTAAGTGGACACATTGAGTATACAACATCAAATATCTGACAAAATTTAAAACCAGTTTCTAATCTATACCAATATATAAAGCTGAAAAGTTTGTTTGTTTGAACGCGCTAATCTCAGGAACTACTGATCCGATTTGATAAATTATTTTTGCGTTGGATAGCCCATTAATCCAGGGAGGCTATAGGCTATATAACATCACGCTGCGACCAATAGGAGCGGAGCATAACTAACTCCACGCGAACGAAGTCGCTGGCGGCCGCTAGTATATTATATTTACCAAACCAATCCACCAAACCAAATTTAATAAACTAATTATTTAATATGTCATCAAAAAGACGTGACTAAAACTTACTACATCTTAATATTTAAATATTTTAATTAGTATTTTAAAACAACTTTTGAATATCAACTTAAAACCACTTCACAATCAACGGTTAAAATGTTCACTCAGTGTCTGTCTACTTTATGTTTAGTGAAGGCTACAAGTACGTGCTACGGCGTAGCCCTAATGGTGGCTGTCAGCTACGCGGCTACGAGTTGCTACGTACACTAAAACTTTTATAACATCGAGAAATGGTTTCAATCTTTTATAAATCACATATAATGTGAAACTGGGTTTATGATTCGATAAGAATATATCGAATTTTAGCTGCGATAAGACACGTTTTTCAATTCTATTTCAATAAAGCACAACTGATAGTTTATTTAAATCCTATATTTTCCATCTATTGCACTACGTAACTTGAATAAATACACCCGGAGATAGATGCATTTTATGTGTTACAAAAGTCAATATGTGGTTAACGATAGAGCGAAATTCCCAGAACCAATAGCACAGCTCAAAGCTCCACAGTTCCAGGAAAACTAACAAAACTGTTCATATCAAACGATTGAATAAATAAACACATTGCATTCAACGTCCGGGAACCGATCCGACGTCCTCAAAGGTCGAAGTACATAATACATTTGTTACACACGAATCATATTCCCGACAATATCATTTCGTGAGTCGACGTAGCATGAAATACGCCTTGAGTGACTCGGCACAAGACGCCGACACTAAAAACGATATGCATGTGGTGTACTGAGAGATATAATATATTTTTTACCCGACTACGGCAAAGCAAAAGGAGGGTTATGATTTTGACAGGCTATGTATGTATGTATGTATGTATGTATGTATGTATGTATGTATGTATGTATGTATGTATGTATGTATGTATGTTCATCTGTTCCCTCGTAACTTCTAAACTACTTATTCGAATTCGATAAATGACATATCATTAGAAGCGTCTTAATTGTCCGCTGGTTATAGGCTATATGGAGTTTCACAAAATCTAATGTGGCGCCCTCTAGCGGACAAAATATACAGAGTAAAAAAAAAAAAGTTAAGATAAATATGCCGTGTTTGGTATCATTTGAAAGGGCTTTACTTGTACATTTTGAATATATATATATTACTAGCATTTGCTTGTGACTTTACCTGTATTCATGGGCTGATTGCATATAATTCACATCTTTTCGTTCATAGATAGCTTCTTTACTACTTATCAGAATAAGACCACTGCAGAACCATTAGAAGAGCCTTGATATTCTGTTGGTTATGAGCTATAAAGCTTGTCACCAAATTTATTATTACGCCCTCTAGCGGACAAAAAGTTCTATGTTAATATAAAGTTAAAATAAATATACCGTATTTGGTATCATCTGAAAGAGCGTCACGAGTACTTTATGTTTGTACATAATCCCTAGTACCTAATGCTTCGTAGAAATTTGAATGTAAACCAGGGTTTGGTAAACGGAGCGATGGGAGTGGTGAAGGCCTTCGAATGGCCTGCTCTTCGGCGCGATCAGTTGGAACAGGAGAACAACCAAGCGCTGTTCTCATACAATTTGACGACGCATCCATAAAAGCAAATATTAACGGACTTATCAAAATCGAGCCTTGCCTCACTGAATTTGACGGCTTGAGGGGTTCTGGGCAAATTCAGCGTAAAATGCTCCCGCTGATTCTTTCTTGGGGTTGTACTGTACATAAATTACAAGGTTGTACTCTAGATAAAAAAGTTACGGATCTAGGAAAGTCATTGTTTGCTAAAGGACAGGCCTATGTCGCTCTCAGTAGAGTTAAAACCATAGAGGGATTATTTATAAGTGCATTGGATCATAATAAATTACTTAAAAATTCACATGACAGTCGATCGTTAGCAGAATTAGATAGATTAAGAAATCTTCCCAGGTCCTCTTAATATATGTTTTTTTTTAATAATTATAAACTAGCGCTTGACTGCAATCCCGCCTGATGGTAAGCAGTGACGCAATCGTTGATGGTAAAGCGCACTAGTTTATTAAGCCTATTCACTTAAAAAAACTTAGGAATAGCAAGGATGATGGCAGTTGAGCCAGGTGATGCAATGTTAAACCCAAGACCAACACGACCAACGATGCTGCGCCAGAGGGAGATTGATCTGGAGACTCTCCAACACCAAACTCCCGACACAACAATATTTGGCGCATCGTACTCGCCACACAACGTAACACAACTGGTCAGACGCGTCCTCCCTACAGCTTCACCAGACATCATGCTGGAACACGACGAATCGCTTAGCGGCAAGACTTCGTCTGGTGGGTGGTAACTTCTGCCGGCAGCCGATGTTTTGGCCTACCACCGTTAGAAAACCATCCAATCTATTTATACTAACGACCTCATCTACTAATTCATGACCCATTCGGTGCCATCGACGCAAATGTGCGTCGCTACTACGAAAAACCGGGAGCTTCATATGCGGAAACCGTTGCTATACGCGCTACGATCCAAAAGCTACGAAATAATAAAATAGGACATCTCTACATATTACTATACGCCTATACATAAGTCAAAAGAGATGTCGTATGTTAACTACCTAGTTTTTAGTTCGTCAATTTAACTTTTGTTAATATTATGCGCCACAAATACACTTTAACACCAAAATAGTACAAATAATAAAAAGTAAAAAAACTAAAACCCAACTACGACAAAAAACGACGCTGAAAAAGTATAAAACAAGATTTTCAGAATACTGAACTGAACAAAGTTGCTAATGTAGTTGCAAGTAAATGGACACAGTAGACTCTACCAAGATGCCTTCGTTGTAAATTGACAATAATGTCTTACAATACTATTCTGAAGTATGCAATATTCACTATGTAGAGATAAATTTTCATGTTTAGAAAGGCGTAGTCACACGTTACCTATACCTACCTACCGTAGCACTTTGATAACGTGTGACTGCGGTTTGAGTCTACTGTGTCCATTTACTTGCAACTACATTAGCAACTTTGTTCAGTTCAGTATTCTGAAAATCTTGTTTTATACTTTTTCAGCGTCGTTTTTTTGTCGTAGTTGGGTTTTAGTTTTTTTACTTTTTATTATAGAAGTTGCTTAACTACAAAGTTGAACATCTCTATTTTCTAAAATCTTTACTTCTTCTTTTATTCACTATAACTAGCTGTTGCCCGCGACTCCATCCGCATTGACTTAAGTTTACAGCGCGTGGTGGTTCTCTTTGCCGTGGGAATGCTCATTCGGAAAAAAAATAAAAAGGCTCAGTTGATATAAAATAAGCGCCTGTTAAAATAATGGGAGCAATATGTACGTCCGCGTTTGCTCCCGTTTTCGCAACATTTTTTGTTACTGCTCTGCTCCTATTGGTCACAGCGGGATGTTATATATTATAGCCTATGTCCTTTCTCAGGCTCTAGACTATCTCTGTACCAAATTTCATTACAATCGGTTCAGTAGTTTTGACATGAAAGCCGGACAGACAGACAGACAGAAATACTTTCGCATTTATAATATTAGTATGAATTTTAGGGCTAATTTTTCCAACGTAAAATAATTTCATCCAGAAAAAGTCATCGGAAGTCGTCAATCATATTTATCAAATTTCAGTTTATCCAATAAGATTGCCATGAGGAAGAGTGTGAGGTTAAATGAATAGGTTGTTATGGTATAGGCATGTGTAACGGAGGAATAAGACCAAAATCATAACCGAAAGTTTGAATGTCAATGGATGTAAGATATGGGTAGACCAAAGAGATGATGGAATGGGTGAGAGATTTAGCTCAAAATAGTCTCCAAAACCTGGAGCACAGGCGAAGAGTAACCAGCCTATCTGTGTTGAATAGGATGCATTTTGGAGAATGTGCGAGTAAATTGCATGATTTAATTCCCCCATCTCAGTTTCAACATCGGACGACCCGTCGTATGGCAAGTTTACGTCGTTTGCGCAGGTTTAAACCACCTAAAGGGTTATTGAATTATGCATCTAAGCATGATAGAAACTCAGTTTTTTACATAAAAATGACAGCTTTGTTTGGTACTAAGTTGTCACATTTGTTTTGAGAACCTTGAGTTAACCTCAATAAAATTCAAAATACAAATACCGACTCAAAGTCTGGAACTAAAGTTAGATTTAGTTTTGGAATAACACCGAATCGCCCTGATTCGATCTTATTACAAAACAATGCCTTAATTTAGGAATAGGTATAAATCACCGATCCCTTTTTTAAAATTCGAAAGCTAAAATTTAAATTCTTAATAAAAAAAACTGACATTAAACCAAAATCAAATTTAGCAATTTTGAAATAAGAGCTTTATTTTCGTCGTTATTGTATGCCATAGGCAAATAAAGGCTGATTTACACGGTGCAATTTAATTGCCTATGGCATACAATAAAATTGATGCAACAAATGACTTGCATCGTCTAAACTGTGTTTAGATAACTTTGACAAAACAAGACTTTAATTGTCGCTTCAACTTAATTAAAGCCATAGGCAATTAAATTGCACCGTGTAAATCAGTCTTTAATTGCACCATATAAATCAGTCTTTAGGCTAGGTCTGAAGTTAGAACCCATTTTGTAAAGAGACTGATTGAGTTTTGTGATTTTGATGACTAGACAATAGACATAGCCCACCATATTCTCGCTTCCTCTACATCACATACCCCAGAAACGTCCTTTCTGAAGCGAACCTTTCTCGTTGTAATATTTCATTCCCCCTGCGCCCCTCAAATCATGAAACTTCTTTTACAGTGATTTGATGATATTGCACTTTGACGAAACGGGCCCGAGGATACACGACAAAAAAAAAAGAAAAACAAGATGGATGACTGGAGTGAATGAATGAAAGCAGATTGAAGGGTCCTTGAATACTTACAGGCATATGTTCAAGAGATTCTGACATTTTATTACAAGCTTTCATGTTGATTAAAATGTTATTGTCGACAGTTTCATTGTCATTTTTTACCCTTTATTTTTATAGTACTGCATTGTATTGTCTTTCCTCGTGACTCATGTCATCCTCTCGACTATCAATATTATATTTTTATACATACATTGACTTGAAAGAACCCAGTGTTGGAATAAAAGGTACAGAATAAAATAGAATATAGTTATTATTATTTAATTTTGTTTATGCGAAACTCGAAACGTGTCCAGTATTTTTAAGTAAACATCTAAGTACAAAATTTCAAAAAGATATAATGAAAAACCACAAAGTTATGAGCTTGCGCTTGGGTGGGCGAGCGCGGTGCGTTGACCTCTGACGTCGGCTGTTGGCCGCGCGCAAGTACTATGATCTATCGTAAGCTGCGTGCGCGTTCTCGGTATCCACATTGCAACAATTTCTAAATGTTATTGGGAAAAAATATAACATGGTGGGTGTGGGTTATATGTTTGTTTTGTGTAGTATACCTTTTTTTTTTGTTGGGATGGGAAATCATCAAATGACTTCTCCCGCTCTGGGCAGAGCGGAAGGGCGTGTCAGACTTTTACTGACTAAAACCCACCCGTGTTTCTACACTTGCCTGTGCGACGGCCAGGGCCACGGTTTCTTGTTTAACCAACCCGCAACCCTGACGTGGACCCCGTCACGACGTGCTGACATCTCTTTGAGGCGCGCGTGAAACACGACGCGCCGTCGACTCGGGCCTGGTCCTTACCGAGCGGCGAGCTGCCCACTGCTCACCGCCCGCAGGCCCGCGCCTACGGTGGCTGGGAGTTTAGCGTCATCTCCCGACCAGGGCGTCTCCTGCGGCGGCTAGTGGCGGGAGGTCGCTGGGATTCCCTTTGCCTCACGCGCTCCGCCTCCTCCTTTGCCAGCATCACTGCTTCGCAGAAGGGGGTGACGGCCTGCCATGCACTCTCGCTCCGGACCATGGTCTGGACCAGGGTCTGACGCGAGAGATCGCCGCCGATCGCCGCTACGAGGACACGGCGGTGCTCTACCCAAGCCGGGCAGACCTCCACCGTATGCTCCACCGTGTCCTCAGGGCGATCCACACAATGGTGACACCCTGGCGTTTCCTCCCGCTATATACGGAACAGGAACCTCCCGAAACAACCGTGTCTGGTGAGGACCTGCGCCATGCGGAAAGTGTAATATAACTTAGCCGACTATTAATATTGTAACATGTAACTGTTTTTTTGTCCCAAATGAATAAATAAAATAGTATAAAAATGATTGGAATCAATTTAGTTGGTTATTCTGAACAAACTATTAGGTTTCGAATAAACAAAAAAACAACGGTTTATACAGTGGTTATATTTATTGAAGGATGCGGTAAAGAAAATTAAACTTAATAAATTTCTCCAAAGGACCAATAACATAATCGTGAACCTAATCAATCAGATGTCCTCATTATAATTGGGGCAAAAATACTATTGATTTTTGTATGGGACAGATGGTAATAGGATAATTAATGTATACAATATGTAAAGAAAACCCTGTCCGATCCGTGAAGGTATTGTTAGGTATCGATAACTGATTCTACTAATGCCTACAAAGACGGGCTAAACTTAAAAAAAATACCCCTAAAAAAATAAATATTGTTTCGCAAAAAGAGGTAACTTAAAACATGTGCGGTAGGCCATACAGGCGCGGGCAAAAAGGGGCAGGGCACGTGGCACGCGGCCGCATCGCTATTCGCTCAGAATTATACCGTCAAAAATAATGTTGTCACTTTTTAAAACTACCAAATTTTGGGGAAGTTGGAATTCATTCGCGGGAAAAAAAGATTATTTCAAAATTCATTAGTATCGTTACTATGATGATTATGTAAAATTTCATATTTTATTTGGTCTTGTGTTTACTTAACCTTTCTTATCCTTACGGGTCGGACCGGGTTTTCTTAACATATTGTATACAAGTATGATCTTATTGGACCATTTCCTTTTCTGTTCTCGCAAAAGCAGGAACTTGGATAGACTGTAAATGTTGTAAAGTATCACGTTGTAATATAAGCATTAAAATAAACTCTGCCACAAAATATAATAAACGCGATGATGGCAAGAGACCTTACAGTATGTCCTTATTTCCTTGGAAGATGGGTAGGCCTTTAGTGTGGGACGCAACTTGTGTCGATACTCTTGCGCCATCCCATCTTCCTGGATGGACGTGCTGTGCTGGCGTTGCTGCTGTGGCTGCAGAAAACCTCAAACGGCGAAAATATAACAACCTTATCGGAAATTATATTTTCGAGCCGTTTGGGGTTGAAAACCTTGGGCCGTGGGGTCCGAGTGCTCATTGCCTTTTTAATGAACTGTTCAAATGGCTTGTTGACACTTCCCGTGAGCCAAGGACTGGCTTTTACCTTGGCCAGCGGCTAAGTATTGCCATTCAACGCGGCAATGCTGCCAGTCTCTAGGGTACATTACCAGTCGACAGCGATGACGAAGAATTTTTTGATGCTGTATTGTAATTTAATAATAGTTTTAATTAGGGTAATGGCTTTATTTAGTAATTTGTATTTATTTAGTTTTATAAGTTTGTTTAAATTGTCTTTTCTAAATTAATTTGAATAAAAATAATAGTATAAAAGTAAAAAAAAATATATATATAAATGTAAACGCTTAATATCTCTTTTATTGTTTTATTCGCAAAAAAAAACAAAGCTGCCATTATATGATTTTCTGTTTACTTTTTGTGAAGTAGGTAATTTAATAAAATACTAACACTAGCTTACATTGTTACAGTTCTGTTACTAAATAGAACTGCTGATATAGAATCAATTTATTTATTTTCAACTCTAAATAAAATAGTCTAAAAATGGCTACCAATTTTTCGGTTTCTCAAGTTTCATAGATTTCCAAATTCAATAACTTTTCAAATTACTTGGCAATGTAACGAATAAGCGATGTGTTTATTTCAATTTGAAAAGTTCGGCTTCTGATTTCAATGTATCAAAAAATCTCTAAACGCAATATCGTTTGATACTAACCAAAAAAGCCGTGCTTTTGTTAAGTATATACCCCTTTTTGTTACACATTGTATATATGTGAATAGCACGCGTTATTCTGTGCTATGAATTTAATTGAATTAAGCTCAACCTAAACGGTTGATTTAAAAGATAAAGTTTGTTTATGTTAAAAATATTATTGATTTAGCTTTTCTTTTCTTTTAAATTGTTACACTGACCTGTCAGTTCCACCGGCCATTGCCTTGTAGTCTTGTATATCCATGTCGCCCATGTACTGAGAGAAATCTGTAAAAAGAAAAATGATTATTATTTACAGATATATTTTAAATGATTATTATTATTTGCCCCGCAAAACCATTTTTACAGTTTGTCTGTGGTAACGGAACAAACAGTGTATCAACAATAATTAATTATTACTAGCGCGGACATTTAAATTAGTATCTAGCAAAAAAGTTACATTATTTACAAATATTAGGTCTTTCAGAATCGCTTACAGATTACTGAATAAGAATATTTTAAGTAATCTGGCAAATTTTCCTTTTGTTTTCTGACCTCTTATGTCAGCAGGCAATTGGTTGAGCCACTATGGTATTCTTTTGTCCAGCGTTCGGTCGCCAAAATAATTGTTAACTCTTGATACATTAAATTTACCTGCTGACACCATCTTAGTTGTGTAGTTATGGGTTACTAGTGAGTGACGCTCCCAGCTAATCAACTGCTAACCAGAACTAGGTATTTATGCTTTAGGCTGACAGGAAGAAATTTTATTGGTAATACGATGGCTACTATGGTGACAATTTGAAAGTTAGAGCGGGAATTACATGACTTAATTCGGTCATCATCGTACCACCATTATGTTACCGCCTCACCTTTTATACCACGTACATCCAAGGACTGGAACAATTTGCCCGAGTCTTTCCGTCGGATTACAATTCAAATGAATTCAAGGCCAGAGTGAATAAGCTCCTAATAAACTAGCGCGCTTTACTATCAATGATTGCATCAGTGCTTACCTACCATCAGGGGATCCGGTATTGTGGTCAAGCGCTAGCTTACAACATTAAAAAAATAACAAAAAGAAATCTCTAGAAAGGCCCATTCAGACACCACTATGTATGCTTTCTACTATCATTTCAGTAATTCATTATTATAATAGGTATATGATAATACTAGCTGTTCGGCAAATTATTTTGTGCCATATACATAATAGGCTATTTGACAGATTTATAATTTTTATCTTGAATTACTTGGTTGCGGTTAAGAAGTTCACCCAAAGTATTGTTTTTTAATTTTAAATACGTATTTCGTAAGAAATATGCAAATAAAAATTCAAAATTCAAATAAGCCGCGAAAACGATATAATCAGCAATATGGCGTTGCGCCTGGTAAGTGACGTCAAAAGCGGTTTTCGGTTTCAGTGGTGTTTGTTTTTAGTTATTATTTGCTGTTGTTATCTAATAAAATGGTTTACAAGTGGTGTGCTGTACTGGGTTGTACAAATAAATCGATAAAAAACCCCGAAAAACAGTTTATAAGTTTGCCGAAAACAAGCGATGATGCGCGTATAACGTCATCGCGACATTAGCCAATCCGGATCGTTTCACAATGTGTGGCGCGAGAAACAAAAAGCCAAACATATTTTTGTGTTTTGGATATAATAATTGTTATTATTTTTTATTAAAACTCTTGTAAATGATATAAAGAACCCTCATTTTATGCAATTAAAGCAAAAAATCACAAATAATTGAATACTGTCAAATAGCCTATTATATTATTTATAGGCGTAGCGGTAGCGGACGCGGCCGCTGCGCAAGGTGGCGCGGTTTCGATTCCCGCACAGTGCAAGTATTTGTATGCATGAATATGAATACTTGCACTGGTCTGGTCGTGCCTCGGAAAGCACGTTAAGCCGTTGGTCCCGGTTGCCATACAAACATCTAGTGGCAGTCGTTACGGGTTGTTGGAGCCCACAAAATCTAACAATTGGTCTAACTGCAATGCTTCGATGTCGCCTTCGGGTTGTGGAAGTCAGACGGCAGTCGCTTCACGGAAAATGTCAAAGTTTAGCCATTTCAGCAGTTGGACTGGTGAAGCGGACCCCAGACTCCAAAGCTGAAAAAGCTTCGGATGCGACTGGGATTAACGCTGTAATGATGATGGACATAATTATATTATTTCTAGGAAAGTTTATATTACAATAAAATCGCCATTAAAAGTAGCTGATGTTCGTAGAAGGGTAAAGAACATTTGAAGTTTTATGTTTTGTTCAATCCTAAATCATCATAATAAATAAAAACAACATGTCCAAGAAATGCAAACAGAAAAAATGTTACGGATGGACAACTCATCACTTAGGGATCTAAAAATAGAAAGTAGTCAATATAGAAACAGTCGAGGTTAGCACCAGCCTAGTGGCACGCGAGCACTGAGAGTCTAGTAGTACGCGGTCGTGTGTTCAAACCCCGTCAAGCGTTTTACTCTCTGTAAATTATTTAATCACCACTGCTCTCAAAACGGTGAAGAAAAACATTGCGAGGAAAAAAGCTGCCTAGAGCCAAAAACTTTGAATACATGTGACATTACCAAACCGCACTAGGCCAGCGTGGTAGATTACGGCCCACTCCCTCCCTCTCATCAAGAGAAAGTGTTCCAACAATGGGAATAATATAGGCTGTTTATATCGATTGTTATCGTCGATTCTCAGACCTGGATATAAAATCTCAGAAAAATCAGTCAAGCTGTTTCGGAGGATTATGGTAAATAACATTGTGATATATCTGCTTAGCCTTTACACAACTAAGTTTGGGTCAGCCTCCAGTCATACCAGATGTAGCTAGAAATTACTTTCCACCTGTAGGGTAATTGCGTAACACACTATCAGTAGCCACGGGTTTCCTTTTGACAGTTCAACAACATTCATTGCGTTATTCGCATTTTTAAGCAGACCTTTTCGAACATATGAAGCCAATGGTTTTTCAATTAATTTCGAAATGAGTACAACTGATAGTAATAGCGTGTTACGTAATTAGGGTGCTAATAACCATCGAGTTACTAGGTCATTCGAAACCTCTTGGTAAGACAGGTTGCCGAACTATCGTTCTTCTGACGACCCGTAACGACTGTTTATCATCATCATCATTTCAGCCGTAAGACGTCTACGGCTGGGCATGAGCCACGACTATTGAATATCTGTAATTCATATCGCGTACATAATAATAAATATTCTCCCTCTAAAATCGCCCCTCTCCCCCCCCCCCCTCCCTCTAAAATAAAAATGCTAAAACAAAAGTGAATAATAATAATAAGGACGTTTTTTCATAATCGTTTTGCCGAAATTGATGATCTACTAGCAACATGAAAAATATTCAGAATTATAAATGGGGCTTTTTCCTGCTCATCTAAAGGGGGGGGGGGGGACGACATGATTGTATCTCCTCGATTTCCTGACCGAGAGACGTCATAATACAAAAATAAAACAAACACCACCATTACCATATAAATCAAAGCGAAATCTATGAGACGAATGCCGAATTATTAATAACACAAACGATTTTCGACATCAATTGGCGGCTCTCGACGAAATTCGTCGCAATTTTGTATTCGCACCACGTACCCCCTCCCTTCGGTGCGTCTGCGGGGTGAAGGGGAGCCGACAAATCACGCGCACACTGTGGCCAAGCCACTAAATGAATATTGACATCCCAATAGCTAACGGGTTGAATTGATAATCGGGTGGTGATAGAGTATTATGTTGGTGGGAACTTAATTTAGTAATCTGTTTTATGACTGATGCTAGCTAGTAATTGTTTAGGATTTAGGCGTATTAATAGAGTATAGTCCATAGGGTTACGCAAGATCACCGCCACAACAGATGTTGATGTCCAACCGACCAACAATGTTGGTTACACAAAACTGTGCGTTGTGCGTCTTCTTCAGTTTAAGAAGAAGAAGAAACTGTGCGTTTATCTAGAAGCATATTGCCCTTTTCTTCAAGACTTCCTGGTCCCTCCTAACCTACATAGACTTCCAGCAAGGAGTTCTTAATGACGGCAACTATTCACATGTCTGTAAATACTGCTAAGCTCTATAATTAATAATAAACATAATAATAATAATAAACGTTTATTTGGAACAAGTTTTAGGACATAAGTTTACAAATTGAAACGAAGATAGCTACAAAAGTTAAAACTGTGGCGCAGCTATCGACGCCTAGCTAAACAATAAGTTACATTGTAGTTCCAGACTAGTAATAAAGTTAATAATTAATTAAACTACATCCCTATGTGTGTATGTGTATGCGTGTATGTGTGTATGCGTGCTTGTGTGGGTGTGTAGGAGTGTGTTTGTGTGTGTAAAACGCGTAAGTGGAGCGTAATTCTATACAATAAGATCTTATTTCTAAAACTGGCCAAAAAACATTTAGACAGCGAGTAAAAAACTTACAGTGATAAGCTACAGTGCCTACTTATGTTTCTTTATTAGCATAATAAACTATTTCCAAAGAGTTTTCTTAATGCCATCAATACGGGAGTAGCGGTGGCCTAGTAGTACGGACCGGGACTTGTAAGTCTACTAAGTTGTAGGTCGTAAATTCCAACTCCGTCAGGCGCTTTACATTGTGTAAATTCTTTCATCACCACTGCCCTCAAAATGGTGAAGGAAAACATAGCGAGGAAAAACGCTAAAAACTACCAACCCGCACTGGGCCCGCGTGGTAGATTATAGCCCACTCCCTCCCACTGAAACGAGGCCTGTGTCCCTGTAATGGGTACATTAGAGGCTTATTCAAAATCATAAGTCATTTATTCAAATTAGGCTGAAGATGAGTACTTTTTGAACGTCAACATTACATAAGACAGTACCCCTAAACGCCCACCCATCGACACTTCCTAGTGCTTTCACTGGGAAGAAGAAGTGGTGGAACAAAACCCCAGCAATACAGCTGGCAGTTCATTAAAAAAAAAACACATGACTTTATACAATAAATAATACACACAGTAAATAATTTCATTGTTGTTGTATTTTCTTGTGTTCATTACTATACATAGGTATAGTAATGAACACAAGAAAATACTACATACATCATCATTCATCATTACCTATATTCATTATTATTATTATTATTATTCAATACAAGAAAATACAACAACAATGAAATTATTTACCATATGACAGCTAGCCACGCCAAAACACCAGCAAAGCAAAACAAAAAAAAAAAATCATTAAAATGGAAATGTAAATAAGTGAAAATTTATTACCCAAATAAAAGCCCCAGGTATAAAAGGCGTGACAGTTCACATACTTATGCGTTGTAAAAAAGTAAATTATATGAACTCATATAACGTTTCAGTAAGCTAATTCTGGAGAAAGAACACAGACATTGTCTTGAGTTAACCAGAGCGTCCAGCTATTCTTATCATTTAAATAGTCATTTTCGGAATAATAAGCATTTGAACAAAGCTTGGATTTGATTTGTGCTTTAAATGCATTGTAAGGCAAGTCTAGCAAAGCAGAGGGTATCTTGTTATAAAAATTTATACCAAGCCCAACAAAAGAGTTATGAACCTTTTGAAGTCGGTGAAAGAGAATATGTATGTATATTATGTAATGCCATCATCTGCCTAGCCTTTGGGTCAGCTCCCAATCTAACCTGATGAAGCTGAGTATCAGTCTTTGACCTAAGGCAACTACCTGCCCTTCACAATCCAGTTACTGGGTCATTCAAATTGAGAATATTTTACAAACCAAGCATAACCAATTGAATATACGATGTTTTTTTTTAATGTAAATTATTAACTAATTTAATACAATCATTAGAATTTATTCTGGTTAGAAAACAGAGCAATTATCCTCCCACGATATTACTGAAATCGCCTGAGATATTAAATATCGCCAGCATTCCCGTAAGATTTGTTAGCCACTTGGGGAAAATATCTATAAATTTTAGGCAATAACCTGAAGCGATGTAATGTAGTCCGGAGTAATACTATTTAAGCAGCAATACAGACGAATTAGGTCCTTTGTACACGGTACGACGTATAAACAAACCATGTTGTAGAAAAACGAGACCAGCAACTTGTTTCCATAGTAAATCCATACAACACTGACGAATCATCATCATCAACCTTTTTATCGCCCCACTGCTGGGCACAGATCTCCTCTCATACAGAGAACGATTGAGCGTAATCACCACGCTTGCTCAATGCGGGTTGGCGATTTTCAAGTTACAAGTCCAGGTTTCCTCAAGATGTTTTCCTTCACCTTTTTGTCAGTTATTGGTATTCAACATATACATAAAAAGTACATATAACTTAGAAAAGTTACATTGGTACTTGCCTGACCTGGAATCGAACTCGCACACTCATACTTGAGAGGCTGGTGTTTTACCTACTAGGGCAACACGATATGACGAATACCTATATAAGCATATTCGTCATAAACATTTGTGTACAAAGGATCTTATCATCATCATCAGTCTATAAAGCAGCCCTCGACTGGACCTAGCCCTCGTCTATAGCAATTCGCCTTTCAATTCGATTTTCGACAGCTCTCATTCAGCTTCTACCAGCCGTAGTACAAAAATGGTCGCACTTAACTTGAGGGTCTAAAGAACTCTACACACAAGGCTATGGCATACGTAGGCAACATTTTGTCGACGGGCTAGGTTGGCTGCTTCAGTTATTGCGAGTCGTAAAACTTTGCCGGTGGCATGTCGGCGGCCCGACATCAGAAACTTATATAATACTCGTCACTACAGCTCAAATGTCGCCGGGCAACTAAGCGCTTACGTACGCTGCGCTAGTCGCCGGCAAGCCGGCAGCCTACGTGTCGGCGGGCAACACGCGTGGGCGAAGTTGCCGACATGGTTCTTTCAACATAAGCCGTGTCGACGGGCTGTGTCGGCGGGTCTTTGGTGTGTACTCCGTTTTATACATAATCACTAATCAGCCTATAATGTTTCCACTGTTGGGACATAGGCCTCCTCTCTCATTGAAAGGGAGTGGGCCATAATCTACCGCGCTGGTCCAGTACGGGTTGGTAGATGACATATGTCAGAAGTTTTTGACTCTAGGACATTTCGGTTTCCTCACGTTGTTTTCCTTCACCGTTTTGAGAGCAGTGGCAATGAAATAATTTACATAAAGTAAAGCGCCTGACGACGTCGAAGTCCGATGGCCGATGGGGCAGTAAGGTTTTGTAGGTGCGGCCACGTACCGGAAGACCACATACCGTGCGGAGAGTATGACTTCCACAGCGTAGGTAAGCCCTTAACAAGGTGGATCGATGACCTGGTGAAGGTCGTGGGAAGCCGATGAATGCGGGCAGCACAAGACCTCTGTTGGCTGAAGAAGAAAAAGAAAGCGCCTAATGGGGTTCGAACCACCGCTGCGCTCGAATGTCTCGAGGTTCTTATACTGACTATTTATTATCATTACAATTCAAGAAATATAAAGTTGACGGCGTAATCATGATGAATAGTCAAGGATATATTATTTACTTAGAGTTTTGGTGGCATAACAATAATACACAGTAAAGCAACTGTCAACTCTCAGTCCCCCCAAAAAATAACTTTTCTTAACCAAAGCTTAAGCATGATATATATCGGAAAAAATGTCCTACCCTCACCTGTCCAATTTAAAATCCGCAACGCAACGAAACAATGGAAAAGTGCTCACCATTCGGCAAAAATTGAAACAGATTGCGCAATCTGTCTTATATATTTTTCATAATTTCCAAGTAAATAATTTTGTCCATTCCTCAGAGATAATGGAGGAGGCTGGAGTGGGTGAAGAAAACAGGGGGGCTAATGAATGGCACAGATTTTGCATAATTAAAAAGGGGTGCTCCAGATGATTGCTTATTTCTATGAGTAATGGTGCCGCTGACAAGCGACGGTTTCGACTCCGTATCGTAATATTGCGACGTCTTTAAGAATTTCGTGGCAGGCGTGAAATACTTTTGATAAATGTTTGATGGGAGGACAAAAGTGGAGGGCCGTCAATGGTTGTCGCGGGTAAAATAAAATTTTCGTTTCTCTGCTTCGCGATACTGCGTCAAAAGTTTTGTGAAAGTAATACTCAATAATTATTATTTACAGAAAAGTAAACAATTTGAATCATTTTGAAGGGTATTTCTAATCCATTGGTTTATAATAATTATGATGATATAATATGTAAATAGTGGTTTTAAAGTGACAGCCTTCGTGGTGTAGCGGTAGCCAACGCGGCCGCTGCGCAAGGAGACGTGGGTTCGATCCCCGCGCAGTGCAAATATTTGTATGCATGAGTATGAATATGGTCGCTGGTCTGGTCATGTCTCGAAAAACACGTTAAGCCGTTGGTCCCGGTTGTCATACGAACATCTAATGGCAGTCGTATATGTTGATGGAGCCCTCAAAAGTCAAGCCTCAAACAATTGGTCTAACTCCAATGCTCCGATATCGCGATATCGCCTTCGGGTTGTAGAGGTCCAAAATATCCAAGTTTAGCCAAATCAGCAGTAAGACTGGTAAAGCGGACCCCAGACTCCAAAGCTAAACTGCTTCGGATGCGACTGGTATTAACGCCGAGATGAAGATTATGAGTGTTTTTATGGTGGCCATAAGGCTTTCACTTACTTAAAAGGAATTACTTATTCCTTTTATTTAAATTGAAGTATACACACACGTATTTTGCAGAATAAAACTGATTATCATCACTCCACACTTAAGGTCTAGTTAAAAAAAAAGAGTCAGCCACTAATTGGTCTGGCATTTGCTGAACTGGACCTTATTGGCACAGCTGCGATGGAGACTTTTCTCTCAATTTCATTCACTACACTTTTCACCTTTTGTGTGTGCTTTTAGTTTTTTCTAAATAACTGTGACTTCTTTCTTCTAATTTCTATAAAATCATCAATATTTTACACAGGTGTCATCGTGAATCACGAATTCCATCAAGTTCTGAAAGCATTAAAACAGCTAAAGACTTCTAAGTATAAAAAAAACAAATTAGTTGTAAAAAAAACTTTTTTATAAGGAAGGACAAAGATTTTTTGTTGTTGTTTTTGTTAAAAGACAGCTTAACTTCAGGCTTTATGTAAACAAAGTTAAGAAAATAACCCACTTACTGCAAAAGTTCCCTCTTAGTAAGGATACAGGTATTTTGTTATTATAAGTAAGTACCTTTACAAAGCTTGTAAACTTTGTATACCGTTCTTTATTTTTCAATTTGAAATCCTCAAGGATTTTGACAGAGAAAAACAAAAGGAACATTGTGTTCGTTCTGATACAACTTAACGAGAAAAATACTCGAATAGGTAGAAATTAAAACGCAACACTTTATTTCCCTATTATAGATAAAATTATAGTAAATTAGTACCTAATTGGAAATTATTACCTAAACTGCTCTGTTCAAGTTTACTGACTAAAACCAGACTGTGATCTTACAAAACATGTTTTGAAGAGAAAATTTTTGAAGCAGTTAATTCCTCTATACCAGATGGCAAAGTACAGATATTTAGAAAAAAGAGCTACCTATTTGAATAAATGTTATTAAAATTCCTCCCAATCGTGTACTATATTGTTTACGTATCATCATCATCATCATCATCAACTTTTTATCGTCCCACTGCTGGGCACAGGTCTCCTCTCATACAGAGAAGGATTGAACTTTATTTACGTATACAGTTATTAAATTGTGGCTTCCCAAAATTTTATAAATTTTGTAACAACAGCCTTTAAAAGGATTATTCTGAACCCTAATCCTGTGCCTTAAAAAATCTACGACCTACACACTTAATCTAAATCATCATCATCACCATCATCCCAGCGTTAATCCCAGTCGCATCCGAAGCCTTATCAGCTTTGGAGTCTGGGGTCCGCTGTCTACACACTTAATCTAAATATAGCACACAAATGCAAGCCTAAAATTTTATGACAATCCCCAATATTCGGAGACAGTTACTTCTAATTCGCTCCACTGGGAACGGGCTACCCGCTTCATACTTTCGCAGAGCTAAATGGAGCACAGACGTTTCTCTTGTTCGACGCAACACCCATGGGAAATGGCCTACTGAAAGTTTTGCCTGAAAAAGTGCTTTATTTATGGGCAGTATGTTGTGTAAGTGGGTTGTATGGGCTGTTTATGAGTTGTTATGAGCCTATGCTTTTAAAAAGATACATTTTTATTCGTTTAGTTAATGCCCTTTGTTAGCTTGTATCGAGGGGTCATATATTGTGTTCGGTTGCTTCATTTTTCTTGTGTGTGCACCTACTTTTTCTATTATATGATAATATAAAACGTACCATAGACAAACAGGGCTCAAACATAGTAGGTTTTCTTATAATACATTTATAACATACATATTGAGAGCTAGATAATTCGGCATTGACCCTAATACTGGTTCGCGACAGTACTAAATAGGGCTACTAGGAACCTAATCTACAACCACGATTTATTAATTTCTTTATTTTTCTTTCTAAAATCAACTAAATTACCATTAAAATAATGTTGACATTTATGTAACTTGAAATAACAAATTTGGAATGTTTAGACTAAGAAATCTAACTGCGTTATTGGATCGATTGCAATAGTTTAATTTTTGTAAGTCAGTCAAAGGTAAGGTCAAGTCATTTTTGTAAGGTCAAGTCAAAGTCAAGTCAATGAATGGCAAAAGCCATACTCAGCCCAACACTATTGTTTATTTTTGATCGCGTTGTCCAAATCGATGTATCAATAATTATTTGATAGTTTCTTAAAAATCCAATCCGTTTGAAATCATTGTTTAGAGTTATCTCCATCTCCCCATTATTATAGCTAAAAGCTTTAAATATTGCGAGTCAAAATATTTAAACGCTTTTCGGAATTTCCATTTAATGGCCCCATCTATTCTACCATAGTATACACTGTCGATGAATAATGACGTAGCCGAAATTTATTTTCTCTTCATTTTGACATCAAGTTATTACTTAAGTAGAGGAGGGAACAGAACCTGTTTCGTAAATCTCTCAGACTATTTGTTTTAGTAAGAATATGTATCTATGTATATACAATGTCAGTAGCAAATCTGTTTATGGGTCATTGTCATAACCGCCTAAAATTGTGTTACAAACAGAAAAAAAAGACTTAAACGTTAATAACATACCAGGTTCATATTTTATAGTATAGGTAACTATTCAATAATTCAAAATGTATATTCGTAATTTCAAATAAAACTAAAATAAAGTAGTTATTAAACAATTTCGAAAGAAAAGTCCGCTTCGGTGGGCTGTTACCACTCTCCCTATTCATGCAAATTCAATCATATAATGAAAACTGCTATGAAAAGTTAACCTTTGAATATGTTTTCCCAAAATAGATATTCTAAATACTTTAATAACTCAGAATAAAAAATAACGAATTAAAATAAAAACACTTTTTGTAAGTTGCAATGTTGTTACTAAAATCTACATCTATTTGGTGGACTTAATTCATTTATAAAAATTATTATGAAAATAATAAAATTTTGTAAACGAAACGTTATTCACGAACGCGTCCAATACTCAGCTGATCACGTCCAGCGCCATTTTGACGCGGCTCGCATACGAACGAAATTATTGCTCCTTGTTTAAAAATAGCTGGTGGTGTCAAAGTTGAGTATATCTTTTCGATTCCTTGTGTATTTTGGTAAGTGAAGCCTTAATAATTCATAACTTTACGTTATGTGTTAGATTTCTAAAGTATTTATCTAAAAATACTAGTGATTACAACATAACCTCAAAATAATGCTTGGAATGAAATAATTTCTCAGAAAAATCCATTTAGTGGACATCTTTTCAGTGGAATTTGTGTCCACCAAAAAGATGAATGTCCACCAAGTGGATGAAATATTTTATTTTTGTTTTGTGCACTCTGGTTTTGCATGTGGTTGTTAATGCGAATTAGATATTTAACTGCTTATTAGAAATATTGCATTCGGGAGGCGGTTTTTACGAGTAATATTACTATTGTGGATACTGTTTTTGGCGTTTTACGTTGAATGTGCCATGTTCGCTGTTTCTTTATTTATTATTAAAGCGGAATAATATCAACAACACGTAAAAAGGAACACACAAATAAAGTAAGCTCCTTTTTTTTTAACTAGACCGATATCTTTCTATCGCATTCAAAAGTCATCTTCAGGGTGAAGTCAGATTATTTCTAGACAATGACTAAACATGTCGGCTTGCAGTTGACTTATACTTGAAACATTTGTATTCCACTTTAATAATAAAAGTTTCGTTTGTGCTTTGTGCCTTGCTTAGGCTCCCTCTTTTCTTTACCCACAGACAATGGCTAGAACTAGAAATAAATTGACTGAAGATGAGAAGAAGAAAAGAAGACGCGAACAGAAGAAGTTAAGTATGAGGAGAGCAAGAGAAAAATTGAAGAAAGATCCAGTAGCATTAGAAGAAAAGCGGAAGAAGGATAGAGAGTACTACCATAGGAAAAAAATACTAGGAGAAATTAAGACGATAAATGATTTATCAGATAGACAGCAAAGACAACTACGAAACAAATGGAGAAAGGACGCAAAATCACGTAGAGATAGACTAAAGAAACAAAAAGAATCTGTGAGATTAACAGATGTAATCCCTCCAATAAGCCCAGCCACTTCATTTTCATCAAGATCTACCTCCAGGGCTGAATCTGGCCGGGCTGTAGCTGCAAAAAACAAACGGCGGCTTAAATTAGAAAATCTCATGCTCAAATCTAAACTGAAGATTGTAGAAAATAAGCTTTCTAAGTACAAAATGCGCTTAAATAGAATACAGAAGAAGAAAAAAATATAACGAATAAATAAAACGAAGATAATAAAAAAAGATTTAAAAGAAGCAGTGCATAGTTTTTTACTTAGTGACGAATCTAGTCGTTCCACTGCTGGAAAAAAAGAAACTATTACCAGATTTAAACAGAAGAAACAGATACGATTCCTCAACGATTCCCTTATGCCATGCCTTATACCATGTTTTATTTACTTGGGGCATACTTGGGCAAAGAAACACAGGCAGATAATATAATGTGGCACTTTAGCGAGAGTGGCCATGGTAAAGGGGCCCCTGATGGCATAGGAGGTTGCCTCAAACGAACGGCTGATAAGTATGTAGCAAAAGGAAATGATGTAAGCAACATTGATGGGTTCATAGAATGTATGCATGAGAACTGTAAAGGAATCGAAGTAATTAAGATTGACGATACTATTGCAAAAGACATTGAAATCAAAATTCAAAACTGCGTTATCCGCCCTTTTCGTGGTACTATGCAAGTGCATCAAGTTACATGGGACAAACGCGAACCAAGAACCCTGCACTTCCGAAGATTAAGCTGCATTACTTGCCATCCAAGTGCTATATGTCATCACTATGACTTAGGTTGTATAAGTCTTGACTTACCATTACACAATATGCACGTTGAAATACCTGCTCCCACCCCAGTTCAGTGTTCTATTCCCAGCCCTTTACCAAGTCTACCAAGCCCATTAATGAGTCCTAATTGAACTCCAATAGTCCAACAGTTGCTCAACTCTATAGACAGGAAAAAGTTGAGCCCAACAGTTACTGAGACTCAAAGCAATGATTTAGAAAAACCAACCTGCTCCAAGATCCTGCATGGCCTCAAAAGTCGAAAACGCCTTAAGTTTGCTGATGTTTACTCCGACAGTTCATGTTCACCACCTACTTCAAGACCTGGAACTCCGATAAAAGTTCACCAGACACATTGTCATTTTTGGTCGTCATCCGAGGATGAAGATATTATGTCCACCAAGAAGACATAGTATTTTTGGTGGACAAAGGGGTTTATTTTATTTTAATTTACTTTTCAATGATACTGCGTTGGCTTTTTTTTATCCTTTCTTCTGAGACGATTGGATTAATATTATAGAAAAAAGATTCTATTATTATATTAAAATTGTTGCTAAACTACACTTTTAGTACATTCGGTAGACATCTGTGTCTTTTCGGTGGACCTATAAAAACGTTTTTTTTAAATAACTATTCTAATTGTTAAGTTTGATCTCAAACAATAATTTATTATTGTTACAATTGACCTCTTTTATTAAATAAAGGACGAATTCTTTAAAAATAACTGATTTTGTTTTATTTTTTCATCTGAACCCTGTTTTGACAATGACCCTTATATATAGGTTGGGTGAAGTAATAGGCAATATTCTTAGCAAAATAAAATCAGATTTCAATTGATAACTCATTATTGTTCCAGTGAAAGTATATTGTTTTTGTATTTGTTAATTAGTAGGTAACCCGTGCAAAGTATTAGCACAGTAAATCTTTGATTTTCAATCATTTAAAATTTCATCGTCAAAATTTATATATTTTTATATATTTTAATTTGTATATTTTTCCTATGTAGCGATCCAGAAAAGCTTTAAAACGATGCCTCATTTATGTACATTAATAAATTTTGAAGGAAATTATGACTTACCGACAAAAATGCCCTTGAGGAATAATATATATGAAATGGCATTTGGACAAGTTTTCAATCAATTCAAGCCACGGTGGCTTGAATTGATTGAAAACTTGTCCAAATCTCAATATTCTTTTCAATTCGTTGTATACGTGGGTTGACTTATCAAAATATTATAAAGCCATTTGTGTTGTTATAAGAAAACCACATTCAATTTCATTCAAGTCAGAGTATTTTTATGGTTCAGTGGCTAAAAATGATAAAAGCGAAACCCGGAGGATCACTTCATTTTGTGTCCAACTGTTTGCCAAGACCATTTTAGCTCCAAGGGACGACCTACACACGTGCCTTACGTGTGTAGGTCGTTCCTAAAGCTAAAATCAAGTACGGCCATTTATTTTGATACTGGCAAATACAAATAAATGGGATACTTCACACTGACATAGACTCCTGAAATTTGGCAAGAAGCATGGTCTTAGAAACCAATAAAGTCAAGCCTGAAAATTTTTAGTATTTTAGTTTTACTTACACAGTCCTAGTAATTTGTAAGTGAGGAATTGACCGTCACTTAAATCGATTTAAGGAAGAGATTTTGTTTGCAACTGCAGCTTGGTTTGTTCTAAGGATAAAAAATACATTCCAACTAAGTAAAGACTGATTTACACGGTGCAATTTAATAGCCTATGGCTTTAATTAAGTTGAAGTAACAATAAAAATTGCATTGTCTAAACACCATTTTGACGATGGAAGTCATTTGTTGCACCAATTTTATTGTATGACATAGGCAATTAAATTGCACCGTGTGAATCAGTCTTAACTCATGTTGCGGGTGGCCCGATACGCACTTGGCCGGTTACTGTATTTTTATTTAATGGCAGTCTTATACTCAATCAATTTCACTCCATTTATTATATTTGAAGCGACGCCGAGACGCTTTATCAATCACTTTACAGAAGACTTCAATCAAATGTATTTTTATTTTATTTATTGTCAATACAGCCGCTATTTCGCCACGTCATACTTGATAGCAAGTTTTCTATGAATTTAGACTTGAAAAACTGGAGTTATCAAATCTGCCTTTTAAGGTACCCGAAAAATTACGACAGTGTTGGGCCCGTGGCACCAAAAACTTTCCAAATTCCCTACGTTTTCTTGCAAAATTGTTTTTTTTTTCACACCGTTCTGGAGAAATTTTTCTCGAGTGAAATGTGCCCCTTTATAAATTGCAAAGCAGCGGCACGGATAACTTTTGTAACGATGTTCGCGTCAACTCGAAAAATTGCCAATTGACAATTTAGGGGATAATTTGTGAAGAAAATAATAATTTGTAGGCTCCAATGTAGCGAATATTGTAGCTCTCGTAGTAGGGTTAACACAAAGAACAGATTTAGCTATCTCAATAAGTGGGAACCGAAGTTGATAATAAAAATTTAAATACATGTTTATGTAATTATGTTGGAAAAAAATATATCGATTTTGTTCCCATAGTTATAATAACTGTTCAATTATAGATTTTCTTTCCAATAGATATCATCATCATCCTTTTATCGTCCCACTACTGGGTACAGGTCTCCTCTCATACAGAGGTCGATTAAGCGTAATCACCACGCTTGCTCAAAAATAGTTATAATACCTGTTTGTTGTTTGTCGGTCTCCGTGGCGCAGCGGTCAACCCGCCTGCCTGCGACGTGGAGGCCCCGGGTTCGATCCCCGGCCAGGTCATGATGGGAAACGATCTTTTCCTAATTGTCCTAGGTCTTGGATGTTTATCTATATATGTATCTATTATAAAATATAGTATCGTTGAGTTAGTATCCCATAACACAAGTCTCGAACTTACTTTGGGGCTAGCTCAATCTGTGTGATTTGTCTGTATATAAAAAAAAAAAAAATAAATTATAGATTACATTTGCAATACTTCTATATCCCTATACAATCAACTTTGCAGTGTGGCATCCATGCTGTATTATGGAGAATGGTGCTGCCTAACTTCGTCACATCAGATACATACCTCTACTAAAACTTTGAAACAATATTATTATAATTAAGCTCGATAAAATAACTGAATTCCTATAAAGCTGGAATACTCAATTTACGAAGACTACAATTCCATTCATCCTACAGCATTTTTACAATCTAATACCTACCAAGTAGGTAAAAAATATTATAAGGAATATTATAGGTAGGTCTACAATTCATCAAAACCAGAATAAATAAAGCCAGAATAAAAAAAAAATGAAATGGAGACAGAATAGTGGTAGGTCATAATAGCGGCAGCTGGGAGAAGTTACCACCCACCAGACAAAGTCTTGCCGCCAAGCGATTCGTCGGCATGATGTCTGGTGAAGCCGTGCGAAGAACGGATCTGAGCAGTTGTCTTGCGATGTGTGCCGGGTAAGATATTGATATTATATTGTATTAAATGTACTTGCTTCAGGCTAAGTCTTTATCTTCTGTAAAATATTCCTTACGCCTAGCCTACGCTCCAGTTCCCCACAGTACCTACCTATAATTTTAAGGATGTAGGTATTCTTCTTGATCATTTTCTTGATATAGACATTAATTTACTAGCTGCACCCCGCGGTTTCGATCTCGGGGGAATATCTGAATAAAAGGTACTTATACTATACTTCAATTCTAGTTAAAAATACTTGTTTACCGAAATTCACCGAAATCCGTTCAGTACTTTTTGCGTGAAAGAGTAACAAACATCCACAAACAGAGTTATCGTCGTCATAAACTTTCGCTTTTATAATATGAGTAGGATGTAGAAATGTGGTGTGAAATAAATCAGTATCTTAGTTATTTTCATAAATAACATTCATCATCAACCTTTTTATCATCCCACTGCTGGGCACAGGTCTCCTCTCATATAGAGAAGGATTGAGCGTAATCACCACGCTTGCTCAATACGGGTTGGCGGTTTCAGACCTAAAGTCCAGGTTTCCTCAAGATGCTTTCCTTCACACTTAGTCATTGGTGTGCAAGATATACTAAGAAAGTACATATAACTTTTAGAACAGTAACATTGGTACTTGCCTGACCTGGAATCGAACCCGCGCACTCATACCTGAGAGGCTGATGTTTTATCTACTAGGCCACCACGACAGTAAATGACATTACAATATACATAAATGACATTAATTGTCCTAAACTAGCAACATTTTACCGAGATAAATTTCATAGCATGTGAAAGATACACCAACATCAACGTTTTCAAACTCACCAGTCACGGGAAATCCCGCCCGTCTGCCTGTATCCTAAGTCATGTTATTATGCCACAAAATGGGTTCCCCTATAACGTATTATAGTGACATTAGGACATTTGAAGATTATTTGTTTGGGAACCAAGCTTTCCTGAGATTACGATGAAAATGATTTTTATTGGGGTGTTGGAATAGATTCATATATATCGTTATTAAAGTAAAGAATGTGGGTGTCTTTAGAATAATAAGATGTAAATGCCTTTGCAGTTTTGGCTTGCTATGATTCGTTCACCTCGGTTTCAGAGCTCTGGATGTGCAATAGAAAACTTTTACTGCGATTTATTTTGATTGTGAGGATTATTTATTTTGATAAGGGGTGTAATAGGAAGCAACACATGTAACAAGGTCAGAGGATCATAATGATCCCTGGTCGGGAGACAACATCGAACTTCCGGCCACCATAGGCGCGGGCTTGCGGGCGGTGAGCAGTGGGCAGCTCGCCGCTCGGTAAGGACCAGTCGCCCGATTCAACGGCGCATTGTGTTTCACGCACGCCTCAAAGAGATGTCAGCACATCGTGATGATCATCATCGACCGATGCCTCCTGGCTCAGCGTTGCGGGTTGGTTTAAAAAGAAACCGTGGCCCTGGCCTACAGGTACGTGAAGGAGGGTGGGTTTTATTTAGTAAAAGTCTTACATGCTCTTCCGATCCGCCCAGAGCGGGAGAGGTCATTTGATGATTTTCCATCCGACACAAAAATAAAAAGTAAAAAAAACTAAAACCCAACTACGACATTTTTCATGTTTGGAAAACCGCAGTCACACGTTATCAAAGTGCTACGGTAGGTAGGTATATGTAACGTGTGACTACGCCTTTCCAAACATGAAAATTTATTTCTACATAGTGAATATGGCATACTTCAGAATAGTATTGTAAGACATTATTGTCAATTTACAACGAAGGCATCTTGGTAGAGTCTACTGTGTCCATTTACTTGCAACTATATTAGCAACTTTGTTCAGTTCAGTATTCTGAAAATCTTGTTTTATACTTTTTCGGCGTCGTTTTTTGTCGTAGTTGGGTTTTAGTTTTTTTACTTTTTATTATTTGTACTATTTTGGTGTTAAAGTGTATTTGTGGCGCATAATATTAACAAAAGTTAAATTGACGAACTAAAAACTAGGTAGTTAACATACGACATCTCTTTTGACTTATGTATCGGCGTATAGTAATATGTAGAGATGTCCTATTTTACTATTTCGTAGCGCTTGGATCGTAGCGCGTATAGCAACGGTTTCCCCGTATGAAGCTCCCGGTTTTTCGTAGTAGCGACGCACATTTGCGTCGATGGCACCGAATGGGTCATGAATTAGTGGATGAGGTCGTTAGTATAAATAGATTGGATGTTTTTCTAACGGTGGTAGGCCATAACATCGGCTGCCGGCAGAAGTTACCACCCACCAGACAAAGTCTTGCCGCCAAGCGATTCGTCGTGTTCCAGCATGATGTCTGGTGAAGCCGTACGGAGGACGCGTCTGAGCACTTTGTGTTGCGTTGTGTGGCGAGTACGATGCGCCAAATGTTGTTGTGTCGGGAGTTTGGTCGTGGAGAGTCTTCAGATCAATCTCCCTCTGGCGCAGCATCGTTGGTCGTGTTGGTCTTGGGTTTAACATTGCATCACCTGGCTCAACTGGCGTCATCCTTGCTATTCCTAAGTTTTTTAAGTAAATAGGCTTAATAAACTAGTGCGCTTTACCATCAACGATTGCGTCACTGCTTACCATCAGGCAGGATTGCAGTCAAGCGCTAGTTTATAATTATTAAAAAAAACATATATTAAGAGGACCTGGGAAGATTTCTTAATCTATCTAATTCTGCTAACGATTGACTGTCATGTGGATTTTTAAGTAATTTATTATGATCCAAGGCACTTATAAATACTTCCTCTATGGTTTTAACTCTACTGAGAGCGACATAGGTCTGTCCTTTAGCAAACAATGACTTTCCTAGATCTGTAACTTTTTTATCTAGAGTACAACCTTGTAATTTATGTACAGTACAACCCCAAGAAAGAATCAGTGGGAGCATTTTACGCTGAATTTGCCCAGAACCTCTCAAGCCGTCAAATCCAGTGAGGCAAGGCTCGATTTTGATAAGTCCGTTAATATCTGCTTTTATGGATGCGTCGTCAAATTGTATGAGAACAGCGCTTGGCTGTTCTCCTGTTCCAACTGATCGCGCCGAAGAGCAGGCCATTCGAAGGCCTTCACCACTCCCATCGCTCCGTTTACCAAACCCTGGTTTACATTCAAATTTCTACGAAGCATTACTAGGGATTATGTAGAAACATGTAGTACTCGTGAAGCTCTTTCAGATGATACCAAATACGGTATATTTATTTTAATTTTATATTAACATAGAACTTTTTGTCCGCTAGAGGGCGTAATACTAAATTTGGTGACAAGCTTTATAGCTCATAACCAACAGAATATCAAGGCCCTTCTAATGGTTCTGCAGTGGTCTTATTCTGATAAGTAGTAAAGAAGCTATCTACGAACGAAAAGATGTGAATTATATGCAATCAGCCCATGAATACAGGTAAAGTCACAAGCAAATGCTAGTAATATATATATATTCAAAATGTACAAGTAAAGCCCTTTCAAATGATACCAAACACGGCATATTTATCTTAACTTTATTTTTTTACTCTGTATATTTTGTCCGCTAGAGGGCGCCACGTTAGATTTTGTGAAACTCCATATAGCCTATAACCAGCAGACAATTAAGACGCTTCTAATGATATATCATTTATCGAATTCGAATAAGTAGTTTAGAAGTTACGAGGGAACAGATGAACATACATACATACATACATACATACATACATAGCCTGTCAAAATCATAACCCTCCTTTTGCTTTGCCGTAGTCGGGTAAAAAGGTCTGAGTTGTTTGAGGAAGACATTCCGCTATGCTTTAGAAGTTATTTTATGATACAGTGAATTTTAATCTTCTGATTAATACTAATAACTATTTACTATTCAAGCACAGACTGACAGTGGCAGTGGAGCAAATTTCTCATAGAACTGATGACTGATGGAGTAGTAAGGTTCTGGAGTGGCGGCCACGTACCGGAAGATGCAGCGTAGGGAGGTCCTCAACAAGGTGGACCGATGATCTTGGGAATAGGACGCCGATAGATGCGGGCACAAGACCGGTCATCGTGAAAAGCCTTGGGGGAGGCCATTGTCCAGCAGTGAACCTCTATAGGCTGAAGAAGAAGAAACACAGACTGTATGAACTACCTACTAACCTACCTACCTACTAACTAAACTGGAATATCAGCTATCCCAATCTCACAAAACACGCGAATTTAGAAAACCAAGAGTTATTCCGTTCCACACTACGATTGTTCCGAATCGTACCTTTGAGTTTCCCTTCCCGGCTATATTTCTTGATCCCCTGTCCGAAGCACAATATAGGTGTGCTGTTAATCTTTTTATGTCGACTGCATTATTTTACGTGGGTTCCCTACTTTATCTAAGGTGCTTAGGCAGTATCTTGTTGGATTTTTTGTGAAATAAAAGGTTAACGCTAGTGTATGGAGTATTAAGTAAATTGGGTGATGTATATTTTGGGATTTATCTGAGTTGGGATGTTAAGGGTCAGGTTGGAGGATACAAGTAAGTATAACGGATCTTCATAACTTCTATGAGGTTGTTGTTATGTGACTAGCACCCTAAGTGGGTAACACGGTATACAACGTGTAACAAAAAGGGTATATACATATCAAGGGCATGGCATCTTTAGATGATATCAAACGATATCGGAAGGGTTTCAACTCAAAATAAAATACTCAAAAAATTGGTACCAAATTTTCGGTTTCGTGTGTTTCTTAAAATCAAATCATAACAAACGTGGCAGCACACTACATACGTTAATAACTACTCGTTACCCGTCACGTTACTTGCCAAAATCCGATAAATGTCGTCAATATCTCTGTGCGACTAGTATGATAGTAGCCTATCACAGGCGGTGTTTTTCCTCATAACTTCCTAACATAAAGAGATAGGATTAAAAAACCCTTCAAATATCGTTTGATATCATGTGAAGATGCAATGCCTTTCTTATGTATATACCCTTTATGTTACACGTTGTATAGTAGTACAAATTGAGAGCAATTTGAAGTATATTGCTAATCCATTGCTCCATATGTTCTAAAAATGTGTCTGCTCAACGACGTAAATAACGCAATGAATCTTGTTGAACTGTCAAAATGAAATCCATTGCTACTGACATGTTATGCAATTACACTCCATATCTTTAAGATTCTAGTTGTGATATTCCACCTCTGTAAAGTCATGAAAAATAGGTGAATTGCTTTTGGTAATACGGTTTTTACTAAGCGGTAAAGTGTACCTGACAGATATATCAATTACTTTCTATCTTCGGGGGATTCGACCTTGTGTAAAAAGTAAATATTATATGTGGCGATCAATATTACATCATTCTAGCATGATCTGTCCATTATAAAAAGATAGAACAAATTATCAAAAAAAAAAATGTAAGGTCTTCTACGAGTACATGGCATGCGGTTTATTTTTTATAAAAATTGCACCCTATATGTAAATCATATCCAAATAAAAAAATGTGCTACTACTCGAGTGCAAAAACAAAAAATATCGCACTTCAATCACTGGCCATTTTTCCAGCACTGTCGGATTTTCGAGCACAAGGTTGTTACATGGATCTCTCGAAGCCGCAAACTGGGTTATAGACTACTGGTAGATACCAGTTGGGTAAAACCAAGCTTGTGGCTTGATGGATAGATATGCTTCTATACAACAAGATCTCTAAAAAAACACCACTGTTTTGCGCCTCATGATATAAGTCTTACACGTACACTAAAAGAACACACTTCCAAATTTTAAAAATTACAAATATATTTTATGATATATGAATCCTTGTAAAACTTGCTATAAATCTAATTGAACGACTAATGTTTTCATTTATTCTCTTCCTCCCTATAAAAGAAAACCCCGCTAAAAAGAAGCAGTAGAATATTACTGCTCCTTTTCTAGCAGGGTTATTTTTAAATTAGAACTATTACTGGCAAAACGCGGATATTATGTAGGAGAACCCCCGCCCAATGCTTCTCAAGGCGTGATATTAAATTAGAATGCACACAGTTACCCAAAAATAAGATTAAACTTTCGTTTATTTCCTTCAGTTTACGGCCCCAACCTGAACACTGCTTGGGTTCAAACTCACGTTCAAAAAGAAAGTGCAAGCACCCTTCCCATTCGTATTCAATACACACCCCAAGACGTGTCCCAAAATTTTTAAATTCCTCTGCCACCGCAATCACGAACCCTCGACAATTGACCGCGATCGACTTTACGGGACGAATTTGGAAGTTTTTTTGTGGGAAAAATGCAATTAAAAAACTTTTTTAATACCTACGTTAACTGTTACATTCCAAAGAATTACATCACTACTTTGATCTTTTTCATAAATGACAATGGCTATGTTAATTAAATTAGCATAGTCTAATTGGCTATGTAATGTTCCCATTATTGGGAAACAGGCCTCCTTACTGTGGGAGAGAGTAGGCCTATGACGTTCATTTCAAGATTTGGAGTCAAGGGTGAGGTTTGTTTAGAGTGCTATAGTTTCGGTAAATATTATATTATTAACTTATTAAACGTGAAATTTAATTTATACGAAGCGATATTTAAATAAACCAATCTACTGAAAACAAAATACACTTCTTGTATCGACACCCCTTTTAATTTTTAGCTTCATTTTTTTAATTATTTACCGTTAAAGCGTCAATAGAAATACGAAATCTGTGAAAATTTCTGCTGGCTACATATAACGGTTTACTGACAGACAGGGAGACGGACAGCGCAGGCTTATATGAAAGTAGGGTTCCAATGGTATCTTCTGGCTAGGGTACCCTCAATTAGAGATATTTTTATGTATAAACATATCGTGCATTTACCAGTACCCTATGCATTTTCTATTTCCTTTTACTTGCGAATGGGAAAATATCAAATGACATCTCCCGCTCTAGCTGGAACGGAAGGGCATGTCAGACTTTTACTGACTAAACCCACCCGTGTTCCTTCACTTGCCTGCACTCTAGGGGCCACGGCATCTCTTTTGAACAGCCCGCGGCATCTTCTATCTTCAGTCCACCACACAATTCTTACCCCAAGCAGTCAATACCCAGGAGTGCGAAGAAAAAATCAACGCAAAATTGAATTTCCGACAGTTAGATTAGCATAAAGACGGCGCGAACTGTAATCATTGCTCCGGCGCATCGTGACTTGAATGTCGAATGTTGGAAAGTACAGTCGGTCATGAAAATAGAGTTTTTTATATATGGCATCTCGTAGTTGACCTTGCGAGTTTGTGACTACTTAGCTGGACTATCTAGTTATTTTATTTATTTATATTTTCTTTATTGTATACCAAAAACTTACATCGAACCAAATACATTCAACATAACAAAACATACAATGGGCGGCTTTATCACTGATGTGATCTATTAAAGGGAAGCTAAGAATGTACAGATTCTACTGGACCACAAATGGGACTTTCGTTGGTGAAAATATTATTAACACAATATACTAAAACAGATACACAAACACGTACATATACACAAATAAATATATAGATACTGAACTTAACAGGTAAGCAAATAAATTAGCCAAAAAGTGTGTTGAACAAGATCATAATGACAAGTAGTGTTCCTTCACAAATATCTTGAATTACTGCAACGACTTTATTTCAATTGGCAATGCATTCTACAAACAACGGGCCTTAACAGTGAAATGTGAAGTGTGTAGGTATTTGCCTTAAATAAATTTAATCCCTGCAGCCAGGGGCATAGAAACTAAACTAACGTAACCTGTGGGTCGAGGGTTGAGCCTCGGCTTAAGTCATCGATAGATCGACGTTAGGAGGCTAGGACGCGTAGATAATTAAAAAAAATCGTTTTGGTAAAAATGTGTACAAGTAAAAAAAAGAATTTCGCAAATCGGTCCAAGCATCTTACGAGTAATCGGTGAACATACATAAATAAAAATATCAAATAGTATTAAATACGTGTCATAGTATCAAATATCCATCCATATTTACTCACGTTTTTTTTTTTTTTTTATATTATAAACTAGCGCTTGACCGCAATCCTACCTGATGGTAACAGTGACGCAATCGTTGATGGTAAAGGGCACTAGTTTATTAAGAGCCTATTCACTCTAGCCTTGAAGACACTCAAATTGTAGTCCGACGGAAACACCGCCGGAAACATTCGCATTTTAATATCAGTAGGATTATATGGTTTAGACTGAACAACGATAGTGTAACTAGTCGTTATTTCAATTATTTTTGAGGAAAATTAATAATCCATTCAGGTGAACATTTCCGAGTAAACTACTTTCATAATCCATTAATATAAAGTGCGTATGTTTGTATGTCTGTCTGTATGTATGTGTCCGAAGTTGCTCAAAACCCTCACCACAATAGATAATCATATAGATCTGGATGCGCTGAGTTAAAAAAAAAACACAAAAAAAAACAAAACAAAGAATTTTGTTTTTGTCTCGGTCCTATACTTTAATTTAGAAACAAATTTTGTGTGTAGCCACAAAATATATTACACATGAGATACACAATTACATACAGTATGAAATTACACAGTATTATGAAGAATGATTGGTAAAAATGTATTGAGTACATTTTTTGAGGCTGACTGTACATACAGTCTATCAGATGGTAGGTCGTCATTTCTTTTGTAATTTATTAAATTGGGATCTGATAGTAAAGGACAGTCTTTTTTGTGGTTGTGAAGATTAGGAGGGCAGATCGACAAGGAACTGTGACCCGGATGTTAGACAAGGGTTTAGGTTTAGATGTCCCAAACACAGAGTTTGTTCTTATGATCATTCAGATTAAGATATTAGTGCCGATTTTGTTGTTCACAACCTAATTTTAAGTTGAATGCATCTTTTTTAGGGTTCCGTACCTCAAAAGGAAAAAACGGAACCCTTATAGGATCACTTTGTTGTCCGTCTGTCTGTCTGTCTGTCTGTCTGTCAAGACCCTTTATCTCAAGAACGCGTGGACGTATCAAGCTGAAATTCACATGAAATACTGAAGTCTATTGTCCCTTTAAGCTGAGAGAATATCAAACTTCTAAGCCAAGCCAATTAAAAGATACAGCCGATTATGTCGATATTTTCAACAAATTTTCGACACTCGCAAAGGAATCAAAACCTACGGGAGACTTCCCGTAAACTCAGAATCTTGAAATTTGGGATGAAGCATTGTCATATAATGCAAATATAGGAAAAATTACGAGAATCACATTTTTTCAGTTAATATAATATAATAAAAATATTTTAATAAAATGAAACTTACTACCTTATTTCTCACGAACGAATAAAGGTATCAAATTGAAATTTATACCGAATACCTAGGTCCATTGTCCCTTTAAGCAGTGAAAAAAATCAAACTTCTAAGTTAACGCGATCAAAAGATACAGCCGATTATGTCGGTATTTTCAACAAATTTTCGACACTCGCAAAGGAATCAAAACCTACGGGATACTTCCCGTAAACTCAGAATCTTGAAATTTGGCATGAAGCATTGTCATATAATGCAAATATAGGAAAAATTACGAAAATGAAATTTTTTTAGTTAATATAATATAATAAAAATATTTTAATAAAATGAAACTTACTACCTTATTTCTCACGAACGAATAAAAGTATCAAATTGAAATTTACACCGAATACCTAGGTCTATTGTCCCTTTAAGCAGTGAAAAAATCAAACTTCTAAGTTAACGCGATGAAAAGATACAGCAGTTTATTTATACCGACACCTTAGACGAATTTCCGTTTCGTCACGCTAGCGTCATAAATTGTAAACCGCTACGTTTGTACGGCGGAACCCTCGGTGTGCGAGTCCGACTCGCACTTGGCCGGTTTTTTCTTTCCGACTGCCTCCGTGGCGTACGCGGACGCTGCACAAGGAGGTGCGGGTTCGATCGCCGCGCAGTGCAATTATTTTTTTTTTTTTTTATAAATATATAAACCAGCGCTTGACCGCAATCCTGCCTGATGGTAAAGCAGTGACGCAATCGTTGATGGTAAAGCGCACTAGTTTATTAAGAGCCTATTCACTCTAGCCTTGAAGACACTCAAATTGTAGTCCGACGGAAACACCGCCGCTGGCAAATTGTTCCAGTCCCTCGATGTACGCGGTATAAAGGAGGAGGCGAAACGCTTCGTCCGGATCGTAGTGGTGTTAACAACGTAAGGGTGGAAACCAGCTGTACGACGGTTCGTCCGCTGGTGGAACGGAGATGGGGGAATTAAATCATGCAATTCCCTCGCACACTCCCCGAAATGCATCCTATAGAACACCGAAGGCTGGCTTCTCTACGCCTTTGGAGACCAACTCGAGTTAGATCAGGGTCACCAATCAGCCTCTTTGCACGTCTCTCCACTGAATCCAAAGTGGCCAGGTGACACTTGGCAGCACCAGCCCAAATGTGGCTGCAGTACTCCACACACGAACGGACCTGTGCTTTGTATAACATTAGAAGCTGCCCAGGTGTGAAGTACTGCCGGACCTTTGCGATAACGCCAAGTTTCCTGGCAGCCACCTTGGCCTTGGACTCAATGAACCGCCCAAAGTTAAGGTTCGAGGAAATCTCAACTCCCAAAAGCTGAAGGCGGTCGGAACACTCCAAGGACACATTCCGAAAAGTAGGGGCCAAGGTGAACGGGCTCCTATTGGCGGTGAAAAGACACGCCTGTGTTTGGCGGCATTGAATGCTACAAGATTGGCATTGCCCCATTCGGAGACTGCCTGCAGTGCAACACTCGTTCGCTCAACCATGGCCTCTCTTTCGGACCGGATTGATTCCCTACTAGCCCGAGCATCCGGCAGGTATCTCTCTACAACTGTGCTGTCATCTGCATACCCATAGATACCGGGCATCAGCAGATCGTTAATATGCAGCAGGAACAGAGTTGCAGAGAGAACAGACCCCTGAGGAACACCGGCATTAGTTGACATGGGCTCAGAAGAGCATCCGTCGACAACAACTCGGAGGACCGTTCAGTCAGGAAGTCTTTTACCCAGCCAGTCAGGCTAGGGGAAATGCCGTACGCTGGAAGCTTACTCAAAAGGCCAGCGTGCCATACCCGGTCGAAGGCCTTCGAGACATCAAGGGAGACAGCAATCGCTTCCCCATTCTTCTCGAGGGCCTCGCCCCACAAGTGAGTGGCATACACTAGTAGGTCCCCAGTTGACCGATTGCGGCGAAACCCGTACTGTCGGTCACTGAGGAGATCGTTACCTTCCAGGTATGCCAAGAGGCGCGAGTTCAATACACGCTCCATAATTTTGCAAAGTATGGAGGTGATCGAAATCGGCCGATAGTTGGCAGGATCGGCACGACTACCCTTCTTGGGCACAGGCTGCACGTTAGCAAGCTTCCAGGACTTGGGCACTATACCAGTCCTAAATGAGAGGCGATACAAGCGCGTCAATACAGGAGACAACTCGGGCGCACATGCTTTAAGAACAATCGCTGGTATACCATCCGGACCACTAGCCTTATTCACGTCCAGACGACACAGTACTCTCAGAACCTCCTTGTTTCTAATGCGAACCTCAGGCATTGAAGCTCCGCAATGAGGTAAATTAGGTGGAGTAGCACTGCCAGTATCAAGACGCGAATTATGGGCAAAGAGAGAAGCAAAGAGACCTGCTTTCTCTCTTGCCGTATGAGCCAGTGTTCCATCAGGCCTAACCAGCGGAGGCAGTGAGGGCCGACAGAAGTTCGCCTCAACCGATTTGGCAAGGGACCAAAAAGATCTGCTACCGGATGGCTGCGCAGATAACTTGTTGCCAATATGGGTAATGCGGTCGAAGCGAGCCTTCTTGAGCGCCTTCTTGTAGGACTTGGCAGCACGGTTAAAGGCTCTCTTCTTTGAGCTTAGATCCGGAGCTCCGCGGTCACGAGCGTCAACCCAGGCGAGAAATGCCGTGTGCTTACGCTGTTCAGCTTGGACACAATCAGCATTGAACCATGGGCGAGCCGAGCCACCGACGGGCACGTCATTGAATGGGATAAAATACTCCATAGCTTGACGCACCACATCGGTTATAGCGTCCGCACAGCTCGAAGGATTGTCAGAAGAGAAGCATACCTGCTGCCAAGGATAAGACGCAAAGAAGTGGCGCATCTCATCCCAATCCGCTGACCTGTATCGCCACATTCGCCGTTCACCACGAGAGTCGTGATCTGGTGGGGAGAAGGACGATACAGACTTCACCAGACAGTGGTCTGAAGTTCCCAACGGTGAGGAAACTGTTACAACACATCTGTCCGGATCAGTGGTCAGCAGAAGGTCCAAACAGTTGGCAGTATGGCCAGCTACATCAGGCACCCTAGTCGCTTGCTCTACCAGCTGGGAAAGGCCCATAGAAAGCGCGAAGTTTCGCGCTTCTCTCCCAGCGTGGTCGGTCCTCTGGTATGGGAAGAGCCAGTCCTGGTGGCAGGCGTTGAAGTCCCCCAGAGCGACGAACTGAGCGTCAGGGTGCCGATGCAGCGCATTGTCAGCAGCCTCACTGAGGTGGTCAAATAAACGAGTCGTCTCCTGATCACCGCTGTGCGATCGGTAGACACAGGTGTAAACAATTTTGTCCACACCAGTGTCAACCAACAGCCATAGGGACGAGAAGTGAGGGTCTTCGAGGTGACGGAGGCGCCGGCAACAGATGTCATTGCGGACATACACACAGACCCCGGCACGCTGCAGGAAATGATGCTCCAAAGAGTATCCCGGGTAGCCGAGGTACGCCGCGTCAGTCGGACATCTGATCTGGGTCTCCGTCAAGAAAAGTAGGTGGGGCTTTTCAGTCTCAAGGTGGTAATGGACTGCATCGATATTGGAGTGCAAACCTCGGATGTTTGAGAGGTGCACTATGAACGAGAGGACGTGCGCCCGCTGTGCACACCTACTTTTCCTTTTGTAACTTTTCATATTAAGTTTATATACTGAGTGAATAGGAAGGAAGACGGCAGTTGAGTGAGGTGATGCAATGATAAACCCAACAATACGACCAACGATGCTGGGCCAGAGGGAGATTGTTCTGGAGACTGCGGGGACGCCCGAACCCCCCCAGGGATCGCCATCGGGTCCTCTCGTCCGGTCGCCAACCGGCACGATGGGGCCACCCTGGGATTTTTCGCAGTTGGCGGGGCAGCCTTTCGTATGTGGCTGGCACACTACTTGGGCCCCAACTACCTGCGGTCGGCCAGCGGAGAACCGTGCTTCGGATCCCGCTACCCTCCACGAACAAACTCCCGACACAACACCATCTGGCGCATCGCACCCGGCACACATCGCAACACAACTGCTCAGACCCGTCCTCCGAACGGCTTCACCAGACATCATGCCGGAACACGACGAATCGCTTGGCGGCATGTCTTTGTCTGGTGGGTGGTAACTTATGCCGGCGGTTGATGTTGTGACCTACCACCGAGAAAAATTTGTATGCATGAATATGAATATTTGCACTGGTCTAGTCGTGCCTCCGAAAGCACGTTAAGCTGTTGGTCCCGGTTGCCATACGAATATGTAATGGCAGTCGTTGCGGGTTGTTGGAGCCCTCAACAGTCTGACAATTGGTCTAACTGCAATACTTCGATATCACCTTCGGGTTGTGGAGGTCAGACGGCAGTCGCTTCACGGAAAATATCGAAGTTTAGCCAAAATCAGCAGTTAGACTGATAAAGCGGACCCCAGACTCAAAGCTGAAAAAAAAGCTTCGGATGCGACTGGAATTAACGCTGAGATGATGATTATGATCTTTTTCTTTCCATTTATATAAGAAAAGGACAGAAGATAAAATGTCAGTTTAGACCTATCAAATTAGTGCGCTCCTGACATAAACTGGCGTATTTTTAGTCGCCATGTTTATAATCGCGTCTAAACAGTCTATGGAGTATCTTTAATTTGTCAGGATTAAATTAAAATGTTATCTTCTATCCTTTTCTTAACAAAATGGAAAGAAAAAGATGCAGATAACGTAAAATTAGTTTAGTTTGTAAACAACAGAATCGGCGCCACTGTATGACGCAACTATTGCTTAAAATATTTTATGGACTAGAAGTTAGCGCTTTGAAGGTCCCTGGCATTTTATTAAGCACACAAATGTACAGGACGGAACTGTCCGTCCACCATTTCATTTATTTTAAATATATTTTTTTCAAAATGGCTGCCACCCGTTACGTCTATTTGTAAATCAAAAGCTGATATCAAAACACACAGAAAACATAATATGTCCCAATTCAAAAACAAACCAAAACTAAACAACCTATATGAAGAAAAGCCAGGCAGAGCGAGTCGTGTCATACTTGCGTCCTTTTTATCTTGAGACTTTATTCCAATATTTATGTTCTTCACACTCTAAGAATCTGCGATCTTCTAACAACCTTCTTTTACTCTGTCCTACACATACGTCTGACTTTGTATACTTTTTATTTCATATCCAAACCATTCTTCTGTGGAATGCGCTTCTTCTTGATATCAGGATGGCTGCCAGTCGGTTTGCGTTTAAGCGGAAATTGCAGAGTTAATTTTGCAACAATTAGGGTAGAGTCATTTCAACACCTCTCTCCCAAATTTTCAGTTTTGTATGTATATATTTAGTATATATTTTGGAAATAGTATGTATGTGTATACAACGTGTAACAAAAAGGGTATATACATACCGAGGGCGTGGCATCTTTAGATGATATCAAACGATATCGGAAGGGTTTCAACTCAAATAAAATACTCAAAAAATTGGTACCAAATTATCGGTATCGTGTGTTTCTTAAAATAAAATCATAACAAACGTCGCAGCAAACTACATATGTTAATAACTACTCGTTACCCGTCACGTTACTTGCCAAAATCCGATAAATGTCTTCAATATCTCTGTGCGACTAGTATGATAGTAGTCTATCACAGGCGGTGTTTTTCCTCATAACTTCCTAACATAAAGAGATAGAATTAAAAAACCCTTCTAATATCGTTTGATATCATGTAAAGATGCCATGCCTTTGTTATGTATATACCCTTTATGTTACACGTTGTATAGCTTAGCATTTATTTAAATAGTGTTATCAGCTTTTATTTTTCTTTATATTTTTTTCAATTAAAGCACCTGCCATCTAAGGCATTAAGTCCGCCTCCGAAAGAATAAATAAATGTCCAGCCGATACTGGTGTTGTCGTATTCGGGCGTTGAGTTCCCTAAAATATGTTTGAACTAAAAAGCCCGGATGTACGCGTCATATCCGTGAACGGATGCCGTCGGTCAGGCCTCGGCGTTGGGAAAGCCGAACTTTCCATGTCAGGTCGTTTTCCATTTAAAATTGTAACACAGCATAAAAATTGGAGATTATAAACTAAACTAATTAATATGCATGCCCGAAATAGTAAAAACAATAGTAATGGCCTCACGTAGACCTATGTTTGTTAGTAAGTTTGAATGTACCTATGGTGTCCGACGTAGGAGCACTATACCCATAACAATATTAAAATAAAATAATATAAACAAATGAGTTACTTAATGTAAACAAAGGCGCGAGCCATCAAGTTTGCGGTAACAAATTCTAACAAAAAATAAAATAAAAAATATCTGGTTGCACTCCGGGATTGGTCGCAGAGGTGAAATCTTGAACATTAAATTGCAGGCTGTAAGTATAAACACGCATGAGACCAATCCAAAAACGACTTAAACAAAACAGCAGGAGCAGCTATTTTAATTAATTATCTCCTTGCTGTAGAATGAGAAAAAGATATTACTTCCTATCCTACATCGTGCCAGGAGTTTACTCTCCTTCAATTTTACGAATTTTCAATCAGGTTACATGACCTGGCATGATCATCATTATGATGATCATTATCATTGTGACACATCCCAAAAAATGCACAACCCCGCTAAAGAAATTTCCACTAAAAAAAAAAATAGTAGAGTAGGTTCCATGTTTCCGGAATATTTACGGTCAAAGTTCATTATGGACATCATTTTTTTTTTACTTTTTCATAATTATAAGATAGTGCAAGACCGTAATCTCGCCTGATGGTAAGCAGTGTTACAATCGTTGATGGTAAAACGCGCTAGTTAGTTTATTAGGAGCCTATATGCTTATCTTCTTGTTGCAAAGACGAGATCAGTCAGAAGGTTTAAAATAATCAAATATCTTTGTAACAACTTATACGAGAGATCAAAATATATGGATTTCAAGTGGCCAACTCTGACGTCAGTTATTATATTATAAACTCAGCATTTTAGAGGGTTCGGTTCAATTTATGTTTTCTGAATAATAATTCGAAGTCGAGGCACATGACACAGGGCAATCACTATTAAAAAAAAATCACAAGACAAGAATAAAATCTACTTTTCAATCCTTCTGAATCGGAATTTTGTCTCTTTTCATTTTACAAACATGTCAAAACTTAACGTTTCTAAACAAACAACTTTAAAAACCTTTTTAGACAAAAATATACAAATCACCTCAAGTTATTTAAGAAACTTCGCAACGACCAAGCTTTTAAAACTAATATTTTACTTCAAGTTTTCCCTTTAATATCGAAAACATAAAAGTTAGTTTGGACATAATGAATTTCTTGCGACTTGTAGGTTTATAAATCGGTGGAAATTTTGATGGTGCTGTTCACGAAGCTTGAAAGGTTGGAGTATAAAAAGTTTATGTCAAGACGTAATAAGTACGCAGATTAAACGCAAAATTGTCATGGATCTCTCTTTGTTGGCACTTTGGCAAAACAAATAAAGTAAACTGCAAAAAAGAAATCTTAGCGTAATTATCTTATAAATACTTAAAAGTTAGTTTGGACATAATGAATTTCTTGCGACTTGTAGGTTTATAAATCGGTGGAAATTTTGATGGTGCTGTTCACGAAGCTTGAAAGGTTGGAGTATAAAAAGTTTATGTCAAGACGTAATAAGTACGCAAATTAAACGTAAAATTGTCATGGATCTCTCTTTGTTGGCACTTTGGCAACACAAAGTAAACTGCAAAAAAGAAATCTTAGCGTAATTATCTTATAAATACTAGGAGCCGCCCGCGACTTCGTTTGCGTTTTTTTATATGCTCCGCTACTATTTGTTGCATATGTTATATAGCCTAAAGCCTTCATGGATTAATGGGCTATCCAGCGTATAAATATTTTTTTCAAATCAGAGCAGCAATTCCTAAGATTTGCGAGTTCAAACAAACAAACACACAAACAAACTCTTCAGCTTAATATATTAGTATAGTTGTATACATCCTATTATTCTAAGACAGCTTTTTTATTATTGAGGGAAATCTTCGGCATCCGATCTCAAGGGAGCAAAGCTGGGAGTGTGAGATTTTTACTCAAACTTACCGCACTGGCTCTGGTTGGGCACGCCACAATAGCGGCAGTAAGTACCTCTTTGGCCCTCATCGAACAAGGTTGTTTCGGAAGGTTCCTATTCCGGATAAGGCGGGAGGAAACGCCAGGGTGTCACCAATGTCGAGGATTGCCCTGAGAACACGATGGAGCATACGGTGAAGGTCTGGCCGGCTTGGGTAGAGCACCACCATGCTCTTGTCGCGGCGGCGATCTCTAGCGTCCGACCCTGGGTTAGGTCATCCTCCGGAGGGAGAGTGCATGACAGGCCGTCACCTCCTTCTGCAAAGCTTGAGTTGATGCTTGCAAAGGAGGGGGCAGAGCGCGTGAGGGAGCGAAAATTCCAGCATCCTCACGTCTCTAGACACCGCAGGAGACGCCCTGGTCGGGAGAAAACATCGAATTCCCGGCCACCGTAGACGTGGGCTTATCCAAATATCTATGTTACTTTAAACTTCCTATTGGTAAAACTATTATGAGCCAGAAATGGAAATGGGCTGGACATGTCCAAAGATCACTAGGTAACAAATTTAAAAGGTCCAAAATTATCACTAATTGGTACCCTATACACAAAAAAAGGCGAAAGGGCAGGCCAGTCAGACGTTGGAGTGATGACATAGTAGCCACGGCTGGAGTTACTTGGAAAAGACTGGCAAGAGATAGAGACAAGTGGAGAGAAATGGAGGAGGCTTTCACCGCCAGAGCGGTCATTAGCACAGAAAAATACTAACAAACTAGGTTATAATTTACGTAGTACTAACACAACTAAAGTTATACATAATAATATGTGAAAATCTATCTGTGTAAGGAATTAATAAAGCTATTATTATTATTTATTGATAAAACGCTCTTAAACCCTGTCCTTTTTAATTTTTATATCAATGAAGCGAGAAAACAGTAAAAGATTCTTTATATTACTACCAGCTTTCCGCCCGCGGCTTCGCCCGCATCGAATTCGGTTATATCGCGCTTTAAGATTTTTCTAGGGAATATCAAAATAAAAGGTAGCCTTTGTCCTTTCTCATGGTCTAAAGATGGTTTGTGTCAAATTTCATCAAAGTCGGTTGAGAGGTTTAAGCGGGAAAGCGTAACAGACAGACAGATTTACTTTCGCATATATAATACTAGCTTTCCGCCCGCGGCTTCGCCCGCGTAGAGTTCGGTTATATCGCGCTTTTTAGATTTCCCTCGGGAACATCAAATTTTTCCGGGATAAAAGGTAGCCTATGTTCTTTCTCAGGGTCTAAAGATTGTCTGTGCCAAATTTCATCAAAATCGGTTGAGCGGTTTAAGCGGGAAGGCGTAACAGACAGACAGACAGACAGACAGACAGACAGACAGACAGACAGACCGACAGACAGAGTTACTTTCGCATTTATAATATTAGTATGGATTAGTATGGATTTTAGCTATTAGTTGCATTTTGGGTGTGTCCCTTCGAGAGACTTCAGAACGGCACCTTTTCCACCCACCAATTTTTTTTATGAATTACTAGTGCTTGACTGCATTCCCGCCTAACGGTAAGTCGTGATGCAATCATTGATGGTAAAGCGTGCTAGTTTATTAAGAGCCTCTTCACACTAGTCTTGAAGACACTTAAATTGCATTCAGACGGAAAGACCGCCGCTGGCAAATTGTTCCAATGTTTCGATGGACGCGGTATAATAAATGAAATGCTTCGTTCGGATTGTAGTGGTGTCAACAACGTAAGGGTGTCTTGAAGACACTTAAATTGCATTCAGACGGAAAGACCGCTGCTGGCAAACTGTTCCAATGTCTCGATGTACGCGGTATAATGAATGAAATGCTTCGTTCGGATTGTAGTGGTGTCAACAACGTAAGGGTGTCTTGAAGACACTTAAATTGCATTCAGACGGAAAGACCGCTGCTGGCAAACTGTTCCAATGTCTCGATGTACGCGGTATAATGAATGAAATGCTTCGTTCGGATTGTAGTGGTGTCAACAACGTAAGGGTGTCTTGAAGACACTTAAATTGCATTCAGACGGAAAGACCGCTGCTGGCAAACTGTTCCAATGTCTCGATGTACGCGGTATAATAAATGAAATGCTTCGTTCGGATTGTAGTGGTGTCAACAACGTAAGGGTGTCTTGAAGACACTTAAATTGCATTCAGACGGAAAGACCGCCGCTGGCAAATTGTTCCAATGTCTCGATGTACGCGGTATAATAAACGAAATGCTTCGTTCGGATTGTAGTGGTGTCAACAACGCAAGGGTGGATAGTCGCCGTACGACGAGACGTCGGATAATGGAACGGAGATGGAGGAATTAAGAAGTGTAATTCACGCGCACACTCTCCGATAAACTTCAGAAAGCTCTGCGTCACTCGAATCAAACTTACACACTTAAAGTATCTATAAAAATTACCTCGACAAAGTTATAAAAAGGTTACTTATCTAATAGTGAGCTACAAAAAACTATACAATTTACGAAATAAACACTATCATCATCTACAATCCTACTTTATTCATCGTTGAGCAGGGCCTCTATTTTCTTGTGCCAACTTCCATACTCACCTTATACAATATGTAAAGAAAACCCTGTCCGATCCGTTAAGGTATTGTTAGGTATCTATAACTGATTATAATAATGCCTACAAAGCCGGTCTAAACTTAAAAAAAAAATCCCCTAAAAAAATAAATATTATTTCGAAAAAGCGAGGTAACTTAATGCATGTGCGGTAGACAACACGTTAGGCATACATCCTCGGGTGACGGGGGGCAGGGCACGCGGCACGTGGTCTATGACGTGTCGCATCGCTATTCGCTCCGTCACAAATGGTGTTGTCACTTTTTAAAAATTACCAAATTTTGGTGAAGTTGGAATTAATTCGCGACAAAAAAAGATTATTTCAAAATTCATTAGTATTGTTACTATGATGATTATGTAAAATTTAATATTTTATTTGGCCATGTGTTTACCTAACCTTTATTATCCTTACCGGTCGGACAGGGTTTTCTTTACATATTGTATATACACATGCTAACCTTGTCCAGGTTCTACGAGCGTAACAATACCGTCTCCCCATGTATACTGCACTACTATACCACTACTGAAAATACGTTTCTTAACCCGCTACAAGGAATATGTGATGGATAATATCCTGATGATCGAAAATATGGTAAAACTACACAGGAATGATAAAACAATACACAATTGAAATACCTAATTGGGTTCCAGGCATCAAGTACATTTCGTCTGAAACAAACATAATTTCATGGGTGAATAAGGTCCAATAATTCAAAATGAATGTCCCGTATAAAGGCAATCGATTTCATTGAATCTTTACAAATGAAACTGTCGTACCTATGTCAGATAGCGACCGAATATATACGCTAAGCAACGTATGTGGCGTCACTCGGGTGAGTATAAAACATATATACCGTACATGACTTTAATAAAAATGTTGTGTATGAGGATATTGTGTACTAGCTTTCCGCTCGCGTATTCGCCCGCGTGGAGTTCGGTTATATCGCGCTTTTTAGGTTCCCCTCGGGAACATCAAATTTTTCCGGGATAAAAGTCCTTTCTCAGGGTCTAAAGATTGTCTGTGCCACATTTCATCAAAATCGGTTTAGTAGTTTTGGCGTGAAAGCCAGACAGACATGAAAGGATGGCAGAACTATTCTTTCCTAGTCACTTTTAAGTTGACAAACATTGACCATAATACTTCCTAAGTTCAGAGGTGAATTTACCATCGCCTTGTTTGGGACTACTGCAATTAGTTAAGACTAGTGGCCGTCAGCGACTTCGTTCGCGTGTAGTTCGTTATTATGTTCCGCTCCTATTGGTCGCAGCGTGATGGTATATAGCCTAAAGCCTTCTTGGGTTAATGGGATATCAAAGGCAAAAAAAAAAAAATCAAATCGGTCCAGCGGGTTCTGGGATTAGCACATACAAACAAGCAAACTCTTCAGCTTTATATATTAGTATAGATTAATCAATAGGATGGCAGGACTATTATTTCCTAGTTACCTTAAAGTTGATAAATATTGAATATAAAACTGCCAATTAAAGTACAGAACTAAATTTACCATCACCTTGTTTAAGACCACTGTTTTTAAAATGTTTTTAAATAATTATAAAATTGTGCTTGACTGCAATCCCGCCTGATGGTAAGCAGTGATGCAATCGTTGATGGTAAAGCGCAGTAGTTTATTAAGCCTATTCACTTAAAAAAATTAGGAATAGGAAGGACGACGGCAGTTGAGCGAGGTGATGCAATGTTAAACCCAAGACCATCACGACCAAACGATGCTGCGCTCGAGGGAGATTGATCTGGAGACTCTCCACGACCAAACTCCCGACACAACAACATTTGGCGCATCGTACCCGCCAGACATCGCAACACAACTGCTCAGACCCGTCCTCCGTACGGCTTCACCAGACATCATGCCGGAACACGACGAATCGCTTGGCGGCAAGACTTTGTCTGGTGGGTGGTAACTTCTGCCGGCAGTCGATGTTATGGCCTACCACCGAGACTGCAATTAGTTCTAGACCACTGCAATTAGTTAAGATTATGATCGTTAAATCAATACGAATGATGATGATTGATGACTGCAGTTAGCTTTTATTGGCACATGGACGCGACTATTTCTTGTAGTCACAAGAAATAGTTGCGTCCATGTGCCAATAAAAGTAACAAAATAAAACCACATAAAAACCTATAAAATTAAGTACTTAACATACATAATCAGCCTTTAATTTCCCACTCCTGGAACACCGTCCTCGTCACGATGAGAAGGAGTAGGCCGTAATCTACAACGCGAGCCCAGGGCGGGTTAGTAGATGTCACATGTCTTCTAAGTTTTTGTATCTTTTTTTAGTTAAGTTTTTAGCTTAAGAACACGTTTTCTCAGGATTTCACCGTTTTGAGGGCAATGGTGATGTTATAATTTAGACAAAGTAAAGGGCTTGATAGGATTCGAACTTACGACCTCGCAAGTCGCTGCCACTAGGCCATCGCCGCTCAATACAAAAAAAAAACAAAGTAACTCTGTAAAATTAACGTACAATACCCAAACAAAAACAATTCAAAAACAAAGTTTAAGCAAATTTCAGCAATTTCGATTGGCTCGTTAAACTGGCAATAATTCACGCGAATTGAAAAGCATCGTTCGACGTAATTAGTATTCGAGGGGTAGCGCTAAGCTCTAATAAATATCTTCTAATTGGTTGTGTCGTGGTTAAAGCCTTGCAAGCCTGGTGACGTGGACTGACGTATAGACTCGCGAGCATTATCATGTCGTATTTGAAGTGAAGATTTACATAGGTAACTACGTCTTATTTATGTTACGTGAATTTAAGGGGAAAATACTTTTGGTAATCTCTCAGAAATGATTACCTGTCAGTCCTTTATTTTCAGTTAATTTTATCTTTTGTTGTAGGGTAATTTTAATTTAGATGAATAGTCTTTAGATAACTATAATCATCTAATATTATAAATGCGGAAGTAACTCTGTCTGTCTTTCTGTCTGCCTGTTACGCTTTCCCGCTTAAATCTCTCAACCGATTTTGATGAAATATGGCATTGAAAAAAAATTGATATTCCCGAGGGAAATCTAAAAAGCGCGATTTAACCACTCACCAGAGAAGGTCTTGCCGGCAAGCGATTCGTCGTGTTCCGGCACGATGTCTGGTGAAGCCGTACGGAGGATGGGTCTGAGCAACTGTGTTGCGATGTGTGCCGGGTACGATGCGCCAAATTTTATTGTGTTGGGAGTTTGGTTGTGTAGGTTCTCCAGATCAATCTCCCTCTGGATGCTGCGCCAGAGGGAGATTGATCCGGAGAACCTTTGGTCGTGTTGGTCTTGGGTTTAACATTGCAACACCTCGCTCAATTGCCGTCATCCTTCCTATTCGTAAGTTTTTTAAGCGAATAGGCTTAATAAACTAGTGCGCTTTACCATCAACGATTGCATCACTGCTTACCATCAGGCGGGATTGCAGTCAAGGATTAGTTTATAATTATTAAAAAAAAAAAAACCGAAAGCTCGTTTATAATAAATGTACTTTTTTTTATTAAGATTAACGATGAAATTTCTTGTTCAATCTTCTCCATACGGACTACCTTTTGGAAGGTGCGACTAAAATCGATTCGGTTTGATGTCATTTTTCACATTCAAAAGTTTTTTTTTATTACTTACTAGCGAACCGCCCCGGCTTCGCACGCAAGCAATTTAGAAATCATCATCATCATCATCAACTTTTTGCTGATACTAAATACACTACAGAAAAACTGTGAACGTTGTATAATAAAAATATAGCGGCGGCGCAAACGCCACGACCCCGCAAATTTTATTATATTTATTATTATTTTTCTATATTTTTTTTTTATTTTTTATTTTTTTATATTTTTGTAATATCTTCGATAATATTCCTTTAAATCATGTTCTATAAAGGACCATACAGATCTATATCAATCAAAAATGTATTTAAGATATTTAATTAGATAAGAATTAATGCTAAAAATGAAAAATGACCATGTGTCGAGCTACAGACCACGCTTTTCTCCCTTCTTAACTCACCCACTCCTCCTTCTTATCTTGAGACTCACTTCCAATATTTATGTTCTTCACACTCTAAGAATCTGCGATCTTGTAACAATCTTCTCTCACTCTGTCCTTCACATACGTCTGACTTTGTTCATTCTTCATTTCATATTCAATCCATTCTTCTCTGGAATGCGCTTCCTCTTGATATCAGGATGGCCGCCAGTCGGTTTGCATTTAAGCGGAAATTGCAGAGTTCTTTTCGCAACAATTAGTGTTGAGTTATTGCTACACCTCTCTCCCAAATTTTAGTTTTTATGTATATATTATAAATATATATTTTGGTAATAGTATGTATGTAGGTATATTTAGCTTATTAAAGTATTTTTTTAATAGTGTTAAGAGACTTTTTTTTCTTTACAATTTTTTTTTCAAACTAAAGTATCTACCATGTTATCTCTTCACTACTTGTGGTTGACTGGTAGAGAATGCCTAAGGCATTAAGTCCGCCTCTGTACATGTCATGTGCGAAAGATTAAATACATAATGCGGTATTGATTAAAATCGCTTCGAAAATTAGCCGGTATTTGTCGTAAAAAGTAAATTACAAAAATGTTATTGTGGGATATCTACAGAGATAGATATATTATACAACGAGACCTTTTCAATGTGTACAATACTAAGTACATTATTATGATAAATCTCGTAGGGTTCAGCCTGCATTTGCAATGTAAGCGGATACAATGTAATTATTTACATCACATTAGAAACCTCACAAATAGCAGTACTTATCGACAATTTAATAAAATACCCTTCCTCTTCAAAAACTATCTATTAAAAAAACTGCATCAAAATCCGTTCCGCAGTTTTAAAGATTTAAGCATGCATAGGGATATAGGGATAGAGAAAGCGACTTTGTTTTATAATATGTAGTGATATGCACACAGTAAAATATAATAGAAATAGGTGTAAAAAAATAAGATCGTTCGGCGTCTTAGATTTTGAATGAAAATGCATGCTTAGAAAAGTATCAATACAATTCGTACATAAATAAATCACACATGGTCTGTTTCATCGAACCAGAAGACCCTATTGCTCTACTGACACAATTTTCTCTCCAAAGTAAGAAAAAACATAGCAAAACACGGTTAACCTATCATCCTTTTAGCATAAAACCTTTTATTCAGAAAAAGAAATGATTCTTCCCATCAATTTTTTCCGTATAATACAAAAAATCTACTCTGGTCTTATCATTCGTTATACACAATAGTTTTATAGAAACTCAGTCATAGATATTAGGGGGCAGAAACCCCTAAAAAGGTTGACCAATCCTTTGTCGTAGAATTCCAATATCGGATGAATGTATAGAATTCAGTTCTATAGGGTATGGCCTATTCATGTTCCGAACTGCGGGTACGGTTGGCAAAGATATATTGTCACAATAAAATTATGGAATGTATTTCTCCTAGCTTTCTAGAAGATGCTTTACTAAAATATTGCCACATTTTTTTTAATAATTATAAACTAGCGCTTGATCGCAATCCCGCCTGATGGTAAGCAGTGATGCAATCGTTGCTGGTAAAGCGCGCTAGTTTAGTAAGCCCATTCATTTAAAAAACTGAGTGAATAGGAAGGAAGACGGCAGTTGAGCGAGGTGATGCAATGTTGAACCCAGAGGGAGATTGATCTGGAGACCCTCCACGACCAAACTCCCGACACAACAACATTTGGCGCATCGTACCCGGCACACATCGCAACGCAACTGCTTAGACCCTCCAGTCCACCGTATGGCTTCACCAGACATCATGCCGGAACACGACGGATCGTTTGGCGGCAAGACCTTGACTGGTGGGTAGTAACTTCTGCCCGCAGCCGATGTTATGGCCTAAAATTAACCACCAAATCTTTCGAAAGAGATTTCTTTTTAAATTTGTAGCCACATATACAGTACATAAATAGTTAAAAAAATACTACCTGTAAAAGAATATATCTCTAGAGTCAGTGATGCAATCGTTGATAGTAAAGCGCGCTAGTTTATTAAGAGCCTATTCACTAAAAGAAAACTGAGTGAATAGGAAGCAAGACGACAGTTGAGCGAGGTGACGCAATGTTAAACTCAACAACACGATCAACGATGCTGGACCAGAGGGAGATTAATCTGGAGACCCTTCACGACCAAAGACCCGACACAACAATATTTGGTGAATCAACACAACTGCTCAGACCCGTCCTCCGTACGGCTTCACCAGACATCATGCCGGAACACAACGAATCGCGTGGCGGTAAGATTGTCTGGTGGGAGGTAACACAATAAATTAATTAAAAGTAAAAACCACACGCAATAAGACAAAAAATAATAATACTTATGACATCTCACAAATGTTGATATTGAGTCTGCGTTGAAGCCTACTAGTTTAAACACGCGGGGTTCAGGTGAATCAGTACCAGAGACTATGGCGAAGAGGTGGAGCTAAGTCTGTTATGGGTTTGCGAGGTGGTCGACATGGAACTCTGAAATACATACCAATTGAAAGCAGTCAATAGCGTTATTGAGCAGGTTTATACGGGAATCTCAGATGCAAGACTTCCCTTTGAGCTTTCAGAGTACTCATTTTGTAGCAGCCAAGTTTGTCAAGGTAGAAGGTATGCTTAAATAGCCTAACTTCTGAGTACCCAAGTATTGGATGAATCTTTTTTGGACTCGTTCTATCCGCAGTGAGTCGGTTGCGTAGTGAGGCTTTCATATCACACTGCAGTATTCTAGGAAATAGAAGGTTCCAGGTAGTTGGAAATAGTGGCTCATTTACTGATCAATTGAAGACCAAATTTTAAATTTGCAAACGGGTAATGGTCGAAGGTTCCTCAGGCGCTTGAAGTAGGTCTTCGTCGTCGGGTCAGACCACGGCGAATGTAGTGTGATGACCTGGTAAAGTTTGCAAGGCCCACATGGTCAGAGATAGCACGGGACAGGGAGATTTAGAAGGAAAAGGGGGTAAGCTTTCTGCAAGCAGTGTGATAGAAAAAAACTCTTACAAAAAAAAAATGGATTCATCATCGATTACATAGACACTAGATACACAGCCACGAACAAAACTCTTATCAAAAATGGTGACAAGTATTAAGCAGTCTAAAGTACTCAAAATAAATACACATTAATTTAAAATCAGCCTTAATTGCACTCCATAAAGTTCTAATCACAAAGCAGTACAAAAAGCCAGTAATTTTTACGACAAAGTCTGACATCAAACCAAATTCAACCTTACACGCATGCATTAAAGTCAGAATTATAAAGACTATATAAATGAAGCACCTAAGTGCTGCGTTGTGCGCTTGTTCAGTTCAACCATTTTTTTATGCTGATTGTGAATCTAGTGTATAAGTGATCGATGGGATTCATAAACGATAAAAGGCAAAAGAAATATATAAGGTATCGTTCAGGTGATGTTCTGTAGTTGCTGCCTATTACGTGACGTGAGTTATGATCATCATCATCATCTCAGCCGTATGAAGTCCACTCCTGGACGTAGGCCTCCCCCAAGGATTTTCAAAAAGACCGGTTGGACGCGGCCTGCATCCAGCGCTTCCCTGCGATTTTGGCTAGGTCATCCGACCACCGTAGTCGGTGGGTGTCTAACTCTGCGCTTGCCGGTACGTGAGTTATGTTTGTATGTAAACCAACGAACTAATTAACATTCAAAGTTAAAGAAACTATAAGCTACTTAGAATTATTATTGAACTTTTTAAGTTATGACGTCATCGTAGCGCAGTAAAGACGGATTTTGATAAATTATGTCCCATTTTACGACAGTTGCCAAAATTTTATCTCTTATAAACTGGACCATTTTGTTTTATACAAAATTGGCTGAAATTGTTTCGATTCAAAATGATTATTTTCGTTTAGTTTTGGGACTGCTTAGAAAGCTTTTAAGTTCATTAGAACGAACGAAAACAAGATATTAACAATATTTAATAGATGAAAAATGAAACATTTTTGTGCCAACGGTACTTATAGTGAAAGAATCTGACCCATGGCATTGTGAAGCCCTCCATGGGATGATTATTAATTTGTCCACCATAATACATTACTTACTCGTTATTAATTGGTATCTGCCCGTTGGCTTCAGATAAAATATTGTTGTTCAGAAAATTCCTAAACGCAATGCTTATCGTTAGGCTGTTGGTCTTTCGAGAGATATTTATGTTGTTGATTGACTCAATTGACTTGATCTGACTCAACGAAGTTATATTATAAATGATACCACAGTGTATCCAACATAACACAAGTCTAAAGTCTAAAGTGATTGACGAAGTCTTTGACGAGGGTGTGTTGCCAGTGTGATGACATACAAAACTAAAATGTGGTCACTCGCAATAGGCCTCAAACGATGCCTCAAAGTCACACAATGGGCGATGGAAAGAGCTATTCTCGGAGTTTCTCTGCACGATCGAATCAGGAATAAGGACCTCATACATAGAGGAGGAGACATAGCTCTTAAAGTCGCTAAAATTAAGTGGCAGTGGGCGGGGCACATTGCTCGTAGTACCAATGGCCGATGGGTCAGTAAGGTTCTGGAGTGGCGGCCATGTACCGGAAGACACAGCGTATGAGATGTCATTGCAATTTAAAGGCACAGACGCACTAGGGGACAAATGTGCCACGACAAGTATCAGCGACATATCAAGCGGAGACGGCCCATTTCGCCTGATAAATTTGGCGACAACGCGCAGCTTATGTCCGTAGCGATGTCAGAAGAAGTCGTGCGACATTGCGAAACTTCGCCTGATATATCTGGGGACATCGCGCGAAAATCCCCCTAAAAATAAATATTATTTCGAAAAAGGGAGGAACTTAATACATGTGCGGTTGTCAACACGGTAGGCATACATGCGCGGGCGAAGGGGGACACGGCACGCGGCACGTGGTCGCATCACTCATAATAATACTATCTAAAATGGTGTTGTCACTTTTTAAAATTACGAAATTTTGGGGGAAGTTGGAATAATTTCGCGAAAAAAAAAAGATTATTTCAAAAATCATTAGTATTGTTACTATGATGATTATGTAAAATTTGATATTTTATTTGGTCATGTGTTTACCTAATCTGATTATCCTTTTGGGTCTGACGGGGTTTTCTTTACATATTGTATATGTATATGCGCATGATTGGACGAAGCGTCGCGATACCGAACCTGAGAAGCGATGGCCGCTGCGTACCTACACTAACTTGTTCTCTTCATGTTGATTATAGTATTACACCTATTTTAATACAGTCCAGTCTTTTTTATTATAAAGTCCTGATAGAGCCCATCCAACTACGTAATATGAAGAACATCACCCATAATGTCCATCTAATATTGACCTTATTGAATACCCCAAAGCGGAGATCATTGAGGGACGCCTATATCTTATAGTAGAAGTATTATTACTGAAATGATGATATCCGCCTAAGGCTTCATAAACTTATGCCAGATACTTAATGGATATTTTTTTGTAGATCTTTGCATATTCCTTTTGCTAAGATCTTTAGAAATCACTCCATCAAACACAACATCTATCTCTATCTATCAACAAAGCATCTATCTTATCACTTTATTAAAACCTCGAAATGAAGAACACACTTTCGCACCCTCTATTTATACCCCTTTTCAATAGCACCAATCTTATCGCCATCTTGACTTTAACGAACAAACGAGTGCAACATCAAAATGTCTTCCCCTAATCAAGTTTAAAGCAGTCCAAACCAGTTAATGCTGGTTCGTACACCCTATATATTATGTTGTGCCATCTACCCTTCAAAAATCCTTGGTAACGGCCGTTTAAAGTTTCCAAAGGTGTATTGATTTCTGCCAACCCTCTGATGTTTCATGAGGGTTGAAAGTAAGGGTGCTTTGTCAATACTATAGTCAATACGGTATTGGCTTGGGGACGTGTATCTGCAGCGATAATCTAAGTATACGTAAAAAGTATGATGCACGTGCTGTTGAGGTGTTTATTTATGACTATATTAAAAAATTTCACCGGTCATCGTGGAAAGCCTTGGGGGAGGCCTTTGTCCAGCAGTGGACATCTATAGGCTGAGGAAGGAAGGGAAAAAATTTGAAGCATACATAAATGGTGTTAGTAAACAGTATCAATTATTCCAATATAAATGGAGAAGAATGTGCAATACAATCACCCCACATCAGGTTCAGTTAAAAACCAGCGTCAGGCACTAGTTGTCTGGTATTTTTGCTGAACTAGACCTTTTTGGTGCATCCACGAGCCACACTTTGCTGCTATTTTTTACATAGGAGTTTTTACTTTTTACTTGGTCATTTATTTTTATTTTTTTATTTTGTTGCTACCCGATGTATGTTTATGCTAGATTTATTGCGTGTCTTAAGTCTAAGCTGAATAAATGTATTTTCTTTCTTTCCTTCTATAAACATGCGTATTCGAGAGCATAATTCTGTTTTTGTATATTATAATAGACTAGCTGCGCCTTGCGGTTTCACCCGCGTAGCTTTCGATATGTTTTTTTATATGCTCCGCTCCTATGGGTCGGAGCGTGATGTTATATAGCCTAAAGCCTTCCTGGATTAATGGGCAATCCAACGCAAAAAGAATTTTTCATATCGGACTAGTAGTTCCTGAGATTAGCGCGTTCAAACAAACTCTTCAGCTTTATATATTAGTATAGATTAGCATTTCTTAACAAATTTAATATCGTTATTATGTACTAAGCCCTTCTTGAACGCAACCTTCTGGTCCCAAGACTCGATAACTAGACGACATGAGAAACTAGGCAATACTCCCTTATTATTATTTTTTTTTTCTTAATGGTAAATCATCAAATGACCTCTCCCGTTCTGGGCAAAGCGGATGGGCCTGTCAGACTTTACAGACTAAAATCCACCCGTATTTCTTCACATGGCTGTAGGTACGCCAGGGCCACTCTTTCTTTAGTAGGCATCTGGAAATATGACGTCATGCTTTCATTCCGTTTCGTAACAAAACCAGTACTTCCTTTTATGATTAATGTCAAATGAGGTCGGTATTTTTAAAGTTCATGATTTATACTAAAATATTTAATAATTAAACTCACTACATTTTTTATGGTTATATGGACATCAGGACCAATAGAAGCTCTCAGTTGAGCATCATGATTCCTGAAAATCTGTACAGCTACATTCAATTTTTATGGTTCTTTAATAAAAATAGACAATTTCAGATAGCAATCTACATGGACATGAGTTTATCATGGCCTTTATTCTCAGAGTAGCCAAGTAGAGGATACCGATGTTGTCTAGTTTTAAAAAAATATTGCAAACTTCCCCTACTCGGTGCTTTATCAAGAACGCACCGAGTAGGGGAAGGCCGGGTAAAGTGAATACCCCGGGTAAAGCGAATACTGCCTACTACTTCTAAATTATAAGTTTTTCTTTCAACATGCCACTATTATTGCGTTTGGCCATCTTGGTTTAATACGCGGCAAACATCGATATGGCACTCAAGGATGTACCTGAGACAAATGACAATCTTAATTTTATGATCTAGTTTTTTTTTTAGTTTGCCAAAGTTATTTCTTTGTTTTTAGAGATTGAATACGGGTATACACTTTGCCCAAGTCCTATATCCGCTTTATCCGGGGTACCGGGCAAAGCGAATACTTTCGTACTTTTTAAATTTTAATTGCAGTTGCTTATTGTTTAAATATTAATGGTAACTGGTGTTCGTATTTGTAAGAGCAATAAATAAAGACTGATTTGTGATCATTATTTTGTTTTTGTATTGTATACCTTTTGTGCTATGGCCTTAAGTACCTTAAGGTATCCACTTAGCCCGGCCTTGTCCTATGTAGTGCATGCAGCAAGACCAACAGTACAATAGACAGTGAAAATACTGATAGAAAAAAGAGCAGCAGGTATCGAGACTAAATAAAGCAAGAACTTTAACATCAATAACGAAACCGTCACTACCAGACCTCACATTCGAATAAATACCCTCTTTCACCACAAAAATAAAAGCATGAGTGCCCTCTTCAACTCAAATAGTCCAAATCTAAATTACTTCGGGCTACTAACCCCTAAATTTGATACAAAAAAAAACTATACGCTCGGGCACATCACCCCGTGAAACAAACATGGTTGCTCATGCGGCAAATTGATTCAAAAATATACCGTCAAATTGAATAGCTGTAAGTGAGTTACGTCCCGAAGTGTTCCAAGCGTGAACCTATGATGTATTGTTTTGTACGGGCCCTTTTTCGCGCTTGCTGATGTTCGTAAAATGCATGAGTTTTTCTTGCCACACAAGTCGTTGGCACGATGTAAATTCCTTTCTTAAAAAACTAAAACCTTTATACACACTTTTCTTTAAGAGGTGACTCTAGTGCCTAGGAATTTGGAAAATAGGTATTTGAAGAAACTAGCTTTCCGCCTCTCCCGGTAAAGTGCGAAAAGAACAGTTGCAGCTCAGGCTGATTTTACCTACAAAACATTGACCAAAAGACGTTTCGTATTCCCTGTTTTCTTTTTCAAAACACGACAGATCTCAATTATTTTTATATCAAAACTTAGAGAAAAAGTATACCTATACTTTTTCTTTACCTATAAGTTTTGATACAAAAATAATTAGCTTCTAATATTTTCTTTTTGTCAAAAGCTTATCACGTTTATCTAATAGTCATTTGAACATCACGGTAAGAACGAGTTATTTTTCGCGTTTTTGAAGTATCTTATAATTAAGTTTCGGAAAAAATCAAATAAAAGGGGCACGTATAATCACGGCGTGAAATTATGGAAAAAAAAAATGCTCTAAAAGCAATATCCACTAAGAAAACAGCGGAATACGTTTGTAAAGAGAAAGCACCACTAGAGTTCCCTCTTAATCTCAGTCGCGGCGGAGGCTCGGTAAGTAAAGATAATCATCCTTACGCAGATCAATAGCGGAAATCGTAAGTTAACCTGCAGGGTAATTGCGTAACAAGCTATCAGTAGCAACGGTTTTCATTTTGACAGTTCATCAACATTCATTGTGTTGTTTACGCTGTTGAGAAAACAAATTTTTCAAACATATGAAGCAATGGACCAGAAATATGCTTCAAAATGATTCCAAATGATTTTGCCGCTTGTCTGCTATTTTATAAATTTGTCATTCCAACACGAAATAAAAAATATAAATAATCATTGTGCTAAAAGTTAGTAATCTGTTCAATTCATAATTGGATCTCCAGCTCAATCTCCCTCTGGCGCAGCTTCGTTGGTCGCGTTGTTGCGTTTAACATTGCATCACATCGCTCAACTGCCGTCTTCCTTCCTATTCACCAAATTTTTAAGTGAATAGGCTTGATAAACTAGCGCGCTTTGATCAACGATTGCATCACCGCTTACCATCAGGCTGGAAGCACTAGTTTATAGTTATAAAAAAAATTATCGAGCAATTTGGTCAGTCGCCTCGTAATGGAATGGCAATAGAAAGACATTGCCATATTGCCAATATCATAAAACCCGTTAGTATAGATTGTTTTCTAAAAATTATAACTCAGTTTGAACATTTATTAATATGGAATAAGTGTCAGTGATTGACCACTGGAAAGACATAATGACGACATTTTGTTAGTAGGTTAAGAAACTTGTCAAAATCGATCATTATGAGATCACTGATCGACTATTCTGATACTATTGTAATAGTAGACTAGGGCCCCTGGTCGATCGACTTGCGGGGCTATTTTTATATAAAAAAAATCCCTCAAATCAGGCCTAAAATATCTATACAATATGTAAAGAAAACGCTGTCCGATCCGTGAAAGTATTATTAGGTATCGATAACTGATTCTACTAATGCCTACAAAGCCGGGCTAAACTTAACAAAATACCCCTTAAAAATATTATTTCGCAAAAAGATGTTACTTAATACAAGTGCGGTAGGCAATAAATGCGCGGGGGAAGGGGACGGGGGGTGTCATCGCTATTCGATCATATTAATACCGTCAAAAATACACTTTTTTTTTAAAAAAAATACTAATTTTTGTGGAATTTGGAATTAATTCGCAGGAAAAAAAGATTACTTCAAAATTCATTAGTACATATTGTTACTATGATGATTTCATATTTTATTTGGTCATGTGTTTATCTAACCTTTATTATCGTTATGGGTCGGACGGGGTTTTCTTTACGTATTATATAACAGAAATGGTCAACGACTGCCAAAGCCACGAGTTGTGCATAAGATACCGTGGCCCCTGGTGCACAGGTAAATATAGGGACACGGGTGGGTATTGGTCAGTAAAAGTCTGACACGACCTTCCGCTCCTCAGGGGTCATTCTATTATTTCCCATCCAAAAAAGATCTTCAAGGCTTAGAGTGAATAGGCTCTTAATAAACTAGCACGCTTTACCATAACCGAGGTTGCAAGGAGTTGCGGTAAGCAGTGTTACCATCTGGTCGGATTGAAGTCAAGCACTAGTTTATAATGTAATCATCATCATCATCATCTCAGCGTTAATCCCAGTCGCATCCAAAGCTTTTTCAGCTTTTGGAGTCTGGGGTCCGCTTTACCAGTGTAACTGCTGATTTTGGCTAAACTTCGATATTTTCCATGAAGCGATTGCCGTCTGCCATCCACAATCCGAAGGCGATCTCGAAGCATTGTAGTTAGACCAATTACTGTACTTTTGAGGACTTCAACAAATCGTAACGACTGCCATTAGATGTTCGTATAGCAACCGGGTCCAACGGCTTAACGTGCTTTCCGAGGCACGGCCATTCATATTCGTGCATACAAATATTTGCACTATCCGAGGATCGAACCCGCGCCACGGAGGCTGGCAAAAGCAACTTAACTTAAATATTCTTGCCTTATAAAGATGAGGGGATATGATGCAGAATATTTACTACAAAGTACGTTTTAAATTCGACCCACTACGTAAGTACCAGTGCCAAGAGGACCCACCGCAGCAACTCACCCATCCTCTCAGACTAAACTTTTTTTTTTTTTTTCTTTTTCCGGGTGGAAAATCCTCATGGATTTCCGCCGCCCTGGGGCGGGCGACGGGGTCTGTCAGACTCTTACTGACTAAAAACCACCCGGTTGTTCCGTCTCACACATACACCGGGGGCTGCGAGAACTAATACTGCTTCCGCAACCCCCGATTGGTGCTGGCCCACCACCGTGGGCCTCCTCGGGTCAGGGGGGGGAGTGAGGTGTAGGACTCCCCCCGTGACGTCTAAGAGTAGCGCGCGTGGAACACTTCGCGCCGCCACCTCGGGTCCTGATGTTTGGGGGGCGACAGATTCTCAGACTAACCTAAGTCAACTAGTTATACCTAATATATATAAAAAAAATATATATATAGGAGTAGTTCCACACAATACTAGACGAGGATGACGCAATTCTCTATAGTAAGTATTTTCTCAATTACACCATAAAAAGTGAAAAACTCAGGAAATATAAAACGTAGTCTACACGAACTATGAAGTAATTATAAAAACGTTGTTCAATACAGAGCCTTTGTCATAATATTATTACTACCGCGTTTAAACTGTCCTTTAAAAAATTACTTTCTTTCCCTCTAGCGGCATTGCAAAAAGCGTATCATGAAAAGTAAGGGGCGATATTTTATTTACACTTTTAATTAGTGTTTATTTATCTGGCTAATTAGCGACTCTTAGCAAGTCCATTTTATTTTTTAAATAAAAATGTTTTGTTTGTGTTGCGTTGCCGTCGTGTTGAATTCGAAGTAGATTTGCTTTGATACTAAAACGTCCGCCGATGGTATGCTTAGGGCTGTCTTTAAAATGAAAATCCATATGCAGGTAAAATCCATATCTACATGATATGGATTTTACTTGCATTCGTTGAAAATACAAATCATTTCATTTTCATAATTATATGAAACATAAAATATATAAGTAAGTTCATTTTGTATTCGTCTTATTTATATTTAATATATTATAGTTATGTGTCTTTCTTGGGCTCTCTATATATGTACCTAAAACGAAGCAGGTCAAAAATATTAAAATTAAAATTGGGGAAAAAATTCATCAGCATAAAAATAATTATATCAAAATTATCAAAGTTATAGCCACACTATTTACAAAACCGGCTCTGGGGCACTGTCTCCCACTATGCTGAGCGATGGCCGTTTGGATGTTTGCCGCATATTTTCTCATTACTTTTTTATGTACTTTTAAAGCGTCACATGACTGCAAGTAAACTTATTTTGAGAATCGCAGACAAGCGAATAAAATTTATACTTACACTGTTTTTCGTTAATTTTCGTTGTTTTCATAAATAAAGCTCGAATGGTGCATCTTACCAATGAATCTGAACGTGCACATCTGAACCGTATTGTCAAACGTTATTACCTCTAAGGGCGTGCCAGAGTTATTATAGTTGTGATACATTGACACTGATCTCTTAAGATAAGCTGAACGCTTCAATTATGAAATCCTAAATGAAACCCTTGACCGAGCCGTGCAATGGGAGGACACCTCAGAAGGAGATGGAGGTGAATAAGCCATACGGTTAATGATGTAGAGCCCTGACGGCTCTACATCATTAACCATATGGCTTATTATATTATCGGTACAATAACACATCTCATCTGTTGACATCTTCGTGTGTTAAGATACTTGATAGTTTTTTCTTTTTTACTTTCTTACGTTTCACTATTTTCTCGTCATGAAGAAAAGTGATATTATTTATTTATTTTACGGACAAATCACACAGATTGAGCTATAGCCCCAAAGTAAGTTCAAGTTTAGAGATCTTGTGTTATGGGATACTAACTCAATGATACTATATTTATAATAGATAAATATATAGATAAACTTCCAAGACCCAGGCCAATCAGGAAAATATCGTTTTCCATCATGAGCTGGCCGGGGATCGAACCCGGGGCCTCCACGTCGCAGGCAGGTGTGTTGACCGCTGCGCCACGGAGGACGACAGTAAATAACAAATAAAAAAATATATATAAAGAGAACGAAACGAATATTAAGAGAGAACTGTAGTGGTGCTTTCTCTATACAAACGTACTCCGCCGTTTTCTTCGTGGATAATGCTTTTAGAGCAATTTTTTTTTTCTGTAATTTTACCCGTGATTATACGTGATCATTTGAGTTTTTTCGAAACTTAATAAAAGAATTAAAACGATACTTCAAAATACCAAAAAGTAACCCATTATTCTCTAATAATGGGTGTAATAATGATGTTCATATGACTATCAGACAAACGTGATAATAAGTGTTTGGCAAAAAAGAAAATAATAAAGGTAGACTGGTAGAAAATGCCGAAGGCATTAAGTCCGCCATTGTACAATGTTTTTCTTTGTGCATAAAGTTTTAATAAATAAATAAATAAAATAATAGGAACACAGGTATACTTATCCTCTAAATTTTGATATACAAATTAATTGAGATCTTTCGTGTTTTGTAAAAGAAAACAGCGGAATAAGAAACGTCTTTTGGTCAACGTTTTTGTAGGTAAAATCAGCCTGAGCTGCAACTGTCCTTTTCGCACTTTACCGGGAGAGGTTGGAAGCAGCACGACGGCAATAGTTTCGTCAAATCCTATTTTCCAAATTCCTGGGCACTAGAGTCCCTTCTTAATAATCATTACTCGGCTTTTGTCGTCATCTATCATCTAAGGTAATGACCATACACTCAAAAAGTTTGGCGAACGCAGTATGTTATTTATAATTGCCGTTAAAACTGTTCAATCACCTACCTACATACACTCAAAGAAGCCTCATCAATAAAATATTTGTATGTATTGATCCAAACTGGAATAATTGGGCTACAATATGTATCCGAGGGATGCTACTGTCTTTATTACATTTTAATGAAACAATGGTACCAACGACAGCATATCAAGCTATTTCAATCTGAATTTATTTATTTTGATTTTCAACTTTATTTCTAAAGCATTAAGGCTGGCAAGGTTGATTTGGAATATTTGAGAGTTTCTGTTAGCTTGATCTGCTGTCGTCCATACATACATTAAGTTAAATGTATATTTTTATATAAGGTATTGTAATATGGCAAATATTGCCTATATTCTCTTGCATTTCTTTCTTTGATAGTATTAATTAGTTCGTAGAGGAAAGAGATGCGCTCTACGAAAAATAAATATTGTGGCTGCGAAACATCAGGGTGTGGACTTAATTTCGTCAAAAAACTTTTCCGACTCGCGGTTGACAAGGCCGAATACAAAAAGCTGACGGCCAGCCTACAGGATTGAAGAGGAACTGGAAGAAGAAGAAGGATAGAATAAAGTTTTTCTAAGTTCGTTGTGCCACTTCATCATCATCATCCCAGCGTTAATCCCAGTCGCATCCGAAGTCTTTTCAGCTTTGGAGTCTGGGGTCCGCTTTACCAGTCCAACTGCTGATATGGCTAAACTTCGACATTTTCCGTGAAGCGACTGCCGTCTGACCTCCACAACCCGAAGGCGACATCGAAGCATTACAGTTAGACTAATTGTTGGACTTTTGAGGGCTCCAAAAACCCGTAACGACTGCTAGATGTTCGTATGGCAACCGGGACCAACGGTTTAACGTGCTTTCCGAGGCACGACCAGACCAGTACAAATATTCATATTCATGGATACAAATATTTACACTGTGCGGGGATCGAACCCGGGCCCCTTGCGCAGCGGCCGCTTCCGCTACCGCTACGCCACGGAGGCTGTGTGTTCTGCCACTTCTTCTAAGCTAAAGCACTAAAAAGTGGAGAATGGTCTTGTCGTTAGTACAACACATAAGTGGGGCTAAGGTAAGGCTATTCTGTGATGTTGTGTAATTTCGACGTCCATAAAGTGCTGATTCTCAGTTTCATTTGAATGAATAACCAACTCGATTTTGCTTATGTGATAATACTACTATCACACTGATATAATTTTAAGGAATATATGTACCTATAATGGCAGCATTTGATATTTTTAGTTTTATCTAAATGTAAGAAAAAGAAACAAAACGAGGTCGTTTTGCACCAGCAGCCTAATCGGCGAACACAATTTTGTCAAATGATTGCGACTAGTTGGACGTTTGGACCGCAGTTGATATTATTTTACACTAAAATTATATCATTTGCGATCCCAATTAAATGGTTGCGACTAGTGGCGATCGTTTGGACCGCAGTTGATATAATTTTAGTGTAAAATAATATTTATAAATTTTTCAATTATTACAAATTTGTTATTCCAACACGATTTCATTGTTATTAAAAAAAGTTTGTAATCTGCTAAATTCATAATGATGGAAGCAATTATAATCTGTCAGTCATCTTGTAATGGAATGGTTATGGAATGACATTGCCGTATTGCTATTATTATAAAACCCGGTCAATAGAAATAATTTTCTAAAAACTAATAATCAATTTGAACATTTATTAATATGGAGTGGAGTGTAAGTGATTGACCACTGAAAAGTCATAATGACGCCATTTTGTTAGTAGATTAAGAAACTTGTTAAAATCGATCATTATGAGATCACTGGTCGGCCATTCTGATACTATTGTAATATCATACTAGGCCTGCTGATTTGATGATCTATAATTTAAATGACACTTTGGTCAGAAACTAAAAACTGTAACCAAGAATGTCAAAACATATCAATTTTCAACTTCTGTAAAAGTTCCTTACCAATATGAAGCAATAAAACAAAATAGAAAGTCATCATTAATAACACTCAAAAATTGAACGAATACGTCCATAGTTCGTTCTTCGTGAACAAGCCATCAATTTCAATAAAACGTTGCGAGTGAGAGAAAAAATGACGCAATCAATCATTGGCCCCGTCATTTTGACGTGGCGTTTTGGGGGCGACCGACCAACGCTTCGTTTCAAAAGTTTCCCCATATTATTATACTTTGGGGTTGCACCGTTTGTTAGTATCGAGATATTACGGATAATTTTGTCGATGGCTGCAGTAAACCCGTGTCTTTATATTGATGGCTGAAGGAAGAATTTTATGATGGGTAAAAAAGAATAGGTAAGTACAAAATCAGATGAGACTAACTTTTTTGACATAAAAGCATAGGACTACAAAAGTATGACTCGCCATTGCCTGCAACTTCAACTGCATGAAAGTTCAACAACAAAACCTCCTTTAGCTTAATTCAGTTTTATACTTTTTTGGTTTATTTTTACCAAAAAGACATACGAAATGACTTTTACAATGGAGGAACTCCGACTCCCAAATCATACGGACACGAGCCAGGGTTAGGTCCTCTGTCTCCCAAACTTGCCAGTAGAAACCTTCTAAATAATTATATGAAACATTAAGATATTGCCCTCCGCAGGAGATGCCTGATCTGGAGATAACATTGAACTCCCCCACCCACCGTAGGCGCGGGGTTGCGAGGTAAGCACCAGGCCCGCGTCGACGGCGCATTGTGTTACACGCGCGCCTCAAAGAGATGTTAGCACATTGTGACGGGGTCAACGAAGACCGATGCCTCCTGGGTTTAGGGTTACGGGTTGGTTAAAAAAGAAACTGTGGCCCTGGCGCACAGGCAAGTGAAGAAACACAGGTGGGTTTAAATCAGTAAAAGTCTGACACGCCCTTTCGCTCCGAGAGGGAGAGGACATTTGATGAATTCTCATTCAGAAAAAAAAAGGATAGTGCTCTTCCATTGCTTCCAAATAAAGAAACGAACATAATAATGTTCGTTTCTTTATTTGGAAGTGTTCGTTAATAATGTTCGTTTCTTTATTTGGAAGCCATTTAATAAAATGGGGAAGAAAACACAAAGCTATTTGCAGATGTCGCTGATGGCGTTTGACTCATAACAATTATCTGTCAGTCGTATCACGTTTTATGTTGAGTTTTTTTTTGTGTTTGACGAGTTTTTTTTTTTAGGTAACGCAGAGCAATGTATTGTACATGGACTATTTCAAGTTAAAAAAGGAGTTAAAAGTCTAGAGGAGCTTCAGGAAAAGGACGAAAAGCTGATCTAATTACCAGGCAAATAACAATGCCCAGACTTTAAAATGAATGCAGACTTATTAGTGTTTTAAGTTACATTAATTTTGTATTAGATTTAATATTTCTTTAGTTATATTTAAGTAAATATTAATGTAATTATTATTGCCACATTTTGAAAGTTTCAACCCTATTAACCTAAAATTATTATCCAGATTTGAATCGTATGACCGAAATTTTTACTTCTTTACTTCCTCCAAGAAATTCAAGAGAAAAAAAGCTATGGAGACATCAACATAGTCTTTACTGAAATCTATTTATATATTCTGTTCTTAATTGAAATGCATAGGTATATTTAGGGAAAGAGTGATTTCCATTATTATTGCAACAAATTGCTACACAACGCGGCATATTTTTTATAAACAACGCGAACTCGAACAAATTACAATGGGTTTTGACAGTTTATTTGGGTCAAACGACATCAGCGCCTCTAGTGGCGAGATTTGTCAGTTTTCTTCCCCATTGTCAAACGAAAGAAATTGCTACTGATATCGTGTTATGAAATTAGATCATCATTATCAGTATCATTTTAGCCGAAAGACGTACATTGCTGTACATAGGCAAACTATAAAAAAAACCGGATGTCGGGCAGCAGCGTCATCCGAGTACTACAAACATCTGACTGCTATCGCCAACTCGCCTGCCAAGCATAACGATTATGACACTATCCCCTCTAATGATGGACACAACATTGGTTATGATAGAACCGAAATTCCGAACCTCGTATGCTCTTTGCTATGTACATAGCAAAGTTAATAAGCCTGACTTATTACCATTTACAGTACAGTAAAGATTATAACTTCTTAATAGCTCTTGTTGTCATCATCTGCCCAATTTTTGCTTGTTGGGGCAGCTTCAAACCTAACCGGATTCAGATGAATACTAGTATTTTATATGGAGCGACTTCCTATATGAACTCTATAACCCAATTATTAGGTAAGGCTGGTCATGACGTCAACAGGAGGGTCGGCTACGCTGGTACGGCCACGTCTTACGCAAACCGGCATGTTACGTGGGTAACAAATGCCTTGCCATGGCGCCTCCGCCGGACCGGAACAAGCGGGGTAGACCAAAGAAATGTTGGCTTGACGATGTAAGAGATGGAATGCGTGCCAATAAGCTCTTACCATAGGATGCTAAAGATCGCGCGAAATGGAGGAGAATGTGCAGGAAAGCGGACCCCGGGCTCCAACGCGAAAGCCGCGGATGCAACCGGGATAAACGCCGAGATGATGATGATGATGACTGGTCATGACTTCATTTATAGACGGCATGGTTTGCGTAGTGGTTAAATTTTTGACTGCTGCAGATATGCAGATGTTCGATTCTCGCACGGAACAAATATATTTTGTATGACCGTAGTACAAGTAGTTGTTCTGGGTCTGGTTTTTTGTGTATTTATTTATTTATTTTATTATTTATCTACACACAATACAACACATAAAAATACGACAAAATTAAGATCTGAGTACAAAGGTGGTGCTTGTTTCTTAAGAAATTTCTTCCAGCAGACTTGCGAAAGGAGAAGTAAAACAGTAATGTAGACAATAGTGTGTAAGAACAAAAAGGAAATAGAATATGACTATGATAAGTATAAAAGTAATAACATTAAATATACCTAAAGTGAGTGAGTTTATGTTTGTAAACACACCCACGAACAGTAGAAATTCCTAGTGTGCATGCGGCCAACTCAGGAAACTATGTCAAGTCGTATTTTACTTGCGAGTGAGAAAATATAATTATTTGTGTCTATTTTGTTTAGACGTTGAAGAGGACAAATACATCAACATCTTCCTAGCCTTTTCCCAACAACGTTGAGGTCAGCTTTGAGTTTAACCGAACCCAGTTGAATGCTAGTATTTCACTTGCAGCGACTGCCTATCTGACCTCTACATCCCAGTTACTGGGTAATACGATACCCCTTAGTAAGACTGGTGGTCACATTAGGTACCGAACTTCCAACGACTCGTAATGACTGTGTTTAAAGGGCGATGAAATAAATGGACTGTATTTTTAAAGTCTGGTATATTGCCGTTCATAAAAAAACCAATAGTTAACAGGATCCCGGACAAACAATTGTTTAATTTACAAAGAGGTTTGTGTCGCGGCGGGGTCCGTGGAAGCGAGTGAGGTGAGGTCTGAGCCGGTCCGCTCACTAGATCATGCCCCTCGCCCGCGTCCCGCTCCCGCTGCCAATGACTGCTCACGCCGCTGGCGCGTGTAGACCGCGACCATGTTGGGTTTCATTCCCAACAACTGTCACAGATCTACAAATGACAGCCGGGACCAACGGCTTAACGCACTTTTCGAGGCACGTAGGTCTCGATATGTAAATATGGTCAACCATCAGATAATATACTAAGAAGAAGAAGGCAGCTCTGGACTGCCTTTATCTTATTAAATGAAATCGTTTATTATGCAAGTAGGATCACTGATCACTTTTACACGTAATATTTTTTAAGCAAGCTGGAGCCGGCATTTCCTAACAGAGAAGAAAAGCCGAAACAAACTCAGAGATCATCGTCTTTTTTTTAATAATTATAAACTAGCGCTTGACTGCAATCCCGCCTGATGGTAAGCAGTGATGCAATCGTTGATGGTAAAGCGCGCTAGTTTATTAATCCCATTCACATAAAAAAGACTTAGTGAATAGGAATGAAGACAGTTGAGCGAGGTGGTGAAATGTTAAACCCAACAACACGACCAACGATGCTGCACCAGAGGGAGATTAATGTGGAGACCCTCCACGACCAAACTTCCGACATAACAACATTTGACGCATCGTACCCAGCACACATCGCTACACAACTGCTCAGACCCGTCCTCTGTACGGCTTCACCAGACATCATGCCGGAACACGACGAATCGCTTGGCGGCAAGACTTTGTCTGGTGGGTGGTAACTTCTGCCGGCAGCCGATGTTATGGTTCACTAACAATATGTGTTTGCTTTGTACATAACCATCAATTTACGTGACATATCGTTAACATATCGTATCAAGTTTAAACATCTATCCTGCCGTCAAAGACAGGTTAATTTTATTAATTAATTGCAGCTGTCAATAAGCAACTAGGCAAGCAAACACACAGCTAGCAGCAATATTACGATTATTGCAAATATACTGGAGTAACATTGACGTTAGGGTATGGACACACAGACGCTTTCTTGTGCAATGGTAAAAGTTTTTTTGTTATTAGACAATTTTACATAACCATCATCATCATTTCAGACGTCCACTGCTGGACATAGGCCTGCCCCAAGGATCTCCACGACGACATAAATAGAAATAGATTATCGTACGCACTTTTCCAAATTGCTAGAAAACTAAATATGGATGCGCTACTAGTTGCATATCAATTTTGCGATATGGAATTATTTTTTGTGTGTGTTAAGTGGCAGTGGGCAGGGCACATTGCTCGTAGAACCGATGGCCGATGGGGCAGTAAGGTTCTGGAGTAGCGGCCACGTACTAGAAGACGCAGCGTAGGGAGGCCCCCAACAAGGTGGACCGATGACCTGGTGAAGGTCGCGGGAAGCCGATGGATGCGGGCAACACAAGACCGGTCAGCGTGGAAAGCCTTGGGGGAGGCCTTTGTCCAGCAGTGGACATCTATAGGCTGAAGAAGAAGAAGAAGAAGAATTATTTTTTGGGCAAACTCTACTGATAAAGATGTCATATTTAAGGCACAAAAAAGGGGCATAAGATCGATGTGTGGTCTGAAAATTGACGATAGCTGTGTACCATTTCTTAAGTCGCTGAAAATTTTTAACCTTACCAACATTGTATATTTATGAAACTAGTGTTTTTATCAAGTCTAACATAAGATTGGTTGAAACGGTGTCAACGTTACGAGATGTTACGATTCGTAGTCAATATGCAAATGCTTTAAAAAATCAGCGTTGTAATACTGCTTTAGTAAAAAAAAGTGTTTTAGGACTGGCACCGCGCATCTACAAAAAATTACCAGTTGGCATAAAAAATTGGAATGTTATACAACTTAAGACCAAATTAAAACATTTATTAATTGAGAAGTGTTATCTTACAACTGATGAATTCCTAAATGACAAATTAATGTAGGCTTATTTATTTTGACTAGCGAAATTACTCCATATTGTGACATTTGTGACTTTGTTTTTATTCATTTATCATTATTTAGTTTCATTTTGACATTATATAATTTGTTTTTTGCCTGTAGCATGATTAGCATGATTGACTAAAAATTTTTAATGTTTTGCATGCAAATATGTATATTTGTACGCTTCTTAGCATAACATACCGACTTAAATGTATGTTTATACATTTAAGAACTGTATTCATTACCTATGTTATACAAAGAAAATTGATTTAGATATAGACATTCTTTTTTTGACCGGTCCTGCGCCTCCCGCTTATTCCTGATTTGAGCACGCAGTGAAACCCCAAGCACAGCCCTCTCCATTGCTCTTTGAGTGGTCTAGAGCTTTCTTATAAGTCCCATTGATAGCGACCACGTCTCAGTTCCATAAGTCATCACTGGCAACATCCCAACAAGAATGTTGCATCCTTTCAACTGCATATCAACTGATATCGATACTGATCCTCATATTTCGATTCTCTAATAATTACACTCTGAAATGTTTCTTCATTCCTGATTCGATCACGTAGACAAACACCTAGAATAGCCCTCCCTATGGAAAAGTCTATTCTAGGTGTTAGGTCAAGGTCGCATAGAGAGTTATGGCTCTTTGTGCGACCTTGAGCTTTCTTATGAGGGACCACGTTTCTGATCTTTATTGTCATCATTGGTAAGACACAATGGTTAAAGGCTTTTGCCTTTACGCACTGAGGTATTTTTATTCGGGAACAGACTACGGATCTTTCCGAACGCTGCCCAGCAGAGTCCTTGAAGCCGGAACTCTAATCCAGCTGACTACTACTACGGCGAAGTCTACTTAACATTTATTTCTTTTTAGTTTGTGATATATTCTGTCTTGGAATCATGTTATGTAATCTAAATGAATAAATCAGTTTCTTGTGCCTCAGCCTTTACAATTATCTATAGCTATATAGATACGGAATGCCCAGATGCATTGGAATGACAGCCCGAAGCAATAGACAGAAACTATTATCGAGCCATTGGAGTCCATTAATACTGAGTAAGCCTTTACTATTAAGGCCAGTATCTGAGTATTATATTGACGGTAATGGGGGACTAAAAGGAAAATAAGTAGTAACTGGGGATGTTATGGGGAGTAATGCTGAAAGAGGCGATATGGTTTCAGTATTATTGATGAATCAAAACAAAGAAAAATAAAGTATGTGTGCATACACACGGGGGACGCTTCGACGACACTTACCTTTTTAGCGCAATATCTGCCTCATATAATATTAATGTAACATCTAGTCTTTTTAATGTCAACGTACCAAACGACATCTCCAGCCGACAAAACCCGCGGGTTTTCAAACCCTGTTGCCTTCAAATCAAATCAAATGAAATCATTTATTTCAAATAAACCAGTTACAGGCACTTTTGAATTGTTAGAAGGTCGGTCAGTCAATAAGATGAAGCTAGTCGCCCATTCCAAAGAGTAGGTACCTATGGAGAAGAACGGGCAAGAAACTCCATGGACACTCTTTTAAATTTTCAAGCTATTGTTACAAATATTTGATACATCATTCATGTTGAAATCAACCGTGTGAGAACGATGTTGAAATATTTTGTACGCTGAGAGCGTCCATTATGGAAAACACAAAAATCAATTCAGAAATTAAAATACGTATACATGTGAAAATTTTCTGTGCTGTTTATTTATGGTGCCCTGAAAAATTGCCTAATCCGCTTAAGATTAGGCCATGCCCTCATAACTTATTATTATTTTAATCCATAACTATGTAACTTATTAGTAAGTTTTTTCTTTATACCGCGTACATGAAGAGACTGGAACAATTTGCATGCGGGGATCGTACAGTCTAATTACAATTTACGTGTCTTCAAGGCTACAGTGAATAGGCTCTTGATAAGCTAGTGCGATTTACCATCAACGAGTAGGTACATTACTGCTTACCATTAGGCGAAATCGCGCTCAAGCACTTTTAAAAAGAAAAAAGTACCTAATACTGCTTCAGCTGTTCGAAAAATTTGTCCGCAAAAAAAAAATGTTACTTCTGTCACGAAATCACACTCCTGCGTAATAATTTTCTGTCTCTTATTACAACGACAAATTTTATCTACAAAGATTTTTATATATGTTGTAGGTTTTATAGCGCAAAACAAATTTACTTCACACCCCCACACCTTACATCTAACAATAACAACTCCTACACAAGAAACGAGAACTCGAAGCAAGTACTACGCAATTCCGACGAATAAAAACAATTTTGCAAAAACATTGACCACACCGCAACGACTATTAGCTATTACCGCGCTCTAGTATGGCTTCACCCCGTTGCGCCCGACTGTACTTCCTAAGGCTTCGAGGTAAGTAATGAAGCAGCCGCTTGTTTATGGTACAGTCGAGTACTGCAGCGGGGCTAATTTATTTTTGTTAATGAAAATAGAAGCGAAGAATTTTGTGGTGACTTGGATTGGTTGACTGAAAAAGGGAGAAAATATTTTCGTAGAATAAAAAAATATTTGTTTCTATTTCAACATGAGTGTCGTTGAAAAATGGATATTTTCTGATAAACTCAGTAGGCTTGAGTAAAAAACGGTTTCGTTAGCATTTAGTGGTCATTTGATCACCTAATAAATAGGTATCTAATATGGAATCGATATTGGTTCTGGAGTTGTGGCCACGTACCGGAAGACGCCAAGTAGGGAGGCTCCCAAGAAGGACCTATGACCTGGTGAAGGCTGCGGGAAGCCGATGGATACGGGCAGCACACGACCGCTCACTGTGGAAAGCTTTGGGCAGGCCTTTGTCCAGCAGTGGACCTCTATAGGATGAAGAAGAATTGATATATCGAAACTGTGAAGTAGCTAGTACTTATTAATATAATCTATGTAGGTATCTGTACTAATATATAAAGCTGAAGAATTTGTTTGTTCGTTTGTTTGTTTGTTTGAACGCGCTAATCTCAGGAAGTACTGGACCGATCTGAAAAAACCCATCCCTGAAATTTTAGCCCATTGGCTATCCAACGCAAAAAGATTCCAGAGTTCAAGAATCCAGGGAGGCTTTATATAACATCACGCTGCGATCAATAGGAGCATAGCATAACTAACTCCTCGCGAACGAAGTCGCTGGCGGCTGCTAGTATTAATGTAAGCTGAAGAGTTTGTTTGTTTGAACGCGCTAATCTCAGGAACAACAGGATTAAAAAAATATTTTTGTGTTGGATAGTCCATTTATTGAGGAAGGCTTTAAGCTATATATATATATATATATATATATATATATATATATATATAACATCACGTTACAAATAATAGAAGAACCAGTAAAAATGTGGGTAAAGGAGGGCGCTGCGTAAACAGTTCCAAAAGCCAAAAAAAAATGTAATAAAACTTCTTAATCGCGCTTTTGTTCATAATAACAGAAATTAATGCGGACGGACTCTGGGGCAACAGCTAGTGTAAGATAAAAAGTTATGAACGGTATTTCCCATTGTAAAAATGTTTGTATATTATACGTGTATACTCTGACAATATTATTGAGATTCATTCTCTTCTTTTTACACCTAAAAGTTTTTAATTGAAGTGGGGTTGTTCCAGAACAGCCCTTTTTTAACCCGAATAGAAAGAAAAAAAAAATCAAAATTAATTTTCATTATTTTCTCCCCAACAACACAACAAACAAAAAAAAAAAACGCTCAAGTGCAAGTCCGACTCGCGCATCCGGCGGCGTTCCGTACAAATCTGTATTAAAATAATTTGCAATTTTTCCTTTATCGGTACTGTAAGACGTTCATCAAAATCAATCAAAATCAAAGCATTTTTTTCAAATAAACCAGTTACAGGCACTTTTGAATTGTTAGAACGTCGGTCAGTCAGTAAGGTGAAGCTAGTCGCCCATTCCAAAGAGTAGGTACCTATGGAGAAGAACGGGCGAGAAACTCCATGGACACTCTTTTCCATCATCAAAAGAGAAAGACATCCACTGCTGGACATAGGCTTCCCCAAGGATCTCCACGACGAGCGGTCCTGCGCCTCCCGTATCCAGCGGTTTCCCGTGACATTCACAGTCGGTCGTCGTATAAGACTTTGCTTTGTACCAAATATAAAAAATCGTGATTTTATGGAAAGTACCATGTTGGTTTTTATTCCCACGCGAGTGTCGAATATTTGTGGAAATTTACGGCATATACAGCTATGTCTTTGATCGGGTTGGCTTAAAAGTTGAAGTAGTAAGCTAAAGTAAGGTAAAGTTTGGTGTAAAAGTTGTGGTGCGATATAAATTCCAGCTTGATCCTGTGACCTCCGCAATGACCTCCACGCGTTCCTGAAAAAAAGCTATCTTAACAGACGGACGGACAACAAAGTGATCGTATAAGGGTTCGGTTTGTAGCGTACGAAACCCTAAAAAAGAAAACAAAGCTTTGAGATTGTACTGAAATAAAGTGTAAAAAGAACACGTCGACGAAACTTTGAAATGTGAAGCAACATTCACAAAGAGGAGGACGCCTTGAAGCCTAGCAAAAAGAAGTTGACCCTAACACAGGGATAAGTACAATTTCTGGAAAAACACAGGGAAAATGTTAACAATAATAACAATTTATAATTTGCGTAACAATTTATGGTGGGGTTGGGATATCAGTACTTTTCGCAATTAAAACGTGTAAAATAAATATAATAAAAATAAAGTCGATGGAAAAAATGAAAATACAATAGGCAAAAGTCACCGAATTCCGAAATTAGTTATTTTTAACTTTGTAGTGTATTACTTCTTTTTTTTTTTGTTTTTAGTTTTCTGTTCGATCTTTTGTTATTTTAAATGAATATTATTACTGTTCTTTAATTCATAAATGTATTGTTATTTACAAAAAAAGCTTTATCCATACTAATATTATAAATGCGAAAGTAACTCTGTCTATCTGTCTGTAACGCTTTCCCGCTTAAACCTCTCAACCGATTTTGATAAAATTTGGCACAGACAATCTTTAAACCCTGAGAAAGGACATAGACTACTTTTTATTGAAAAAAAAATATATTCCCGAGGGAAATCTAAAAATCGCGATATAACCGAATTCAACGTGGGCGAAGCCGTGGGCGGAAAGCTAGTTATCTAATATTTCTTAACATTCGGTCATCACAACATGTGGCAAACATGCCTATAAATACTGATACCATCTTGCATAAATATATTTGTTTTTATTTGCGACACATCTTTAAACAAAGAATAATTATATTATTTTACCAGTTCTTCGCTGCACTTCATTGTAAATCAAAAAAATGCTCTTTTTTCAGAGTTGCTCATTTTGCTCGTGCCCTGGGGGCGCTCAAATGCTCCTTCCATGTTTGATTCTTATTTACAAGGCGGCAAAAGTAAATTACGTTCCAGCATGCGATTGATTGTTCTCCGCAATCCCTCGAGATTGCAAGATGCAATTTTATTGGAACCTCTGTCGGCTGTACTAAGGAGTTTGGATTGACTTCAGTGTCTTCCGTGTTTTTATGAAGTATCTTTTTATCATGATACACTAGTGCTTGATTGCGATCACAGCTGATGATAAGCAGTGATGCAATCCTTGATGATAAAGCGCGCTAGTTCATTAAGAGTGTATTCACTCTAGCCTTGAAGACACGTCTTATATAAATTGTAGTCAAGACGGAAAGACCGCCGCAGGCAAATTGTTCCAGTACTTCGATGTACGTGGTATAAAAGAGGATAATGATCTTGTGATAGAAATTTGCGTTTCGTGTTAGTGCTTTTGATTCGTCTTTGTGTGGTATAAATAAGTATATAAATTTCTCCCGACCGAATTTCGACCATGGAGACCACTCTAAGCGGTGGCTAGCCTTCGGCGCAAAGGATATGGTAGTGCACATAAAAATATAATATATTCTGTATGTATTAGGTGACAGCCTCCGTGGCGTAGCGGTAGCGTACGCGGCCCCTGCGCAAGGTGGCGCGGGTTCGATCCCCGCACCGTGCAAGTATTTGTATGCATGAATATGAATATTTGCACTGGTCTGGTCGTGCCTCGGAAAGCACGTTAAGCCGTTGGTCCCTGTTGCCATAAGAACGTCTAGTGGCAGTCGTTACGGGCTGTTGGAGCCCTCAAAAGCACAACAATTGGTCTAACTGCAATGCTTCGATGACGCCTTCGGGTTGTGGAGGTCAGACGGCAGTCGCTTCACGGAAAATGTCGAAGTTTAGCCATATCAGCAGTTGGACTGGTAGAGCGGACCCCAGACTCCAAAGCTGAAAAGGCTTCGGATGCGACTGGGTTCAACGCTGGGATGATGATGATGATTCTGTATGTATTAGGTATATAGTATGGAGAATTATTAATTTTATTTTCGTATAAGTCTTGTCGTCAATTTCCTTTTTTTTTTTTTTTTGTTGGGATGGGAAATCATCAAATGACTTCTCCCGCTCTGGGCAGAGCGGAAGGGCGTGTCAGACTTTTACTGACTAAAACCCACCCGTGTTTCTTTACTTGCCTGTGCAACGGCCAGGGCCACGGTTTCTTGTTTAACCAACCCGCAACCCTGACCCAGGAGGCATCGGTCTTCGTGGACCCCGTCAAGATGTGCTGACATCTCTTTGAGGCGCGCGTGAAACACGACGCGCCGTCGACTCGGGCCTGGTCCTTACCGAGCGGCGAGCTGCCCACTGCTCACCGCCCGCAGGCCCGCGCCTACGGTGGCTGGGAGTTTGGTGTCATCTCCCGACCAGGGCGTCTCCTGCGGCGGCTAGTGGCGTGAGGGCGCTGGGATTCCCGTTGCCTCACGCGCTCCGCCTCCTCCTTTGCCAGCATCACTGCTTCGCAGAAGGAGGTGACGGCCTGCCATGCACTCTCGCTCCGGACCATGGCCTGGACCAGGGTCGGACGCGAGAGATCGCCGCCGATCGCCGCTACGAGGACACGGCGGTGCTCTACCCAAGCCGGGCAGACCTCCACCGTATGCTCCACCGTGTCCTCAGGGCGATCCACACAATGGTGGCACCCTGGCGTTTCCTCCCGCCTTATACGGAACAGGAACCTCCCGAAACAACCGTGTCCGGTGAGGACCTGCGTCAGGCGGAAGGTGAGGGCGCCGTGGCGCCTCTCTAGCCACTCCTCAAAGAGGGGACTTACCGCCGCTATTGTGGCGTGCCCAGTCGTCAATTTCCTTTGCTTGCTTTTACAAATTACTTGCCTAAGATTGCAAAGATAGGCAACAAAGCCAGTATGTTGAATACAAAAAAGAAATGCCAATGTAGACATGGGTAGCAAACATCCATACTATCCATACTAATATTATAAATGCGAAAGTAACTCTGTCTGTCTGTCTGTCTGTCTGTCTGTCTGTCTGTCTGTCTGTCTGTCTGTCTGTCTGTTACGCTTTCCCACTTAAACCTCTAAACCGATTTTGATGAAATTTGGCACAGACAATCTTTGGACCCTGAGAAAGAACATAGGCTACCTTTTATCCCGGAAAAATATGATGTTCCCGAGGGAAATCTAAAAAGCGCGATATAACCGAACTCCACGCGGGCGAACCCGCGGGCGGAAAGCTAGTAATTTATAAATTAATAGTTCAAATTAAATACATTATAGAAATAGCAGGTAAACGAAAGTCAAGGAAAAATTCATTAGTTTCACAAACAACTGGTCGTCGAATTATTGTATTAAAATTATTGTAAACCACTCTTGCCATTAATTTAGATTATAATTTAGGAATTATCCCAAAAAGATACATAACAAGTTATCTTAGTCTCAATAAAATAAAACCGCAAAGTACTGAGCTTAATACAATTTTAAGGATAATACGCGAGCACTCGTGGTAAGCTCGCAAAGTCGGGCAAATGTTTCCCGCAAATAAATAAAGGTGCAGAATTTCATTTGATGTTTATAGACGTGGGTGTACTTTACGACTTTTTTGTTGACTGTACACGTGAATTTGTACAGTAGATCTGTTGATGTGCGAAAAAAAGTTTTTTTTTTTTAATAATTATAAACTAGTGCTTGACTACAATCCCGCCTGATGGTAAGCAGTGTTGCAATCGTTGATGGTAAAGCGCACAAGTTTATTAAGCCTATTCACTTAAAAATCTTAGTGAGTAGGAAGGAAGACGGCAGTTGAGCGAAGTGATGCAATGTTAAACCCAACAACACGACCAACGCTGCTGCACCAGAGGGAGATTAATCTGGAGACCCTCCACGATCAAACTACCGACACAATAACATTTGACGCATCGTAGCCGGCACACATCACATCACGGCTTCACCAGACATCAAATCAAATCAAATCAAATCATTTATTTCAAATAAACCAGTTACAGGCACTTTTGAATTGTCAGAAGGTCGGTCAGTCAATAAGATGAAGCTAGTCGCCCATTCCAAAGAGTAGGTACCTATGGAGAAGAACGGGCAAGAAACTCCATGGACACTCTTTTAAATTTTTAAGCTATTGTTACAAATATTTGATTACATCATTCATGTTGAAATCAACCGCGTGAGAACGATGCAGAAATATATTGTGCGCCGAGAGCGTCCATTATGGAAAACACACAAAAATCAATTCAGAAATTAAAATACGCCGTGGCAGCTAAGAGATGACCAGTCCCCTCTGACGGCGTCCGTTCACGAACATGACGTATGGATCAGCATCATTCAGCTCAACCATATCGAAGGGAACCCAATGACCCAAAACACATGCCACCATCAGCGAGACATTTGAGTGAGCATGACATACTCTCAACAGCCAGAGCAAAATTAAGTCAATAAAAAAGACTAACCCAACAAATAAATGCCTTACAGCACATACGTACATTGTGCTCATACGTTTGCCATGCAATTATACAATACTAAGAAATTGAATCTACACAATCTAAGATAGTTTTGTCCAAGGTTCAGCAGCATCATGCCGGAACACGACGAATCGCTTGGCGGCAAGACTTTGTCTGGTGGGTGGTAACTTCTGCCGGTAGCCGATATTATGGCCTACCACCGAGAAAAAAAGAAGAGTAACCTTTTGTTGTACCTAAGTAATTAATGACGAGTACTAAGGACAAGTGAAGATCTGGCGGGAGCGGCCCCGACTTACGAGTTACATATGATATCGTATCTATTATATTATATGATATTATATAGTATTATATCATAGGTCCGAATCCAGTCAGGCCCTTTGTTAGTAGCCTGTGGTTTCAAAATCAAAGCATTTATTTCAAACTAGCTTTCCGGCCGCGGCTTCGCCCGCGTTGAATTCGGTTATATCGCACTTTTTAGATTTCTCTCAGGAAAATCAATTATTTTTTTTCAAGAACAGGTAGCCTATGTCCTTTCTCAGGTCCTAAAGATTGTCTGCGCCTAATTTCATCAAAATCGGCTGAGAGGTTTAAGCGGGAAAGCGTAACAGACAGACACACAGACAGAGTTACTTTCGCATTTATAATATTAGTATGGATAAGCCAGTTACAGACACTTTTGAATTGTCAGAAGGTCGGTCAGTCAGTAAGATGAAAGCTAGTCGTCCATTACAAAAAGTAGGTACCTATGGAGAACAAAGGGCAAGAAACTCCATGGACACTCTTTCAAATTATCAAGCTATCAAGCTATTCCTTTAATTTATATAAATCATTTCATCACTACTGCTTTCAAAACGGTGAAAAAAAAACAGTGGGAGAAAGCGGGAACGTCTTAGAAGCAAAAATGCGAAGACCAACTTACCAAATCACATTGGGCCCACATGCTATATTTTTGGCTCATATCATCTCAATGAGAGAGACCGCCTCTCGGTTTCTCTACTATCCCAGAATTGGGAAAATTATAGGCTGATAATTTTACTAAATCTGATTATACTACTAGCTCTGGTTACATATAGGCGATTAAGAAGTAACGGGAATATTCGCGCCAGTTCAACACCCCCTACAAGTAAATTGACATAATCAGAGCAGATTTAATACCGCATATGCCATCGTAAGATTAACCCCAGTTTGGGTATAGGCCAAAACTCGCTAATATTCCTGTGACATGTCCATCAATTGCAATTCAATCTATTCAATCATTTTTCACATTTGGTTAGTCTTACAAAATTAATTAAAAACTAATATTAATGCTTGTAAAAAATATCAAACTAAAAAGTTAAAAATATTTTTTTAAAAAGCGTGAGGCGCTTTGTGCCATAATTTTTGTACATTAAGCGCCTCACGCTTTTTTAAAAATTATTTTTAACCTTTTAGTTTGATATTTTTTAAAAGCATGTTTTTTTAGTTTTTTAAACTATATTTATTTACAACTTATTTGTTCAAACTTCTTAAAAAAAAAGCGTACGAACGAACGTATTGAAAATGGTGGGACATTTTACAGTAATGAGCCGCTCACTCGTAGTCCAAAGAGTTAGAGACGGACAAACAAACAAACAAGCAAGCAAGAAAGCAAACATACAAGTGAAGCTAATAAAAAGCATGTAAAAATGAAAGTTTATCAACAAATGGTACAAAAAAAGGATTCTTTATACGACAATAATATATTATAATGAGGTTATTAGAAAGAAGGCCGTAACTACGTCAATGCCGATTGCAAGATAATTAAAGTTTTGTCCGACAGGCTTTAAAGATTCTAGAGTGGTAATCACGTATACGAAGCGTTGGAAGGCAACAGGGTGGACCGACGACCTTGTGAAGGCCGCAGGAAATCACTGGATGCAAGAACCGGTCAAAGTGGAGGTAGTTTGGAGTGACCTATGCCCAGCAGTGGACTGGACGTCTTTTAATTAAAATGAGGATGGTTAGATTTTCAGATAAACACAAACTTAAACATATAGCGCACCTTATGTATGTAATATGCCATTTGCTTGACTATTCCTTCCCTTGCTACTTCATTATTTCCTATTTGCTTCTAATAAGTGTGTTGCTGCTATAACTCCTGGCTCAGGCTAAACAAAGTTTCATTTCTGATTACATATTCTTCTCTTCTCGGATTTTGTCCAAGAAGCGAATAATGAATTCATCGTCCCCCGTAATGAAATCACAAAATTTTCATTTGCTACTGAAATTTAATTATGAATTCCTGAAAACCAACGTCTGAACCGCTCGCTCAAGTTCCGTTGGAATCGTTTAATAGTTTATTTTTAAGCGTTTCAGTAATTACTTGAGCCAGTTTTGAGCGTATACATAATTTTTTAATTAAATTAAACGAATGTCGGCCTTTTTATTCTAATGAACACTCTACTGACCCGCCCCTACTCCGCACTGTTTTACGACTTGAGTAAACATCGATATTTCGTTTTTATAGCCACAGTTAAAAATTAATGTAATTATACACGCAAAACGTTCAGGTTTTTTTTTAATTATGGTTGAAACCGCATTAAAATTCGTTGTGTAGTTTAGAACAATAAGAATTGATAACCTCCGCGCCGTAGCGGTAGCGAACGCGGCCGTTGCGCAAGGAGGCGCGGCCGCGGGTTCGATCCCCGCATAGTGCAAATATTTGTATACATGAATATGAATATTTGCACTGGCCTGGTCATGCCTCGGAAAGCACGTTAAGCTGTTGGTCCCGGTTGCCAAACTAACATCTAGTGGCAGTCGTTACGGGTTTTTGCGAGCCCTCAAAAGTCTAACAATTGGTCTAACTGCAATGCTTAGATATCGCCTTCGGGTTGTGGACGTCAGCCGGCAGTCGCTTCACGGAAAATATCGAAGTTTAGCCAAAATCAGCAGTTAGACTGGTAAAGCGGACCCCAGACTCCAAAGCTGCGGATGCGACTGGGACTAACGCTGAGGTGATGATGATGATGAGTTTAGAGCATTACACATACATATACATAAGTTGTATGAATATTTCAGGAGCAAAATACTATGTAGTAAGATGAGATTAGATAGATCGTCAGTCGTGGTGGCCTAGTGGTTAAAACACCAGCCTCTCAAATATGAGAACACACTCATACTTGAGAGGTTGGTGTTTCGAGGTCAGGCAAGTACCTACCAATGTAACGTTTCTAAGTTATATGTACTTTCTAAGTATATCTTGGACACCAAAAACTGATTAAAAGATGAACGAAAACATCTTAAGGAAACTGAGACTTTAAGTCTGTAAATCGCCAACCCGCATCGAGCAAGCATGGTGATTGCGGTCAATCCTTCTCTGTATGAGAGGAGACCTGTGCCCAGCAGTGGAACGCTAAAAAGGTGGATGATGATGATGGTGAAATAGATCCAGCAAGCTTTTGCCAAGTTTAATGTTTTTAGGTTCAAGTACTCAAAAGTCAAAAATCTAGCACCATTTAGAGCTAACTTTTGCTGGCTTAGCGGCCCTGTTATTCTAGGTGACGCCACTACCGAAATGCGTGTGACGTCGTTCAACGTCATGACTACTCGTCGACGCGACCTGACGTTGCGGATTGGTGCAATTTATCTATTGCTTAAATGCCGTCTGCTTTGCAATATTGCGCGTTACTTTGATGTGCTTTTAGGTGACTGTACACTTTAAATTAGTTGCGTTTCATTTGTAATACAAACCAACTGGTCGCATATTTTGATTGTAAATATATTTGGCCAACGGCAGACAAAGTAAAGGCACGTTTGAAGCACTTGACTTCAACTTTCAACATTTCTCCAGCTCAAGAAATTAAGAAGAGATTGAACGAGTAGGTCACCACCGCCACCACGCTACCACGCCGCGCATCGTGCCACCACGGTCACATGGTGTCCGCCAATAATTTCCTATTGTATCTGTTTTCTGGCAGCCAACGAGTTAATAATTGATCGATAAATGACCACACTACCGATGGGTACATGTTTGGTGCGACAAGAGTTAGCGAAGAGAGGATTCAGTTCAGCGATGTTAACTTGACGTGGAGAACATTCACTCGCCAAAAGTCAAACGCTTGATACATACCTATACCTGTAAAATCACTCGTTGTCTACTAACTTATTTTAGTAGGTACGGTATGGAAGGTACGGTTTAGGTGTGGCAGGTGCCCAATACTACTTAGAAGTCAGGGTTCTATCTTATAAATTGAAGCTTATGAGATCGATCCATTTACAATATTTCAATGAAATTAATTCAATATTTTAAAACTAAACTTTATTAAAGCATATAAATAAGTAGCAGGTTTTATTAAAAAAATATTAGCACTTTAAAGCAGTCTGTATAACATAGCCCATCGTAAATTTCTACAAAGCAGCTAGGGGTAGAGAGCATTCTTTATGACATACCACCCCGAAATGAAATGGGAAAATTAAGACCAGCTAAAGAAGTAAATAACACACTAACAAATACAATACCTTTAATTTTGACAATTCAACAAACTTCATTGTTGCTTTTGGTCGAGCAGACGAATTTATGAAATATAGCAATGGATAACGAATTTCTTTGGATTAAGAAAGGAAGTGTAAACAGAATTGTGTTGTTGGTTCTAAGGTCAGCAAAAATGATTGTTGTTGTTGTGTGTGAGCACTATTAACTCAAATTGTCATATATTTAAATCACAGTGAAACGAAGTTACGGTTACAGAATATCATTATTAAAAATTATCACTGACAAATATATTATATGGAAAGCCATTATCAATACAGAAAATTGATGCAGGGTAATAATTTCTTTGACGATTAATTTCCCTGACTATACACCGGAGAAGCTTGGCTATACAGCTCGTTTATTTGGATATACTCCAAAAAAGTTACCAAAATGCCCGAACTTACATTCCCATCTGTGGAGTTCTCCACCTAAGTGAAAAGTTAGAAGCAAAATTACATTTCGTCGTGCCAGTAAAAAAGGTATATTCCGCTATTTCGGTGGCACGTCCGCGTTAAGAATATAAGAGGCTTAGAATAACGCAATCCGCGTGTTTTTTTCAAGAGTGTCGCGAGAATTTCTTGGCGTGGGGTGCGTTACGAAGTTTTTTCATTCGCGGCAGAATCGCCTGAGTCTGTGATACTCAAACCTGTGACTATAAACATATTGCGAACTTATTGGGAATCCTATTTTTTTTTTTATTATATATATAAATTATAAACTAGCGCTTGACTGCAATCTCGCCTGATGGTAAGCGGTGACGCAATCATTGATGGTAATCGTTGTTGAATAGGCTCTTAATAAACTAGCGCGCTTTACCTTCAACGATCGCATCAATGCTTACCCCATCAGGCGGGATTGTGGTCAAGCGCTAGTTTATAATATAAAAAAAAAAATCTGTGAGTGTGTGAACGTAGTGTCTAAATTAATATTACTTAGACAGAGAATTATGTTGTAGTTATGAACGCACAAGCACAGGAAAAAATACACAACACATAATGAAATATTCAAGAGCGATTTTCTCTCGAGTTTTTATAGATATTTAAGTGTTATATTTGTCGTAGATTGTCGGTATCATGGTAATAGAGGTTCCTTATTTGATTTACGTAGTAGTGGGGAAAACGCCGTGCCGTTATTTTGTAATGGCGGAACGTGGACAGGGTCGTTTTGGAAAGTGGGGAAGGTCGCACAGACACTTTGGATTGAGACGCGACAAAGGCACTTGTCCGAGGCGGAACTGTCGGTTTATTATGTTATGATTGTCAAGATTGAAGGGTATATTTACACTTCGTGCTTTATTTCAAAACTTCACCTACGAAATGCCCTTACCACCACACCCAGATGCTGACGAATCTACCGCTCAACCCTCACTGACGTCGACATATACAATACTAGCTGTTGCCCTCGACTCCGTCCGCGTGTTGATATAAAATAAGCGCCTGTTAAAATAATAGGAGCAATATGTACGTCCGCGTTTGCCCCTGTTTTCGCAACATTTTTTATTACTGCTCTGCTCCTATTGGTCATAGCGGGATGTTACATAGCCTTTGTTCTTTCTCAGGCTCTAGACTATCAGTGTACCAAATTTTATTACAGTCGGTTCAGTAGTTTTGGCGTGAAAGCCGGACAGACAGACAGACAGACAGAGATACTTTCGTATTTATAATATTAGTATGGATGAATATCCCGAAATATGAATAAAATATGTTTCTTAATGGTACAATTTCATTTCACCACTAGCTGCGTCACACGGTTTCAACCGCGTTTTTTTTATGTGCCCTGCTCCTATTGGTTGCAGCGTGATGCTAAATAGCCTAAAGCCTTCCGGATTAATGCGTTATTCAATGCAAAAAGAAATTTTTCAAATCGGACCAGTAGTTTCTGAGATTAGCGCGCACAAACAAACAAACAAACAAACTCTTCAGCTTTATATATTAGTATAGATTAAGAAACGTAATCGTAACTGACATTTATTCTCTTGAATATAATTGATGTTACAGTGTGTATGTTATGTGTAACAGAAAACAGCTAACAGGAACATAAATATGTTTTAGATAAGTCAAAAACATTTTTAATTTACATTTCTCGACCTTAAAAGCTTTAGGTCGTATATACAACGTTATTTTTTTATTTATGCAAAACCTGATTACAGTTTGTTCAGAATAAGCAACTGAATCGATTCCAATCATTTTTACACCAGCTTATGTTTTTTTCCGAAATACAATTAAGAAATTGTTACAGAGTGGTTACCGAGTGGTTACGATAGATCAGTGCTTGCAGGCGCGCCACAGCTGACTCCAGAGGTCAACGGCCCGCGCTCGGCCGCCCGATCGGAGCTTTAATCATATTTTTGTTGGGACAACCAAGTAGAATAGCAATCTCATAAGTTTGTAGCTTTTCATTACATATTTTTGAAATTTTGTACAATTATTAATTCCTCCGCGGCACAGTGATCAACACGCTTGCCTGCGACGTGGAGGCCCCGGGTTCGATCCCCGGCCAGGTCATGATGAAAAACACCTTTTCCTGATTGGCCTGGGTCTTGGATGTTTATCTATATAAGTATCTATTATAAATATAGTATCGGTGTCCCATACCACAAGTCTCGAACTTACTTTGGGGCTAGCTCAATCTGTGTGATTTCTTCGTATACAGGGTGTATCTGACATCGTAACGCAAACTTCGCAAAAAGGCTAGACCGCATGCCACTAATATAATTATGATAGTCATTTATGTCGTTAATGAACGGTTACAGAATACACAGTGTTTAAAAAAAAGTCTCAGCTCGGCTTTTGAACGTTGCAAGCGTGCCGCCGTGCGAGTTTGTAGGTATGACGTTGATCCCTGATGTGAACTCTATTAAATCAGCTGATAAGATCGTTTTTCGGGTTTTGTTTTCATTGCGCTTTTTTATGTAATTAGCGAATTATTTAATTTTTACTTTAAAATATTATTGGGTTATAAAAGTATAGCAATTGTGAACGGTCTGAAGTGAAAAAAAAACTACATATATTTTTTTAAATCATGAAAAAGCCGACGAAAAATTCCACCACTTGGGGGCTCAGAATCATTTACTGGATCCTTGGTACTCGTTTGTGCGTCGATGTCAGATACACCCTTTATATTAATTTATTTTACTTAAAAAGCTGGACATGTGTTTCGGGTTTCGCATAAACAAAAAATAATTTTCAATAAATCGCGTATAGCTTGACCATAGAAGCATTAGGTCGTTTAACCAGCAAACTTAGATCTTAAAGACCCATTTTCAGATGCTATAACAAACTTTGAGCATCGCTGAGATCTAAACTTAAAATCCTGGTTTGATTTCGTTCGGCCGCCCATAACTGCTACTTATACACAGGTGGTTCCCCTTTTTCACAACTTTATGCAAAATAGTATTCGACTTTAATATTTCGCGGGAGGTATTACGTTTTATAAATTACTTCGCGAGGTGCCCCAGAACAAAGTTTTCGGTACGACTCGAATTTTTTATTCAAATGAATCAAAACTTTCTCCGTAGGCGTACGATTGAAAAGATGGTTTTATATGTGTTTGTTAATGTCGGTGTAAATGTTTTCGTGTTGCTTGTTGTGGTAATATTATTTTTGGTAATTAGGTACGTGGCTAAATGTTAAAAGAGACGCAGGTTGATCGAAGGCGCCGTTGGTTGGAAGATAAGTAACCATCTTATTTTATTTTTATAATTATGCTATATATATACTAGTGCTTGACTGCAATCCCGCCTGATGGTAAGTAATGACGCAATCGTTGATGGTAAAGTACGCTAGTTTATTAAGAGACTATTCACTCTAGCCTTGAAGTCAGTCAAACTATAGTCAGACGGAAATACCGCCGCTGACAAACTATTCCAGTCCCTCGATGTACGGGTTATAAAAGACGAGGCGAAAAAGGTTAGCCAGTCAAGTTGTGAAGGTCAGATCGACAGTCGTCCGATGTAAAAAATGTAGTATTTAGCTCCATCTGGTAAGGCATCGTCCTAATAGAAGGGAATGCGTGAAGTTGAACTCGAATAGGTGAGATACAGGCCTAGCCTAGATAAGGGAACAGAGATAAACCTATTGTAATGCAGTATTAATGTGCACAAAAATTGAAAAATGTATTTTTTGTCCCAAACTGGTTATTTTGAATATTGTGATTTGTTTTGTAGCAGTATCAATTGTTCGTAAATTACTAAATTTTTTGTCTGTATTCGGATAAATTATGATTTTTTATTAAGAGCGGGTGAAACCGACAGGAGTTGCGTTTGCCATAGCGAGCGACCGTTAGCGCGGGTTTTCTGTAATCAGGCTTCGATCGAGTGTGTTGGTCATACTCAAACCCGCTGGCTCTTATCTGTTTTAATCTGAGATTATCATTGTAATCTCCTAATATTTAATTGATCTAAGTGTCTGTACAATTAAAATAATAAGAATCGAACATCAGACTATAGTTATTGTTTAACGTTTTCTCGAAATACCGCACACGATGGATTTTCATGGGATGACAAGACACCTCAACTATCCGGAACTTCGGCTCCGCTTCCTGACGTTCCATGTCACGTATTTGTATTTGTGTCCTAACTGACAATCGCAATATCGCGCGGATTTCAATTAGGATACCTATTCAAGGTTTTGTTTAATCACATGTTCATACGAGTAATTTTTCTTATTTACATTCTTTAAAAAAAAATATATTCTTCAGACGAGGAATTACTCCCGTATCGTGGGGGCCTTTACAAACATTTGAACTCACATACACAAACAGCCAGACTCGGGACAAGTACCTGTAGACTATAAAAATATTTGTTCCGTGCGGGAATCAAACCCGCGACACGCAGTGCAGTCAATCGCTCAGCCACTGCACCAACTATGTCGTCAATTCGCGTGAATCTATGATGATCGCGCAGTCGCTTTCTATTAGGACGATGCGTTAGACTTAAAGCTAATTCCAACATATCTTGGAAGGGGTTGGATAGACCATACTTAAAATACGTTGTACTAAAGTAACTTTAGGTTACTTGTATCTGTTAAAGTAACAAGTATATGGTGACAAACTTACTTATATGCTCCAGCTTGCCGACTTTAAAAAACCTGAAAAATAGAGAAAGCTTTTAGAAGAAGTCTATACCTTGCTCTAAGTTTTTCTAATGACAAAAGTCACCGAAAGTTTTACCTAGTTGTGTTCACTTGATATATTATCTATACTAATATATAAAGCTGAAGAGTTTGTTTGTTTGTTGAAAAAATATTTTTGCGGTAGATAGCCCATTAATCCATTAGGCTTTAGGTTATATAACATCACGCTGAGACCAATAGGATCATAAAAACATATTGAAACCTACGCGAGTGAAATCGCGCGGCGCAGTTTGTGAAACATAAATAAAAAGGATTCTGTTGTTATATAAAAAAAATGGTAAAATTAAACTTTTCTACTACGGTAAGCTGGGACTTCCTGGACTTCCTGGCCTCTTCTATTTCTTTCTCGATCTATTTCGACTGTGAATCATTCTTTTAAGAGAATCTAGCTCATCCTGCTAATTCATACGGTTTTTGGCCACATCTGGAGCATGTCAAAGTAGCAATACCAAAAAACTAGCACCCATTCGATCCAAACAGCAGAAAATGATTACACGACAGGTCCAGAAAGACATAAATAATAATAATAATATTTTTTAACGGACAGCCTCCATAGCGTAGCGGTAGCGAACGCCGCCGCTGTGCAAGGTGGCGCGGGTTCGATCCCCGCACAGTGCAAGTATTTGTATGCATGAATATGAATATTTGCACTGGTCTGGTCGTGCCTCGGAAAGCACGTTAAGCCTTTGGTCCCGGTTGCCATACGAACATCTAGTGGCAGTCGTTACGGGTTGTTGGAGCCCTCAAAAGTCCAACAACTGGTCTAACTGCAATGCTTCGATGTCGCCTTCGGGTTGTGGAGATCAGACGGCAGTCGTTTCACGGGAAATGTCGAAGTTTAGCCATATCAGCAGTTGGACTGGTAAAGTGGACCCCAGACTCCAAAGCTGAAAAGGCTTCGGATGCGACTGGGAAGTAACGCTGGGATGATGATGGTGATATATGATAAAGAGCGTTTATTTCGCTGTACCGGAATGGTGTTGTCGGACAGTATCCATATTTGGTTAGTACTACAAAAAATCTTATAAACCTATGTTAGTAGAAATAACTAAAACAATATTTAATTAATTGTCAGCTCAGCCAGATACTCCATACCTAGCTAACTAGGACACACAAACTAACTGTACCTAGGACTAACTGTACCTCTGTGTGTTAAACTGTAACTAGGATACACATGAAACACTGCATTACTACTTCTACCTTCAAAATGCTATTAGTGCTGCCCCGCACTCTACGTAGCAAGGAGGCGGTTCTCTTCCATATAATGGCATGAAAGCCATCAACACAAGCCTCCGCAAACATGCCAGATGCACTACAGACTCGGGGCAGCCCAAGCAACATCCTGAAACCATTGTTATATTGGACTCTAAGTCACCGAGCGACTTCTGTGTGTAACAAAACGTCATAACGTCAACTTCGGTTATCGATGAAAATCAGTGCTACGGCCGTATCTCGTAAAAGGTTTTAGAATTATGCTGAGCGATGGCCGTTTTATGCCGATCCATGTAAAACATTAGCCTCTCAAATATGAGTCTGCGGGTTCGATTCCAGGTCAAACAAGTACCAATGTAACTTTTCTAAATTAAATGTAATTTCTAAGTATATCTTGGACACCAATGACTGATTAAAAGGTGAAGGAAAACATCTTGAGGGAACCTGGACTTTAAGTCTGAAATCGCCAACGCGCATTGAGCAAGCGTGGTGATTACTCCCAATCCTTCTCTGTATGAGGAGACCTGAGCCCAGCAGTGGGACGATAAAAAGGTTGATGATGATGACGCATGTTTGGCCCCATTTTTTTTTTTGTGTAAACGTAAGGGACGTTTCTTGTCACATTAACTGCAAAAAAGGTATTTTCCTAATAACATCACTGCTGTACTTTTAGTTTTGAAAAAAGACTAAAGTCAAACTTTAGTTTTTTTATCAAAACTAAAAGTCGACATGAACAATAACTAGCAAACCATTCATTTAAAACACACAAGCATCCAAACAATGTTCAATTTCCACGCTTACACGCATAATTACAGCCAACATTTTAATTTGACAATCTGTCACACGTCAACGTGTCAAATAGACGTCGCGTCGTTGGGAGCATTCGCAATAATTATCGCCGCCATATTGTAGCGAGAAGGTGAAAAGCGATGACAGATGCTCAGTGGAGATCAAATAATGAATAAAACGCAAGACTAAGGCGGTTTTCACCCCCGTGCTAACGAGAAAAGTTGAGTTTGGCTGATACGCTCCGAACCGCACTTTTCACTCTTTTTAGGAAGTGGTTTTAGTGGTGCGGGTAGCGATCTCAGCTAAAGTTGGTTGCTTTTTATTAAAAAAAAAAAAAAGACGTGTGGCCCTCGGGGACTGCCGCGGTAAAGCTATTGCATAGCATTTTTTATCAACTTATGCAATCATAATTATTTATTTATTTACTCGTATGTAGTATTTTTTCCTTTATTTTTGTTTTCTTTGATATTAATTAAAGTTATTTTCTTTTTTGTAATTTATTTAATTATTTATTTTTTACCAGTGACGTCACCAAAAGAGTGCGTAAAATGGTTGCGATTTGGCGACTGAACTATATTCAAAGTTTTATGTTCGACTTTTATAAAGAGAAAGAAGCTATGCAATAGTTTGAAAATGACGTCATTTTCGTGATCAGCACCCCAGAAACCCTTGTTACGACACCCCAGTCAAAATATCATGAAATTAGATCTCGGCCATCTTGGATTTCAAAAATGATGTCATTTTGGTGATCAGCACCCCCGAAAATACCTGTCACGACAACCAAGACAAAGTAGGTATCATAAAATTGATGTCGGCCATCCTGGATTTAAAAAATTACATCATTTTCGTGATCAGCACCCCAGAAACCCTTGTTACGACACCCCAGTCAAAATATCATGAAATTAGATCTCGGCCATCTTGGATTTCAAAAATGATGTCATTTTGGTGATCAGCACCCCCGAAAATACTTGTCACGACAACCAAGACAAAGTAGGTATCATAAAATTGATGTCGGCCATCCTGGATTTAAAAAATTATATCATTTTCGTGATAAGCACCCGCGAAAACTCCTGTCACGACACCCATGTCAAAATATCAATAATTGGTGTCGACCGCGTCGTATCGAACTATTTTGTATTTTATAACTAGCTTTCCGCCCGCGGCTTCGCCCGCGTGTAGTTCGGTTATATCGCGCTTTTTAGATTTCCCTCGGGAATATCAATTTTTTCCGGGATAAAAGGTAGCCTATGTCCTTTCCCAGGATCTAAAGATTGTCTGTGCCAAATTTCATCAAAATCGGTTGAGACGTTTAGGCGGGAAAGCGTAACAGACAAATAGACAGACAGACAGATAGGCAGAGTTACTTTCGCATTTATAATATTAAGTACTAGCTTTCCGCTCACGGCTTCGCCTGCGTGGAGTTCGGTTATACCGCGCTTTTTAGATTTCCCTCGGGAACATACAATTTTTCCGGGATAAAAGGTAGCCTATGTCCTTTCTCAGGGTCTAAAGATTGTCTGTGCCAAATTTCATCAAAATCGGTTCAGTAGTCTTGGCGTGAAAGCCGGACAGACAGACAGACAGAGATACTTTCGCATTTATAATATAAGTATGGATTCTACGTCTTATAGAAGACCTATTTCAGAATGAAAATTAATCGCAAGTTTAGCACATCGCGCCAATCATTAACTTGTCAGATATATAGAACTGAGTTCGTGCCCTGGAAGCATATTCCATACATACATATGCTCTGTTTGAAAATCTATAAAGTGTTATCAAAAATCAAAAGATGTAGTTGCACGCACACAAACACACCGTCCCGAAGACTGCCGAACTGAAACCACGTTAGACGATGTACGGCTTTTAACACACTTAGAGGTGTCAGGTTATTTTCCTTACGGAATTTCTGGATTTGGTCTCCACGCCCAAGGCCCACGATGGAAGCTATGCGATAGCTTAACACTTTGCCCCCACTAGGAATTTTACCTGTATCGTGGGTGTATTAATTCACATACACAAATAGCTAGACCCCGATAATAACTACTTGTCGGTCTTAATAATATGACGACACAATTGGTGCAGTGGCTGAGTAATATTATTTTACGTTTACTAATATACATCATCTAACAAAAAGAGTATATACATACCAAGGGCATGACATCTTTAGATGATATCAAACGATATCGGAAGGGTTTCAACTGAAAATAAAATACTCAAAAAATTGGTACCAAATTTTCGGTTTTGTGTGTTTCTTATAATCAATTCATAACAAACGTGGCAGAACACTACATACGTTAATAACTATACTAACCCGTCACGTTACTTGCCAAAATCCGATAAATGTCTTCAATATCTCTGTGCTATTAGTATGATAGTAGCCTATCACAGGCGGTGTTTTTCCTCATAACTTCCTAACATAAAGAGATAGGATTAAAAAACCCTTCCAATATCCTTTGATATCATGTAAAGATGCTATGCCTTTGTTATGTATATACCCTTTATGTTACACGTTGTATAAACTCACATACACCAACAACCAGACCCAGAACAACTACTTGTAGTTCATAGAAATATTTGTTCCATGCGGGAATCGAACCATTCGTCAAACATTTAACCACTGCGCCAACCGTGCCGCGCCTAGTAACCTTCAAATTAATAAATAAAACTGGACACACTGGAAAAACCAAATAAGAAAAAATATTTTCTTTCATTATCCTTGTGAAAATTTGATCTCGCCCGCTCCGCTCGTTACGCAGAACCACAGACTCATACAGAATTGCCGCCCGCGATTGTCAGCGATTCTAGTTCATCTGCCTCGTTAGAGCACAATTGCCGACGTGAAATTAAAACCACCGCCATCTGAACGTACGTATTCGTCATTGTGAAATGTTGGAAACAAGATAGGTTCACAATGTAATCCCTTTTCACTATAGTCGGGATTTTGATTTGCGTCCCATTGACGGGTGTAGGGTATCCCCCATTGTGGTTTGTAGGCTAACTCTGGGATGGTTTGGTTAATTATAGCTAGATATTTAGTTACGTTAACTACTGCGGGCAATGTTGCCGAAGGGTTCTGTATTATGTTGAAAACATAGATAAAGAGAGAGTCAGAAGATGCTATACCAGTATATTTAGCACTAACTGACCCGGCAGACTTCGTACTGCCTCAATTGATAAATAAAAGATCGAAACTTTTGTAAAAAACAATTTTAAAACAAACAAAACGAATCCATATTAAATAAAAAAGCCTTGACTATTAAACGTTTGTATGGGAAATAGAAAAGGGCTGCTTTTGTGGTTTTCTTGGCAATTATTCAAATTTTTCTCAAAATTTGCGACAAATTTTGTTCTTAACATTTTTTTATAAAGTCAATCGTTTTTGAGATAGAGAGCGGAGAGCACGTAGCGCTCAAGCATATTATACAAGGTCAACCGTGAATCTATAAATCCAGATGGATTTATAGATTCATGGTTGATTAGATAATTTAATCTATACCTATGATTAAAATGTACAATCTTGTTCTTCTATTGAGATTATAACTGGGAAGACGGCCTTCATGGTTGACCTTGTATTACAGTATATATGCCTGAGCGCGCTGGGTGCTCTCCGCTGTATCTCAAAACCGGTTGAATTTATAAAAAAATGTTTAAAACAAAATTTGTCGCAAATTGTATGCTCTACAATTTTGATAATAGGTGATAACATCATTGGCGCAATAGAAACAGAGATAATTGCAAAAATCCGATTTTCGTGACCTTTGACCTCGAATAACTTACGGCGCAGACACGAGATAATATGAGACTTTTCAGACAACTTTAAGAACGCCAAAATGAAGCTGTATACATCAAATGTCAAATTCAGAGATTGACCCCTTTTTTGTAAGTGACTGGGCTATACCGTTTTAAGAGCAGTGGTGATGAAATAATTTACACAAAGTAATACACTTGACGGGGTTCAAACCTACGACCTACGGCTTGTAAGTCGCGCCCGATGCTTCATCATACTTTTGTCACAAGCTCTTTTATGTACACCATATAATTTACAGAACGTAATAAGTATAAAGATTTTACCAAAGATGACGAAGGCGATCTTATCGCTAAGGGCGATCTTTTACAGACAACCTTTGGATGGAATACTAAGAGGAAGGAGAGAGAAATAAAGTCATCATCATCATCATCTCAGCGTTTGTCCCGGTCACATCCGCGGCTTTCGCGTTGGAGCCCGGGGTCCGCTTTCCTGCACATTCTCCTCCATTTCGCACGATCTTTAGCATCCTGTGGTAAGAGTTTGTTGGCACGCATATCATCTCTTACAACACACACCAAGCCAGGACTTCTTTGGTCTACCTCGTTTGTTCCGGCCCGGCGGAGGCGCCATGGCAAGACATTTGTTACCCACGTAACCTGTCGGTTTACGTAAGACGTGACCGTACCAGCGCAGGCGACTCTCTTGCAGTTTGTCTGCTATGTCACGGACACGGAGACTGCCACGGATGCGGGAGTTTTATAATGCGGTCTTTCCGCGTAACTCCACACATCCACCGCAGCATATTCATCTCCGTGACACGCAGCTCCTGCTTGTGTCGCTCAAGCACAGGCCACGCCTCACTGCCATACAGAAGGACAGGTCTAATAATGGTCTCATAGACCTGTCCCTTAAGCTTAACCGGCATTTTGGGGTCACAAACGACACCTGTCACCTCACGCCATTTTGCCCAAGCTGCGGAAATGCGTGCTTTAACATCGCAATCAATATCGCCGGTCGCGTGGAGCACAGACCCCAAGTATTTAGATTGGTCTGTGCACTCGACCAAGTCTCCGCCTATGCACACAGGCATAGGGTCTGTGGTGTTGCTGGCCATGTACACGGTCTTCGCCACATTGAGTTTAAGACGTCCGTTCTCAAGCGAGTTCTTCCACGCATTTACCCGCCGCACCAACCGTTCCCTGTCCGCGTCTGCCAGCGCGATATCATCAGCATACATGAGCAACCAGGGAGGTTGCTCATGTGAATTCTTAATGCTGTCTGACAAGACATCTAATATCACGCTGAACAGGAACGGACTAAGGACGGATCCCTGGTGTACTCCGACGGTGATGGGGAAGGGTTTAGTGTCGCCAACAGAGGTCCTAACAAAGGAATCGGAATTGAGGTACATGTCTCGAATTATGTCAACATAGGCTTCTGGTACCCCTTTGGACCTCAGTGCCCACCAGATCACCCCCCGAGGGACACAGTTGAAGGCCTTCTGCATGTCTAAAAAGAGCATATGCAGAGGCGTGTTCTTCGATCTGTATCTCTCCATGGTGATCCTTAGGGCGAAAATAAGGTCCGTGGTTCCGTAACCTGGACGAAACCCATATTGACACGTCGAGACAGCACACTCCTGCCGGATCCGGGAGTCTAAAATCCTCTCAAAGATCTTCATGGTGTGGGACATGACATGACATGAGAGAGAAATAAAGTACGTAGATTATAGTGTATTAGTTACATAAATCTACATCTATACTAATATATAAAGCTGAAGAGTTTGTTTGTTTGAACGCGCTAATCTCAGGAAATACCGGTCCGATTTGAAAAATTAATTTTGCGTTGGATAGCCCATTAATCCAGGAAGGCTATAGACTATATAATATCACGAAGCGACCAATAGGAGTGAAATGCAATGAAATGAAATGAAATTTATTAAAAAACATAGAACAATAATGAATGTACAAAAAGTCAGTTTGTATAGTAATAAAAATCTTAATAATAACAATCGTAAAATCTAACTTATTGCAGTCTAATACATAATATAAATCTAAAAAGTAACGATCTAAAACTAATGTTGGGACCACCCGAACTAGGTTTATTTAAACCTGTGTTTCAGGCTGTCATATGTGGAGGAGTAATATGATGTACGTGTAGGAGTGGAGCATAACTAACTCCACGCGAACGAAGTCGCTGGCGGCCGCTAGTTATACAATAAATATGTACGTTAAGTGTATTGTATATTAATATTATCTCTAAAGATTAAATTTTTGATTAATTGAAAGAATAACCGAAGTTTGGGAACAGAAAAAGAAAAAAAATACTCTACTAAAGCTAAGATAGATACTCTCTCCAAAGCTAAGATAGAATGGAGTAGGTACGGATTTCATATATCGATATGTTGTTAAACATGTTCATGATGCCAAGGAGATATTTATGTTGTTCACTTTGTCTCGTCTACCGCAAACCCTTTTTACGTGGCCCAGTTTTACAGTAACGACAGCGGTGGCCTCTAAGCCAAGACATAAAAAACGCGTCCTTCAAAAAATTCCACACAGCACTGATAACTGTGCTTACACACGGTAAAAAAAACCGCAGTTTTCCACGGGAAGTTAAACTTCTGTGTACCAAAGGACCTAAGCACATATATTTTAATCTTTTGTTGGAAAGCAAACAGGAAGGCTCGGGTTCTTCAGATGAAAAATGGCTATGCTCGGTCCACAAGGTTAATCGTGTTTTGACAGCTGCTTTTTTATGGGTGGGAAATCATTAAATGAGCTCTCCCGCTCTGGGCGGACCGGATAGTCGTGTCAGACTTTTACTGAATAAAACCGACCCCTAATCCTTTGTGCATATACGCTAGGTAAGGTATCTCTTTCGAATAACCCGTGGCTCTATTAAGTCCTGACATCTCTTTGAGGAGCAAGTAGAACATACGCGCTATTAACCCTGGCCTCGTCTTTACCGGGCGGGATGAAATAACCTTTGCTCGCCATCTGCAAGCCCGCGCTTACGGTAGCCAGCAGTTGGATGTTGTCTCCCGATGTTCAGGGCATAGATAAAATTTGGCACCCAAATGGTTTATAAGCAGGTGGTAGGGCATGACATCGGCTGCCGGCAGAAGTTGCCACCCACCAGATAAAGACTTCCCCCCAAGCGATTCGTCGTGTTCCGGCATGATGTCTGGTGAAGCCGTACAGGGGTATGTCTGAGCAGTTGTGTTACGATGTGTGCCGGGTCGATGCGCCAGATGTTGTTGTGTCGGGAGTTTGGTCGTGGAGAGTCTCCAGATCAATCTGCCTCTAGCGCAGCATCGTTGGTCGTGTTGTTGGGCTTAACATTGCATCACCTCGCTCAACTGCCGCCTTCCTTCCTAGTCACTCAGTTTTTTTGGGTGAATTGGCTGTTAATAAACTAGAGTGCTTTACCATCAACGATTGCACCACTGCTTACCATCAGGCTACCATTGGATCGAAACTTTTGCAATCCGATAATAAAATAAATTGCTTAATCTCATTGAATTATCTTATTTATAACTTCTTACGGGCATATAACACGTGCTTAGTACGGTACTTTGTTACGGGTTTTTTTCGGCACTTAGTCCTTCCAGTGCACCATTGTGAGTTAGTTGTACGGTAGCTACTATGCATGTGTCATGTATTTGCCACATTCTAGCGGTGTGTACAAGGTGTCGTCAACACGTCGATACAACATAATGTTGACTGGCGCACTAATGTTGACAATGTGTCAATGGCGTTGTATTAGAAATTGCCTTTTATAATATACAATATCTAAACAAAACCCTGTGCGATCCGTGATTGTATTGTTAGGTATCGATAATTGTTTGTACTAATGCCTACAAAGCCGGGCTAAACTTAAAAAAAAAATCCCCCTAAAAATAAATATTATTTCGCAAAAATAAGTTGAAATAAGTTTGCGGTAGGCAATACATGCGCGGGAGAAGGGGCAGGGCACGCGGCACGCGGTCGCATCGCTATTTGCTCATAATAATGCCGTCAAAAATGGTGTTATCACTTTAAAAAAAATACCAAATTTTGGGGAAGGTGGAATCAATTCGCGGAAAAAAAAGATTATTTCAAAATTAATTAGTATTGTCACTATTGATATGTATTATATGATTATGTAAAATTTCATATTTTATTTGGTCATGTGTTTACCTAACCTTTATTATCCTTATGGGTCGGACGAAGTTTTCTTTACATATAGTGTAAGCGCCTTAGCTAGCGATGTGTCGTTATAAATGGACCAAATTACTTTCAGAATTATTTTTCCATTGATTAATATTTGTTTACATTTTTGGCAAGTAAATTGCAAACGCAGGATAGTTTGTACAAAATTCTTGTATCATTTCGATAACTTATCTCGGAAATTGGCTAACTCCATAAAAGCCTTTTTTTTCAGGAGATGCTTAAACCGTGTATATTTTTATCATTACAAAATATGTAGACTCCTTTATATAACTGTTAATTAAACAACAATCGTGTTTTAAAGACTTAAACAGAAAAAAAATCACTAAATATGGAGTTTGCGAATTAAGGTATTGTTTTGAAACATTATTATTATTACATTGTTACTTTTCCTTTCCTTGCTAGATTTACTTTTCCTTTCCTTGCTAGTCTTAACGCTTCAACAATCGGAAAGAACGACTATAAAAACTGCCAAAACATAAATAGAAACCACTAGAGTTAAGCACCATTTTGTCTATCCATCCCCTCAGACACCCTTACAAGTCTCCCTGTCTGTCTGTTAGGCAACAATCGTAGTAATTATTGTTGGAGTACCGGCGGAATGATAAGTGTGTTGTTGATTCATCGCGACTCGTCGCAAGTAGTGGGGGGCGTACAATACTAAAATAAAATCGTATTGGATCGCAGATCTGTAAGGGTAGTAGGAGGTAAGAGTTTTTATAAATAAACTAGCTTTCCGCCCGCGGCTTCGCCCGCGTGGAGTTCGGTTATATCGCGCTTTTTAGATTTCCCTCGGGAACATCAAATTTTTCCGGGATAAAAGGTAGCCTATGTTCTTTCTCAGGGTCTAAAGAATGTCTGTGCCAAATTTCATCAAAATCGGTTGAGAGGTTTAAGCGGGAAAGCGTAACAGACAGACAGACAGACAGACAGACAGACATACAGACAGACAGAGTTACTTTCGCATTTATAATATTAGTATGGATAAATAAAAATGTGCGAATTATGTGGTTCTACTTAAGATTACATTGTGGAGGTTTGATATTTATGAGATATTCTGAGGACTAAATAATGCTGCCGATTTTGTTGGTAACAAACGAAACTCAATTTTAGTTTCAGTTCATCTTTTTCTTTCTATTTTATTATGAAAAGGAACTTAGTCCTGTCAAATTAAGATATTCCATAGAAAGTTTAGACGTGATTTAAACATGGCGACTAAAATTACGCTAATTTACGTCAAGCGCCGACTGATTTGACAGTTTAAACTAATTTGAAAAATATTTTTTAAGTCGTGGTGGCCTAGTAAACGCCTCTCAAGTATGTACTTTTCTAAGTTATATGTACTTTCTAAGCATATCTTGGGCACCAATGACTGACTAAAAAGGTGAAGGAAAACATCTTGAGGAAACCTGAACTTTCAAGTCTGAAATCGCCAACCCGCATTGAGCAAGCGTGGTGATTACGCTCAATCCTTCTCTGTATGGGAGGAGTCCTGTGCCCAGCATTGGGCCGATAAAAAGGTCGGTGATGATGAAACTAATATGACTTTTCTATGTGTATACTGAGAGTATGTAATGAGTTACAGTACTGACTCCCAACATACAAGCCCACAAGTAATTGCCGTAACACACAATCAGTAGCAATAGCTTTATTTTGACATTTCATGGAAATTTATTGCGTTATTTTATTTAGTTCTGTGTTGAGCAAGCACCTTTTCAGAGTAAAAATTAAAATACTAGCGGCCGCCAGCGACTTCGCTCGCATGGAGTTAGTTATCTTCCACTCCTATTGGTCGCAGCGTGATGTTATGTAGCTTAAAGCCTTACTGCGTAAAGGGGCTATCCAACGCATAAAAAAAATTCAAATCAGAAAAGTAGTTCCTGAGATTAGCACGTTCAAACAAACTCTTCAGCTTTAAATATTAGTATAGATTTGAAATTGTAACGTAAACTGAACTTTTATTATGTAAATATAGTTATATAAACATTCATCATCATCCCAGCGTTAATCCCAGTCGCATCCGAAGCCTTTTCAGCTTTGGAGTCTGGGGTCCGCTTTACCAGTCAAACTGCTGATATGGCTAAACTTCGACATTTTCCGTGAAGCGACTGCCGTCTGACCTCCACAGCCCGAAGGCGACATCGAAGCATTGCAGTTAGACCAATTGTTGGACTTTTGAGGGCTCCAACAACCCGTAACGACTGCCACTAGATGTTCGTATGGCAACCCGGACCAACGGCTTAACGTGCTTTCCGAGGCACGACCAGACCAGTGCAAATATTCATATTCATGCATACAAATATTTGCACTGCGCGGGGACCGAAACCGCGCCTCCTTGTTATATAAACATTATAGTTATTTTTTTCCATTGAAACATATATGCTTACATTTTCGACAAGTAAATCGTAAACGTAGAATAATATATACTTTTCTCTTTTTAAATATTTTTTTTTTACTTTTGACTTACTATGTACGCATGCTACACAGCATGGTCTTTGAAAACATCATTTTATAGTGATCATTATAAATTATTGTTTTAAATTCAGTTACTATTTATGGATTTTTCAAATAGTAGGATATCATGAAGTAATGCCCGATCCCATAAAAGATATATTAATCTTTGGCGCTTAATAAGATCAAGATTAATAATACGTTATTAAGTTACGTATATTACCTACATTACGCCTAATTACGTTCTCATTTATCAAAGAATTTCAGGTTTAGTAAATAAATGTAAGGAAGAATATGAATTTTCGTTAATAAACCATTGAGTCTTTGATAGAGGAAATACATTTGAAATAAGGTACAGCAATAATAACCTGTTTTGAATTTCCGATTCATTATAACAAGATATTCAATACAGATTATTATGTAATTAATAATCTTATTTGTCATCAGAAAATAGATGGATAATTTGAAGAACTGAAATACTTGAGAGAGGAAATGAATTAATTATTTCAAAGACTGAATTAATATTTTTAAGAGAGGCCTGAGTGGGAAGCTTTTTCGAGTGAATGCTGCTACGCCAACGCAGTAAGCCGATTAAAATCCCCAATGAGACTTATATGGGGTGACACATGGCGTTTTTTGATGAGCAGCATTTTTATTTCAACATCTGAGTAGGGACTCTTTTCTCAAACAAGACCCTAATTGCGTAAAGTACTATTAATAGAAATTGGTATCATTTTGAAGTATATTGCTAATCCATTGCTCCATATGTTCAAAAAATGTGTCTACACCACAATTTATAACGCAATGAATGTTGTTGAACTGTCAAAATGAAACCCACTGCCGCTGATAATGTGTTACGTAATTACCGACCGATCGACCCGTCGTACGGCTGGTTTCCACCCTTACGTTGTTAACACCACTACGATCCGGACGAAGCGTTTCGCCTCCTCCTTTATACCGCGTACATCGAGGGACTGGAACAATTTGCCAGCGGCGGTGTTTCCGTCGGACTGCAATTTGAGTGTCTTCAAGGCTAGAGTGAATAGGCTCTTAATAAACTAGTGCGCTTTACCATCAACGATTGCGTCACTGCTTACCATCAGGCAGGATTGCGGTCAAGCGCTAGTTTATAATATATACTAGCTTTCCGCCCGCGGCTTCGCCCGCGTGGAGTTCGGTTATATCGCGCTTTTTAGATTTCCCTCGGGAACATCATTATTTTCCGGGATAAAAGGTAGCCTATGTTCTTTCTCAGGGTCTAAAGATTGTCTGTGCCAAATTTCATCAAAATCGGTTGAGAGGTTTAAGCGGGAAAGCGTAACAGACAGACAGACAGACAGACAGACAGACAGACAGAGTTACTTTCGCATTTATAATATTAGTATGGATAAAAAAAAAATCCCTGGAGGTTGGGGTCGATTTCCAGTCCAAGCGAATCCTTCTCTGTATGAGAAGAGACCTGTGCCCAACAGTGGGACGATAAAAAAAGGTTGATGATGATGATGACATAGAGCCTAGTGCCTACATAGTGCCTATCTGACCTATATAACCCACTTACTGGGTAATTCGATACCAATTGGTAAGACTAGCTACTATACTCGTATCTTGTTTTATATCTGTTTATCTTTGAAATACTAAAATTCTGTTAGTTAATATGCAACTCCAATTTTGATAATGGTTAATCAATGTAAATAACATTTGAAATAATGCGAGACAATTTTCATTTAATATTTTGTATCGTCTATTTTTTTAAATAATCATTATAAACTAGTGCTTGACTGCAATCCCACCTCAAGGTAAGCAGAGATGCAATCGTTTATGGTAAAGCGCGCTAGTTTATGAAGCCTTTTCACTCTACTACCAAACTGAGTAAATAGGAAGGCAGTTGAACGAGGTGATGCAATGTTAAACCCAACAACACGACCACCGATGCTGCGCCAGAGGGAGATTGATCTGGAGACCCTTCACGACCAAACTCTCGACACACCAACATTTGGCACATCGTACCCAGCACACATCGTAACACAACTGCTCAGACTTGTTGTCCGTGCAGCTTCACCAGATATCATGCCGGAACATGACGAATCGCTTGGCGGCACTTGGTGGGTGGTTACTTCTGCCGGCAGCCGATGTTATGGCCTAACACCGAGAATTTTCTCTTTTTACTAATCCACACTGGGCCCGAGTGATAGATTAGGCCCAATATTCCTTTGCGAGAGGAGGTCTGGGTCTCAGCAATGGGATTATTAAAGGCCGATTGTGTGTATGTATTTTTTTTTGCTAAAACAGTTTTCTAGTTAACAACATGCAGCACTTTTGAATATTAACAAGCTTATAAAGACCACATACGTTATATATAAAGCCAATGTGATAACACTTTACTACATTAGGCAAAGTTAATCTGGAGAATATTGATACCATCCTCTTAAACAGTATTTTTTCAGTCAACAAAAAACCTAGATTCAAACTTTTCATTAAGGATATCTTAAACTGCCGCTAAAGCATTTAATAACACGAAACGAGCAATATTAGCAAGTTGAAAAAGCCATTGCACAATATATAATGAAGTAAGAAATAGTTAAGTTCACTGTTCTGAAAACTTAAAAAAGCAAAAGAATCATTTGACTATAATTACGTTTTTAATTTTGTCTACAACTAAACATTACAATATTTTTAGCAACTTTTAGCAGACAGTTTGGAATATACGAAAGTTGTAACTAAAATATTGGAATGTGTTTATATTTATTTACTAGCTGACCCGGCAAACAGCGTAGTCACACGTTGTCAAAGTGCTACGGTAGGTAGGTATATGTAACGTGTGACTACGCCTTTCCAAATATGAAAATTTATCTCTACATAGTGAATATTGCATACTTCAGAATAGTATTGTATGACATTACTACTGTGTCTATTTACTTGCAACTACATTAGCAACTTTGTTCAGTTCAGTATTCTGAAAATCTTGTTTTATACTTTTTCAGCGTCGTTTTTGTCGTAGTTGGGTTTTAGTTTTTTAACTTTTTTTTATTTGTACTATTTTGGTGTTAAAGTGTATTTGTGGCGCATATTATTAACAAAAGTTAAACTAATGAACTAAAAACTAGGTACTTGACATATTACATCTACACGCACATATAACAACATAAGCCCGAAGGCATATAGTGCAGAGGCCTTTTTATGGGAGATTTAGCCAGTTATCAAACTGTTTCCGCCTTCACCGCGTGGAGTTACTTCCGGCTTATGTCGTTTTCATTAGTGCATTACATATTCTAATAATGTTCACACTGCTCTACATTGCATAAAGTGATTCACAGTTCCCGTGATCCGCGCTTTACTCTTATCGCTCATATTTAACATCATTAAAGCATTCTTGTAATTATGTACAAGCATAAAGCACTCGTGAAGCTCTTTCACGTGATACCAAACACGGTATATTTATTTTAATTTTATATTAAGGCGGCTCCAGAGGAAAAACACACCGCAAGCCGTTTTTATGTAGTTTTCCGGAGCTATCTACTCTTTATCCAAAAGAAATATCAACTTTTAAAAATACGTAAATTTTCTCCATAATCTTGGCTCCAAAATTGTAGATTTTTTTTTTATTTTACTAAGTATAATGTTTAAATAATTCCTTCACAACGAAACCACTGACAAGAGAAATAATTATCATAAACGTGCATCTCCTCGGAAAGTAAGCATTATTTAGATTGCGTTCTTACACTAATGGATAGGTAATTTCATGACGAACATTATTGTAGAAATATTTTTTTAAAACGACCAAAATCAAAATTTTGTTCAACAATCTGAGCGCATTCGCCATCATTTCTGTTGCCCGGGCTATTGAGATTCAGTATGCCACAAGCTCTCGAAGGGGGAACCCGTGTCGTTCGTCATCGCGCGCTCCGCTAGCATAAGCGGGCGGCGCGTGAGCGAGAAAGCATCTGCTTGCTCGCTCACGCACCGCATGTCGCATAGAGTATAATACTATCTTAGAGTGTCTCTAAGATAGTATTGATGTTTATTTTGGTGTTCGTTTTTTTAACCGATTTCAAAAAGGAGGAGGTTGCTCAATTATATGTTTTTTATGTTCAATTTTAACCGACTTCAAAAAGGAGGAGGTTACTCAATTCGACCGTATATGTTTTTTTATGTTTGTTCGCGCATAACTTCGTCATTTATAAACCGATTTTGATAATTCTTTTTCTGTTGGAAGGAAGACGTTCCCAAGGTGGTCCCTTGATAAGGATATCAAGGTTTGATGGTGGAAGTCCAGAGAAAACAAGCGGAACTTTCAAAAATTGGGGGCGACTAGTGCATTTCTTAGCATTTTCATTAAATATTTTAAAGCACTACAATTTAATAAAGGTCTGGAGTAGATCTGATGATGGAGCCGAGAGACAGTCGAAGGAACTCCTCAACAATTGACAGCAGCTACCTTGTGGTTGGGCTCGATTAATTTGTATTGATAAGAACTTTACACCTAGATGGGTTGCGACTCTCATAAGAGCTCTAATGATGAAGACAAAGGCCAGTTCCGGGAACTCCTCAACGGTTTCCAGTAGCTACTTTGTGGTTGGACTTCATTCATTTATATTAATAAGACCTTTACTCTGATTAGGTTAAAATAATAGTCTACAGTAAATTTAATGATGAAGACCATAGGCAGTTGAGGGAATAGGTACTTACGGGTAAAAATTAAAGTAAACAAAAGTACGTCATTTCCCAACTATATTTGCGTCAGCTTCCAGTCTGACCGGATGCAACTGAATACATAGTACTTTTAACAACTAAAAATGTAAAATAAAAGCTTTTTTAGAAAAAAACAACCGACTTCCAAAAACCACTATGTAAAGTGAAAAATAACTAATTCCGGAACTCGGTGTCTAAAACGAATATACCAAACGAAAGACACCAACTTCCGAAATTAGTTATTTTTCACTTTGTAGTGGTTTTTGAAGTCGGTTGTTTTTTTGTAAAAAGTTTTTATTTTTATGTTTGTTTGCGGATAACTTTGCCTAAAATTTGGTATTTCGATGAATTTTTGGGTATTTCGACATGGGTGTCGTGATAGGGGCTTTTGGGAGTGCAGATCACGAATATGACGTAATTTTTGAAATCCAAGATGGCCGACACCAATTTTATGATATTTTGACATGGGTGTCGTGAAAGGGGTTTTTGTGGGTGCTAATCACGAAAATGACGTCATTTTGCAAATCCAAGATGGCCGACACCAATTTTACGATATTTTGACATGGGTGTCGTGAAAGGGGTTTTTGTGGGTGCTAATCACGAAAATGACGTCATTTTGGAAATCCAAGATGGCCGACACCAATTTTATGATATTTTGACATGGGTGTCGTGAAAGGGGTTTTTGTGGGTGCTAATTACGAAAATGACGTCATTTTGGAAATCCAAGATGGCCGACACCAATTTTATGATATTTTGACATGGGTGTCGTGAAAGGGGTTTTCGTGGGTGCTAATAACGAAAATGACGTCATTTTGGAAATCCAAGATGGCCGACACCAATTTTATGATATTTTGACATGGGTGTCGTGACGGGGGTTTTCGGGGGTGCAGATCACGAAAATGATGTCATTTTTGAAATCCAAGATGGCTGACACCAATTTTATGATATTTTGACATGGGTGTCGTGACGGGGGTTTTCGGGGGTGCAGATCACGAAAATGACGTCATTTTTGAAATCCAAGATGGCTGACACTAATTTTATGATATTTTGACATGGGTGTTGTGAAAGGGGTTTTCGCGGGTGCTAATCACGAAAATGACGTCATTTTTGAAATCCAAGGTGGCCGAAATTATATTTTATGATATTTTGACTTGGGTATCGTGACTGGTTTTCGGAGCGCTGATCACGAAAATGACGTCAATTATAAGCTGTGGCATAGCTTCTATTTCTTTATCAAAGTCAAAAATAAAACATCAAATATAGTTTAGTCGCTAAATCGCCACCATTTTTCGCACTCTTTCAATGACGTCACTGGTAAAAAATAAATAAATAAATAAACTACAAAAAAGAAAATACATACTTATACAAATGTATACGTTAATTAGCAAAATAAAAAAATACTATGTCATAAATAACTAATAAAAAATTTCCTACTAACTACATACTGCGGAACTCGGTGTGCACACCTTTGCGATTTACCCCGCAGCCACGCGCAGGATTGCGTTTATTATGTGCATTTTCATGCACATCTGCAGCCCTGCGCGTGAGCGCAGATTCAATGTATAGTACCATGCGTTTCTCCATACAAAATTTGGTACTAGCGAACATCTATGTTATATAAAATTCTCGTGTCACAGTTTTCGTTCCTATACTCCTCCGAAACGGTTTGACCGATTCTCATGAAATTTTGTGAGCGTATTGAGTAGGTCTGAGAATCGGCCAACATCTGTTTTTCATCCCCCTAAATGTTAGGGGTAGTCCACCCCTATTTGTTTTTTTATTTTTACACAATATTTTTAGTTTCAATTTTTTTACAACATACAAAAATACATACAATCCTAAATTTTCACCCTTCTACGATCAATCCTTCAAAACTGATCAATCGTCATTTAATTAGTTTTATTCCCATGGGAAATCTAAAAAACGCGATATAACCCAATTCCACGCGGGCGAAGCCGCGGGCGGAAAGCCAGTACTAATATATAAAGCTGAAGAGTTTGTTTGTTTGAACGCGCTAATTTCAGGCACTACGGGTTCGATTTGAAAAATTCTTTTTGCATTGGATAGCTCATTAATCCAGAAAAGCTTAAGGCTATAAAACATCACGCTGCGACTAATAGGAGCAGAGCATTACTAACTCAACGCGAACGAAGTCGCTGGCGGCCGCTAGTGTAAAATAGCTTTACCGCGGCAGCCCCGAGTGCCACATGTTTTTGTTTTATTAGAAAGACGATATCTTCAAGGTAGTCTCATGTTTAGGAAATTAGGGTCTGATGATGGAAGACTAGGTAAATCTAGAAGAAATTTAAAAATCAAAGGGGCGTCTAGGGCTTTTCTAAGTTTTTTCATTAAGTGTTTTAACGCACTACAATTTAGTAAAGTTCGGAGTTGATGATGGAGCCGGGAGACAGCCGAGGGAACTTCTTAACGATTCACATCAGCTGCCTCGTGTTTGTGCTTAATAAATTTGTATTAATAAGAACTTTACACCTAAATGAGTTGTGATCATCATTAAAGCTCTGATGTTGAAGACAAAGGCCAGTTAAGGGAACTCCTTAAAGGTTTACAATAGTTACCTTATGTTTGGACTTATTTTTGTTCATTTATATTGATGAAAACTTTACACCCATATAAGTAGGTTAAAATTAATGTCTGCAATAGATCTGATGCTATCATCAGATCTATTGCAGACATTAATTTTATTCGGCTCTATAGCCGAGAGAAATTCGAGGGAACTCCTCAACGATTCACAGCAGCTACCTTGTGTAATATCTTGATTAATTTGTATTGATAAGAGCTTTACACCTAGATGGGTTGTTATGATCATTAGGAGTCTGATAATGAAGACGAAGGACAGTCTGTTGAGGGAACTCCTCAAAGGTTTACAGTAGCTGCTTTGTGGTTGGACTTAATTCATTTATATTGATGAGAAATTTGCACCCGTATGGGTAAAAATTAAAGTCTGAATTACATCAGATGATAAAACCATAGACAGTCGAGGGAATTCCTCAACAATTTAGAACACTCTGCTTTAACATAGTACAAACACTGCCTACTCGTCATGCTTATGCAAACATCAATTAAAATCAAGAGACTGAATTTAAGTTGTGTTATTTCATTGCGTTATTTCTAGAAATGCTCATACTTTCATTGTGATCTTAAAGGAATTAAAGCAAACGAAATAGGTCGTTTGCTTGCAGGCCTTTTCCAAATATGCTGCCGTCAACGTCCAGTCTGATCGGATATTGTATTAGTCGGATGTTTATTATTTTTCTGCGAAAGGAAGCTTTGCGTAAATAATATTATAGTATATGTATTTGTTATTTATTTTGATATACGATAGTTTTATTTTTTACAATTTACGTATTTGTTTTATTAAACGAGAATAATAATATAATTTCACAGTCTTGCCTGGTCCAAAAAAAATAAAATATGTTTTTTATTCTTTAATTTTTACCCATATGGTTGCAAATTTCTCATCAATATAAATGAATTAAGTCCAACCACAAAGCAGCTACTGTAAACCTTTGAGGAGTTCCCTCAACAGACTGTCCTTCGTCTTCATTATCAGACTCCTAATGACCATAACAATCCATCTAGGTGTAAAGCTCTTATCAATACAAATTAATCAAGATATTACACAAGGTAGCTGCTGTGAATCGTTGAGGAGTTCCCTCGAATTTCTCTCGGCTCTATCATCAGATCTATTACAGACATTCATTTTAACCTACTTATATGGGTGTAAAGTTTTCATCAATATAAATGAACAGAAATAAGTCCAAACATAAGGTAACTATTGTAAACCTTTAAGGAGTTCCCTTAACTGGCCTTTGTCTTCAACATCAGAGCTTTAATGATAATCACAACTCATTTAGGTGTAAAGTTCTTATCAACACAAATTTATTAAGCACAAACACGAGGCAGCTGATGTGAATCGTTAAGGAGTTCCCTCGGCTGTCTCCCGGCTCCATCATCAACTCCGAACTTTATTAAATTGTAGTGCGTTAAAACACTTAATGAAAAAACTTAGAAAAGCCCTAGACGCCCGTTTGATTTTTTAAATTTCTTCTAGATTTACCTAGTCTTCCATCATCAGACCCTAATTTCCTAAACATGAGACTACCTTGAAGATATCGTCTTTCTAATAAAACAAAAACATGTGGCACTCGGGGCTGCTGCGGTAAAGCTATTTTATACTAGCGGCCGCCAGCGATTTTGTTCGCGTTGAGTTAGTAATGCTCTGCTCCTATTAGTCGCAGCGTGATGTTTTATAGCCTTAAGCCTTTCTGGATTAATGAGCTATCCAACGCAAAAAGAATTTTTCAAATCGGACCCGTAGTGCCTGAGATTAGCGCGTTCAAACAAACAAACTATTCAGCTTTATATATTAGTACTAGCTTTCCGCCCGCGGCTTCGCCCGCGTGGAATTGGGTTATATCGCGTTTTTTAGATTTCCCATGGGAATAAAACTAATTAAATGACGATTGATCAGTTTTGAAGGATTGATCGTAGAAGGGTGAAAATTTAGGATTGTATGTATTTTGGTATGTTGTAAAAAAATAGAAACTAAAAATGTTGTGTAAAAATAAAAAAAACAAGTAGGGGTGGACTACCCCTAACATTTAGGGGGATGAAAAACAGATGTTGGCCGATTCTCAGACCTACTCAAACGCGCTCAACGCTCACAAAATTTCATGAGAATCGGTCAAGCCGTTTCGGAGGAGTATAGGAACGAAAACTGTGACACGAGAATTTTATATATAAGATAGATGTTCGCTAGTACCAAGTTTTGTATGGAGAAGCGCATGGTACTATACATTGAATCTGCGCTCACGCGCAGGGCTGCAGATGTGCATGAAAATGCAGATAAAAAACGCAATCCTGCGCGTGGCTGCGGGGTAAATCGCAAAGGTGTGCACACCGAGTTCCGCAGTATGTAGTTAGTAGGAAATTTTTTATTAGTTATTTATGACATAGTATTTTTTTTATTTTGTTAATTAACGTATACATTTGTATAAGTATGTATTTTCTTTTTTGTAGTTTATTTATTTATTTATTTTTTACCAGTGACGTCATTGAAGGAGTGCGAAAAATGGTGGCGATTTAGCGACTAAACTATATTTGATGTTTTATTTTTGACTTTGATAAAGAAATAGAAGCTATGCCACAGCTTATAATTGACGTCATTTTCGTGATCAGCGCCCCGAAAACCCGTCATGATACCCAAGTCAAAATATCATGAAATATAATTTCGGCCACCTTGGATTTCAAAAATGACGTCATTTTCGTGATTAGCACCCGCGAAAACCCCTTTCACGACACCCATGTCAAAATATCATAAAATTGGTGTCAGCCATCTTGGATTTCAAAAATGACGTCATTTTCGTGATCTGCACCCCCGAAAACCCCCGTCACGACACCCATGTCAAAATATCATAAAATTGGTGTCAGCCATCTTGGATTTCAAAAATGACGTCATTTTCGTGATCTGCACCCCCGAAAACCCCCGTCACGACACCCATGTCAAAATATCATAAAATTGGTGTCGGCCATCTTGGATTTCCAAAATGACGTCATTTTCGTGATTAGCACCCACAAAAACCCCTTTCACGACACCCATGTCAAAATATCATAAAATTGGTGTCGGCCATCTTGGATTTCCAAAATGACGTCATTTTCGTGATTAGCACCCACAAAAACCCCTTTCACGACACCCATGTCAAAATATCATAAAATTGGTGTCGGCCATCTTGGATTTCCAAAATGACGTCATTTTCGTGATTAGCACCCACAAAAACCCCTTCACGACACCCATGTCAAAATATCATAAAATTGGTGTCGGCCATCTTGGATTTCAAAAATTACGTCATATTCGTGATCTGCACTCCCAAAAACCCCTATCACGACACACATGTCGAAATACCCAAAAATTCATCGAAATACCAAATTTTAGGCGAAGTTATCCGCAAACAAACATAAAAATAAAAACTTTTTACAAAAAACAACCGACTTCAAAAACCACTACAAAGTGAAAAATAACTAATTTCGGAAGTTAATAATATAATTTCACAGTCTTGCCTGGTCCCAAAAAAACACATGAATTTTTTTTTTTAAATGTGTCAGTTCTGCAGAAATTTATTTGACCCTGATTACGTTTTCCCTTAAAATAATAAATAATGATAAATTAAACTTTATTATATTATTTTTCTATCCCTTTGTCCAGCTGACTTAGCTAACTTTCAATCTACAAAACTAACTTCCAACCCTGAAGTTACAGTCATAACATATTTAGTTATAAAGGTCTAATCAATACACATTAAATAAGCCCAAACACGTGACAGTTGCTTCCGATGTGGATTCCCTTGATATGTGGATTCCCTTGATATTCTGTCATCTCCATCATCAGGTCAGGCCCAAATCTTCACGGTTTTATAGTATCATCCGATATAAACACGAGTATCAAGTTGTCACCCGAAGCGTGCCTACAATTTTCGATAATTGGCCTAAAGGAGACGGGCGAATGTTCATACAAAGTTGGGCCTGATTGGACAGCCACGATTATTGCATTAAATCATTTCACTAGTATTACTATTTAAAAAATAAAACTTTATTTAGCATGGCAGAATCGGAGAAAAAAGAAATAGGGTATTATTAGCTTGCACAAAACTAACCTCATTTGCTTTTTTATAAGTTTTCTTTCAAGCTGTCAGCGCTCTTATGGTATATTTAAGTAATTATTCAGACTTTTTTGTAGACTAGATTTTATCAGAATGTATTTTTATGACATTAACAAATCGTGAGTGTGGTTTCCAAAGGGCCGGCGGCGCTTAACTGCATATTAAATGTTACAAAGAAGGAGGTTAAAAAAGAATTAGGAAAACCATTTTTACAATCTGATTATAGAAAAGAGTAAGCAAGAATAAAAATCACATTTCTCTTATATTGATTTATTAATCACATCCAATTCATCATATACAATTAATGCTGGCAAAGGATGTGAAGCTTGTGAGGGAGTAGGACTCTCAGCGCCCTCACGCCTCTAGCCGAAGCAAAAGACGCCCTGGTCGGCAGACAATATCGAACTCCCGGCCATCATAGGCGCTGGTATGCGGGTTAAACAAAAAAAAAAAAAGAATTAATAAATAATTTATTTAAAATAGCCTGAGCATCAGCACTTTTTGAACATCGTTATTACATAAGACAGTCCCCCAAAACGCCCACCCATTGACACTTCCTAGTGCTTTCGCTGGAAAAGCAGCGGAACAAACTCCCCAGCAACACAGCAGTCTGTTTATATATAAAAAAACTTGAGTTTATACAATACTATGTAGGTATAGTAATGAAGACGAGAAAACACAACAAGAATGAAATTATTTATTATATACCAGCTAGTCACGCCAAAATACCAGTCCCTTTACCTTAGACCAAGAAATTACAGTAATATTGTTTTATAGCCTCTCTTCCATTAAAAGAACTGTCAACTAAAATATAAGTTAAATATGTTTTTGAACTAACATGTCTTGATTTAATTCGACCTCTCAATAGCCAGCAAGAATGAGTGTATTTTGACAGTTCTCTTAGTAAGTTACTGTCCATATTTCGACACACTTTTATTTCAGATCTACCATCTTCTCGTATATGCTCAGTGAGCACACACACACACGGCTAGGTCATATTATGGTGAGCAGTGCTCACTGTTTAATTTGGTAAATACCTAAAGATACTTTTATTAAATCACTATGTGTGAGCTGTGGAAAATCATTTAAGTTGTCATTTTGAACATTTATTCTAGAAAAATCAGCCCTACATCGGTTTATATTATAAATGTATTTATCCTGGGGGTAAACTGTTGAGTGCCCTGTGACACAGCTACGTCGGTGGTAGACTGTGAAGTTGTACCATCATATTCACTTGTTAAATCTACTGCTGCTGAAGATCCAGATGATCCAGTCATAAAATGATGATCATTTCTATATATATATATAGCTCTCACCCAGCAATGATGACATATGAGAGCTCGAGCTCTTGAAATCTGGAAAAAAAATTATATCATGAGTCTCTTTCTAAAAAAAATTAATACATACATCACTCAGTAGTCTGTAAGCAATCCTGTAAGACCTAACTTCTTTGCTAGATACTAATTTAAATGTCCATGCTAGTAATAATTAATTATTGTTGATACACTGTTTATTCCGTTCCTACAGACAAACTATGAAAATGGTTTTGTGCTTTTATCTCAATGTATTGTGCACTAGGTTAAGAAAATAAATAATAATAATAACGCAAATCTCTTCAAATCTACACCTTCAGGAAATAAAGGCTGCAATATAATTATTTGTGTTTTTTTACAATGCCTAGATATACATACTACACTAACATTTCCATATATTTTTTTCTCATGAATGTGACACTAATTTACAAAAATGATTCTTTAAAGCTGACTGCTATTTCAGAGATTAGTGTGAAAAATTAAAAAAATAACATAGTAGTATACATAGATTACCCTGTGGTAGTATAAAATACAAAACAACTAAACCTAATAAAAACTTACAGTCCGAGGCAATATCCATTCAGAAATGACTGCATGAATTCTTCTTTCACGTTGGGTGTTAGTGTGCAATGATTGAGATCTTGCCCGCAACACTGAACACACACTTGGAGATGTCCAATCATTGGAGATGGAAGTTGCTCATCTGTGCCAAAGGCATTCACAGCTAAATCTCTGCATCCTTGGTAAATGTGATAAGATCTATTAACCTAGAACAATATTAGATTATTATTTACAGCTTCCACAAATAATAATTACAGAATTATGATGCAGAACATTGTTTATATTCTTTGCACAAAATAAAAAACAGTGATAAAACTGTATCTTTCAGAATTGCATCACTTCTTACTGAGATCATGCTGATACTAGGATTATAGTACTTATATTGATGTTTTCATAAAAGGTCATTCAATTTTAATATTGTTTCATTGATTTTGTTGAATTCTTACAAGTTATATAAAAAGAACTATCTTCCGTAATTGATAATCAAACCGTAAATCTTACTTGGAATTCGAATAAATCAAGTGCATTATAGTGTATAATGTGTAGTATTTGTGTAGTATATTGGAATATTATTATTGAAACTTACTTCAATACTATACATAAGTAAAGGTATCCTGGTTAGACTCTACTCGAAAAATATCACAACGTGAAGTTTTAATTAAATACATACGTTTTAAATAAATACTTACCACTTGAGGTGCAATCCATTGCTCTTTAACTGAAAGAATGCTTTCCGCTTTTATTTGTCGTAATCGTAACTCGATAGGATACAATGAAGACGTTGCACGTTGGTCACTCATTGTGTTGTTTCGAAATAAGTCGAGTAAGGAAGATATCAAAGTCCGTTGTGAGAAATGCGTGGATCATCCGACAAAATAATAACCGTCAGAATCCTAAATACGTTGCCAAAGACGCAAAATAATATAAAACGACAAAAAAATACAACAAAATACAATATCCACTACGGCAAGTTCAAACCCGGAAGGGAATAATTTTTGACGTTTGGCGTCACGTTGTCACGAGTTTACTTTGTTGCCTGTATAATAAAAAAGTTGAATTGATTATTAAATCGATCTGTTGATCAATTTCTTTTAAGATGTTTTTGTAAATAAGTAAATAATAGGTAATATAATTAAGACCTTATATTAAAAGATTTTCTAAAACGAATCTATAGAAATGTACTGATTCATTTTTAATTTTATTTTTGTAATAATTTGATTTATCGATTAGAACTTATTAATGATTCGCATTTCATCTGGTAACATTGTTGAAAAGTGAAAGTAAAGAAAGTCAGTATTATTTCATTAAATATTATCTTTTGTATTCTGACGAATCCAGAATTAGTAATAAATGATTGAAAACAAAAAAATAAATGAAAATTATTGACAAATAACTCATTTGTGTACAGTTCAGGCCCAATTTCGCCCGTCTCCTTTCTCAGAATTTCCATTATCGACACTGACGTGGTAACAATGGGATTACATAGGCAGCATATCCCTTCATATAAAAAAAGAATGGTCTAAATAGGTTCATTAACCATAAAGTTATCAGCGACAATAAATCGAACTGAGAACCACCTTTTTCTGAAGTCGGTTAAAAAATAAACACCGCAGAATTTTTATTATGAAGTATCGTCAATATTTGTTTGAGTACATAATAACCAAAAGTATTTGGGCGCACCAATAAACAAAAATAAAAGTGCCATGTCTCTTACTTCTGTGGTCTATGAATTTAACTTGTATTTGTAAGTACTTCGTCCGCCAGACGGCGCTAGTAATATTTTGCGAAGTATTGTAGAGGTGGGGCGCGGTGAAGAGGGAGCAAATGCTCGAGGTCATTTGGTGAGGGTACGACCTTAACATAGAACTTTTTGTCCGCTAGAGGGCGCAATACTAAATTTGGTGACAAGCTTTATAGCTCATAACTAACAGAATATCAAGGCCCTTCTAATGGTACTGCAGTGGTTTTATTCTGATAAGTAGTAAAGAAGCTATGAACGAAAAGATGTGAATTATATGCAACCAGCCCATGAATACAGGTAAAGTCACAGGCAAATGCTAGCAATATATATATATTCAAAATGTACAAGTAAAGCGCTTTCAAATGATACCAAACACGGCATATTTATCTTAACTTTATTTTTTTACTCTGTATGTTTTGTCCGCTAGAGGGCGCCACAGTAGATTTTGTGAAACCCCATATAGCCTATAACCAGCGGACAATTAAAACGCTTCTAATGATATATCACTTGTCGAATTCTGATAAGTAGTTTAGAAGTTACGAGGGAACAAATGAACATACATACATACATACATACATAGCCTGTCAAAATCATAACCCTCCTTTTGCTTTGCCGTAGTCGGGTAATAATGGTACGTGTTTATATTTATTTACTAGCTGACCCGGCAAACATTGTTTTGTCATATAAATAACTTTCAAGTAATTTCTAGTGTAGACAAAAAATAGTTGATCAGTTTTCGACCGGAGATTAAAAATGATTGAATTACTAAAATGGCTATTAAAAAATAAGGGTTGAACGTAGAAGGGTGAAAATTCAGGATTGTATGTATTTTGTATGTTGTGTCATAACAAAATGGAAACTAAAAATTTTATCTATCAAATAAAATAAAAAAATTAGGGGTGAACTACCCCTAACATTTAGGGGGATGAAAAATAGATGTTGGCCGATTCTCAGACCTACTCAATACGCTCACAAAATTTCATGAGAAGCGGTCAAGTCGTTTCGGAGGAGTATGGGAACGAAAACTGTGACACGAGAATTTTATATATAAGATGTATCCCACCACTTTGCAGTAAATTACGTGGGTAATTACGTAGCAAGATGTAGGCGACACACCTAAATGACACGAAACATCTACCTTCAATAATTAAAGACTAGGATCTTCCAGCCGTTCTCGTTCCCCGATAGCCCACGTCCATCATTCTCTAGCAGGCGTGGTTAACGTCATGAGCAGGCTCATGCAGCGATAAAATATTTATAATGTATCTATTTCTTTTCTATAAATTGTAAATTAGTGCTTGACCGCAATCCCGTCTGATGATAAGCAGTGATGCAATCGTTGATGGTAAATCGCGCTAGTTTATTAGCCTATTCACTCTAGCCTAATATTTATAATTATTTTTATCTTTGCAATGCATTAAAAGATTTCCAATACCGTTGGACGAACAAAACCGTCCGTATGTCACACATGTTGAGATGGTACCGTTCTGCTTCCATAGTTCTATAAAACCCTATTTCACGAGTATAACGCAAATTGTGAATACTTGGGGAACTGTTCTTCCCTATATAAAACTTATCAGATATGATCAAGTATTCCTTTGATAAATTATTTTAAAGCTTTAGCTAAGTATTGATGCGCACAAAGGCAAAAGCTTTAATAACTACCTTTACAGTATTCCATTACGAAGGTAAATTTTAGTAAAATAGCTTTTAGATGTAGAGGAACTAAGTGGAAATCTCATTTCATAGGAAAATAAATATATTTTCCTTCAGATCTCTTTCTCAGAAATTAAATCCATTGAAATATCAATATCAAACTAATAAATTGATGAAAGTGACTATTAAATTGTAACGAAGGTCACGTCTTACAGAAGATTTTTTTCAGATATTGAAAAGAGACGGGCTTGTGGCTAAGACGAAATAACCAGACGGTGCTTTTGAACAGGTTATGTTAAGCGGTTGGTCTTTGGTTTCTATAGAAGCAACTCGTCTTTTTTAACAATATCCCGATATACAACACGTGAAAGATCGAGCGCGCGGATTACTTGGTAGATACTGACCCGTACTGGCAGGTGTACTTCCAGTCGATCTTGAAGTACAGCGACGTGCTTCAATGTACTACTCCGCGAGGGGGGAGGCCATGGACACTAACTTTGTTACACAACGCGACCTCAATAGAATTTCTAGATTATTTAAACCTCAGACTGACGTCTGGGAGGACCTCTTATCCGAATGGCAAAGTAGGTGGGATAATTCCATCAAGGGCCGGCCACCTCCATCTGTTCTTTCCATCCGTTGGCGATCGGCTGGCTAAGACATGGCTGGAGGTTGACCACTGCGTTGCTGAATTTCTCACAGGTCATGGCAACTTTAAAAGTAAACTGTATTCTTTTAAACTTGTTCCTTCGCCTTTGTGTCAGTGTTCTACATCGAACTGTGAATTTGAACAGTCCGCACATCACATCTTGTGGGAGTGTATTCTTTGGCAGAATGAACGCAATATTATGTTGGAGAGTGTACAAGTTACATCCGGAGTTGTTTATTATACGGAACTTGTAGAAACTAGAACTAATTTCCGTGCGTTCAGGCACTTTTGCCATACCTATTATTGGAATCAATTGTAACAGCAATTACCTACTTAGGACCCATTAACTTAATTAAATGTTATTCCGTGGTGCTTGGCAATCTGGGCTTCTCCCAGTTGCAATAATGTCTCTTTGTGCCGATTGGCCTAGTTCTGTTCTGTCTCCTGCTTATTATGGAGGGAAGTGGAAAAAATATCTTTTTTCTTACTCCTCCACTGTTTTTTTCTGATCAATTTCGTTGCGGGACCCAAGACAGTTGAACCGTTTCTCCGAGACTCGTCGAGCTTCATTGCTCGGCGTTTTTCTGGCGGTCTACACTGTTGATTCTGGCTTTCAGGAGTTGCAGTGGGTTGGGAACAGTGTGGCGGGTTTTGTCCCAATAAAAAAAAAGATACTGACTGACAAAACGCCGAGTGGTGACCAGCGGCAAAGGCGCGGGCGACTGGAAGCAGTCTGCACGTGGACCATGCGCGGACTGCTCGGCTACAACGAGCGGCCAGCGAGGCGTCAACTACCGAGCAGTCTCACGGCCCACGGCGGGTATTCCCTTCCGCGCCTCGGAAAGTACGTTAAAGGCATAGCACACATAAACGACTCTGCTCCCACTCGGCAAAAACAACATAATTCAAATATGGGCTATAAGTATTGCACTTTAGATATATTTTGCATTGGCATCATAAATGAGCAGACAGCTTGCTGTCAGCGAGCTTACCGCCTTGTGACTGCGCGGCAGTTGATGCCTCGCTGGCCGCTCGTTGTAGCCGAGCGGTCGGTACGACGTCCGCGCACAGACTGCTAGGCGCTATCAGTCGCCGCACGGATATTGTAAAAAAGACAAAGTTGGTTCAATAGAAACCGATCGCGAACTATGTAAATCTCGAAAAGTTCGAGCAGTCGACGGGTGGACAGCCGGCCGTCTGTTAGTAGTCTCCGTGTGGAATGCTGGGTGCCTGCTAGCTGTCGCCGGTGGACTGCGAGCAGTCGTCTTAGTTTAGGGCAGTGTTGGGTGGTAGCTGTATTGGAGCAGAGTCGTTTAAGTATGCTGATGTTATGAATCATTGACAGTCTTTACTGGACGGAGAATTCCGAAAGACCACAATCAGTTTTAATAAGGCGTATAGTATTATTGCCCAATAACTAGGTTGTGTATGTCAGATAGGCAGTCGTTCAATATGAAATAGTGGTATTCAGTTGAATCCTGTCAAGCTGAAAGCTGATTCCAACTTATCTGGGAAAAGGCGGGGCATATTAATATCACAAACTCTACGATGAAATGATGCAGTCTAACAACTTAGAAGGAAGGAAACAATGAACTAAGTCAAATGCAATTCCGCTTACCTCGTAAATCAAAAATTTGATCAGACAGCAAAGTCTTCTGCTTGATAGAATGGAGAGTCACAGTACATTCGAATAGAAATTAACGCGACGTATCAAACACTAAAATTTCGTACAAAATCAAAGATAAAATCGAAATAAAAAAGACTACATAAAATATATAAAAAAAAACACACAACACAAAATATATAATAACTAAAATTTTAGTCACATTGCTCGGCCATTTGTCTCACAACTGAGAAAAAAATAATGACATAAAAAAGTCACTGTTATTTTTATGATTCCATAAGTTTTATCTTTGGTTGCCAGCGTCAGTTTTCATCCACAAAGGATTTATTAGTTTATAATTATCTTGAACAAACTTTTTGTACAAGGGGCTATTCAGTAATTACCCAGTGTCCTTCGAAAATTTGCGTAACTTTGTTATAACCAACTTCAGCAGTAGAAAATACTTAGCTAGTTCAGAATATATTAATATATTTCTCAGATTTAACGACATCCCGTACTCTACCTTCCGAGTAAAATTTATAGGTTCTTCTGAGCGATAAATTTTCGTAATTTGTTCACAGCCTGATTTGTCAAAAATAGAGGTATTTTAGGTAGATTTCCCTCCATTTTTAATAGGCTTTTGAGTTTGTTGCCTGATATTACATAGATTGCGACAAGATTACACACGTTTTTAGTAACGGGAATCGGCCTTCAGGTTCTCCAGTCGCTTCCACTACTAAGGATTATGGTATAAAAAAGTTGTGTACTTACTAATCAATATTCATTTCAAATCCCAAGTACCCTCTAAGCTTCCAATTTATATACAAACTTTGTACGCTCCTTGATCCTAAACACTCAATCAAAATGTAATAGAAAAATACACAACGAAAAGAATTTTTTTTCATTCGTGTTTCCAATACTGTAGACTAATCCTCGGAACATATTTTCATCAGCATCGTCTATATTGAGAGTAAATAAAAAGAAAATAACCGGATTTTTTCAGCTCACGAAAATGCAAATCGAATGTACCCATCTTTATAAAAATGCAAAAACGTACCATGAAGTTTATAATCGTATTTTATCAAAGTCAAATCGTGTTTCGACATTGTGAAAGCATTCGGTTTTGGGGTAGTAAAGGATGAGCTAAGCTATAAGAGTGCGTGTCATTACCACCAGTGCTAAGATGAGCAATTTTTCTGACTTAAGCCAATGTTGGAATGGCTTAAAAGAGGTAGGACGACGTTGTAATTTACAGGAGCAGATATATAAGGTATAACAAGAGCGGCAAGGCAAGAGCGGTCTTGGGGGTCCAGCAGTGGATTCAGTGGAGTCTTTCGGCTGAAATGATGATGATGATGATGATGAAGAGCGGTACCTAAGCGGCAGAGTAGCGGTAGAGTAGCGGTGGCCTCGTAGCAGCGGGCGCGAATTACAAGTTGTAAGTCGTAGGTTGAAGGTTTGAACCCCGTCAAGCGCTTTACTTTATGTAGAATATTTCATTGCCAAATATAGTGAGGAAACCGGTATGTCCTAGAGGCAAAACTTCGCACTACCAACCCGCGTGGTAGATTACGGCTCACTCCCTCTCGCCTTGAGGAGGCCTGTGTCCCAGGAGTGGAAAAATTGTAAGCTGATTATGTAAAAGTGAATAAACTAGCGCGCTTTACCATCAACGATCGCATTACTGCTTACCATCAGGCGGGATTGCAGTCAAGCACTAGTTTATAATTTATAAGAAAAAACCGGAAGTTCTACTAATATTAATACCATTTACAGTCTGATCTCAGTTTCAGTCTGTCAAAAAATACTTCTATTTTCCCAGCAGTGACATTTATTTGTTGCCGAGATGAAATTGTGACTGGATTTTGAATGTTTTAAAATACGAGAATTAGAGCCAAGTATCTCAGTGCCCTCAAGCCTCTAGCCGCCGTAGGAGACGCCCTGGTTGGGTGATAACATCGAGCTCCCGGCCACCGTAGGCGCGGGCTTGCGGGGGGCGAGCAGTGGGCAGCTCGTCGCCCCGTAAGGACCAGGCCCGGGTCGACGGCGCGTTGTGTTTCACGCGCGAATTAAAGAGATTTCAGCACATCGTGACGGGGTCCACGCAGACCGATGCCTGGGCCAGGACTGCGGGTTGGTTGAAAGAGAAACCGTGGGCCTGGCGCACAGGACTGGAACAATTTGCCAGCGGCGGTGTTTCAGTCGGACTACAATTTGAGTGTCTTCAAGGCTAGAGTGAATAGGCTCTTAATAAGCTAGTACGCTTTACCATCATCGATTGCGTCACTGCTTACCATCAAGCGCGATTGCGGTCAAGCGCTACTTTATAATTTATATAAAAAAAAACAGGAAAGTGAAGGAACACGGGCGGGTTTACTCAGTAAAAGTCTGACACGCCCTTTTACTCCACCCAGAGTGGGAGAGGTCATTTGATGATTTAGCAACCACACCAAAAGATCTAGCTAGGCTAATTAGCCAAGTTTGACCTTAGAAAAACCTACTCTAGCCTTCTCAGGTACTTCAGGTGACCTTATCAACGAACACATAACAATAGACCGTAATCCCCGCTACAATTTCGACGCCTAGGCTAATGTTTTAACCATCACGTAACAAGTTAATATTAAATGTATGGTTTGTAGTATTAAAAGTGTGTGACAAAAGTATTAACATAGAACGACCAGACAATTTTTCATCCTTTTTAGGCAATCTAAATGCACTCGGTCCAGAAATCGGCTTCACGATTGGCACTATCAGTAGTCTATGTTCATTAGTTCCTGTAATACAGACAGACCCAGGATACAATAAAATGCAGGACATTTTGTTGAGATTCATAGATGACTCCAAAGCTGGTAAGCTGGTGGTACAAGGTTTCCCTTGCTTTGGTTAATCTATGTCTACTATTAATAAGTCTGCCGTGTTTGCCAAGGCAGATCGTATTCAGAAAATCCTTCAGCATAATGGAACGAATGATATAGGCAAGAAAGCAATGTCTCACCAACACAATCGTCTTCATTACACGAAGATAAAGCTTAATATCCAAGCACAGCAATATCTTCGCTAGAACTGGACTAAAAGCTTTCCACCTGACCTGATTGCATCGCAAATTGTTCATGAATAAATAATATCGAGACAGTACTTAAGGGGAATCGCTCTAACAAAACTGATTGTGTATGTAACGTAATTTCTTTACTTTGAAATGTTTAACGTACTTTATTTTATAAATAGGAGCAAACGTACGCTTTTAGTAAATCTCTTTGCTGATTTTATAGTCTATTAAGTTTAGATTGTATTTCTAGAAACACAATATTTTTAAATGAAGTATTTTTCGGTGGTTGGCTATAATATCGGCTACCGGCATAAGTTACCAGCCACCAGACAAAGTCTGCATAGTTCTGCGAGTCGCTAAACTTAAGTGGCAGTGGGCAGGGCACATTGCTCGTAGAACCGATGGCCGATGGGCCAGTAAGTTTCTGGAATGGCGGCCACGTACTGGAAGACGCAGCGTAGAGAGGCCCCCAACAAGGTGGACTTATGACCTGGTGAAGGTCGCGAGAAGCCGATGGATGCGGGCAGCACAAGACCGGTCGGCGTGGAAAGCCTTGGGGGAGGCCTTTTAAATTATTTCATCACCACTGCTCTCAAAACGGTGAAAGAAAACTTCGTGAGGAAACCAGCTTACCCTAGAGTCAAAAACTGCGAAGACATGTGACATCTTCCTACCAGCACTGGGCCCGCGTGGTAGATTTCGGCCCCCTCCCTCTCATCGAAGAGGAGGCCTGACTTTTATTAAAATAGCAATACGCCAATGTCATTCTATCATCATTCCATTAATGGTGCAAATTACGAACTTCTATTATACCTAATGTACAATGGAGTCGTGTTAAAATGACAAATTTATAAAAATAGAAGATTAGAAGCCCTTCAGTTTCATCTTGGCGACAAAAAATATTGTCAAAAGCCAGCACAGTAGAGAATGGTTTTAGGCGCCAATGGACAAGTTGTTCCGGGTCTGGCTGTAGGTTGTGTATGTGGGTTTTAAGTGCATATGTTAGTATGCATGAATATGAATATTTGCACTTGTCTGGTCGTGCCTCGGAAAGCACGTTAAGCCATTGGTCCCTGTTGCCATACGAACATTTAATGGCAGTTATTACGGTTCGTTGGAGCCCTCAAAAGTCCAACAATTAGTCTAACTGCAATGCTTCGATGTCGCCTTCTGGTTGTGGAGGTCAGACGGCAGTCGCTTCACGGAAAATATCGAAGTTAAGCCAAATCAGCCGTTAGACTGGTAAAGCAGACCCCAGACTCCAAAGCTGAAAAAGCTTCGGATGCGACTGGGATTAACGCTGAGATGATGATGAGGAATTATACAACTACATTTTTTATGCATGTGGACTTCATCTATAAGTGACTGTTACACTACTACCAATGACAACCAATCAACCATATGTAATACTACCTACAAACAAACCATTCCCTTCTAAGGCATTACGTAAAAAACCTGTCATATCAGTAGAACGTACCGTATAGAATATTGAATAGAAAAGTCTAATTTTAGATCGACAATGCTGGGCACCACGGACATCCAAGTGAATTATTGAAGAGGTTGTGATGCAACCGACATGCTATTCTGATGTAACCCATGCATGTCTGTCATATTTCGAAACGACTACAAATTTTAATTTATAGATAGACCAATCTAGATATTAAATTTGATGGCACAATCAATCAACCGCAGAAAGTGGGAACTCTTGAAATAGAGAGAAAAGAGAATCTGTAGAGTGTAGGTAATAAATGGAGTATAGGATCTTTCTGAAATTCATTTACGATACGATTCCAACACTATCCGACTGTAGATACGAGTGAAGTAAAAGTAAAAACAAAGCATCTTATTAGTAAGTTAAGGGACTTAGGAGTAAGACGATTTAAAAAAAATCATCATCTTCTTCTCAGCCTATTGAGGTCCACTACTGGACAGAGACCTCCCCCAAGGCTTTCATTCCATTGGGGGGCATTGCCCTAATCCCCATGCTTGGCAGACGGGTTGAGGATCGTAGTAATTTGTTATTCCACAGGAGAAGCGCTGCTGCCCGCTACCCTGATGAAAGTTCCCTTAGTCGCCTCTTACGACACCTTTTTTTTGTTCGGGTGTGGAAAATACTCATGCATGTCCGCCGCCCTAGGGTGGGCGACGGGGTCTGTCAGACTTCTACTAACTAAAAACCACCCCGGTGTCTCTTCTAACACGAGCACGCGTGGGTCCGCGGGAGTCTAAATTCTTCCACGGTCCCACACTCTCGTGCTAGCCCGGTCTGTCCGGGCTTTGTCTCCTGCACGGAGTAGTGGGGTGTTAAACTACCCCGTGCATCGCTTCCAAGGTGTGCGCCTCTGCCTCGTGGTCCATCAGATAGGGGGCGGGAACTTCCCCATGTACCTCGCGCCTGGACCCATTCATGCGGGCCGGAAGAGGGCGTTGTCCGCCCTTCCTCGGCGCCCGGTGCGTCTTCTGCGGCCCGGGAAGGGAGTTGAGATCTCCCTCTCCCGTTCCGCAGCTTCCTTCTGCGACATCACGTCCTCGCAGAAGGACACCACCGCGTCCCACGACTCTGCGCTACCGACAATCCTCCGCACTACTGCCGGCAGCGTCAGGTCGCCTCCTACTTCATTTGTGAGGACACTGCGCTGCTCCTCCCAAGCTACAAACTCGGAAAGCGTGTGCTACGCCATGTCCTCCCCGCATTGGACGCAGTGGTGGCACCGAGCGTCCGGCTCCCTGCCTATGCAATGCAGGTACTTGCCGGAGCAGCCATGCCCCGACAGTACCTGCGTCACCCTGAACGACAAAGAGCCGTGCCTTCTACCGAGGCAGTCGTCGTGTAATGGCCGGACCTCCTCGACGGTAACGAGGCCGGCGGCGGGACGCATAAGCCTCTGCCGCCAGTCCGCCACCAGGACCTGACGGAGCTTCTCAGCTCCTCTCGGCGCAGCTCAATCTGCCGCTACACCGGACTGGAGCCCCGTGTCCGCTCTTCCTCGCTCCATCGGTACAATGACGCGTGTACTTTCGCCTCTAGGTCCCAGGGCGGAGATCCGGCCAGGATACAAGCCCTGACGGCCCTGACGGCCATCGCCCTATGCGTCTTGCGCAGAATGACGAGTGTTCCGGCCGTCAGGTCCATCGCCCACACAGGGGCCCCATACAGGGCCACTGACCGCACGATTCCCACGTACAACCGCCCCTCTTACGATACTTACGGTAGGATATGGGATGCTACAATCACCATTACTGCTTTCAAACCGGTAAAAGGAAACCTTCTAAGGAAACAGCCATATACCAAAAAAAACGTGTGACATCCACCATTTCATTCACTGTCCAAAGAAAGAGAGCATTAAAGGCTGATTGACGACGAGGACAGTTTCTTTTAAACTAAATAAAATAAGAATTTCATCTCCTATGATTGATTTTCAAAGAATTAATCAGTCGATAGGATCAAAGTTGAAAGCATAATTCAATTTTGTACCTATTTTGCGTTACTCCAATTGGATAAAGTATTTCGTCTTGTTGAGCATTAAACGGTTCTTGAAAATTTATTTTTAGGCTCATTTTGAAGAGGCTTTGTGCATTTGTACGTTGCGTAATGTATCTCATCTTTATTGCTCTCAAAACTGTGAAGGAAAACTTGTGAGGAAATCGGTAGTCGGCACGTCCTTGTACAAAAAAATCAAAGATAGGTGTGCATCAAGTATCTTCAAGAAAATAAAAAGGATAGAAAAAAGCCTGTGTCTTTATTGTCATTGCAGTAGACAACATTAAGAAGGGACTCTATTGGCGCTTTCTCCATACTGTTTGGACTAGATATATTCCGCTGTTTTCTTCGTGGATTACGCTTTTAGACAGTTTTAGAGTATTTTTATCAAAAATTTTATATCTTGATTATACATGCTTCTATCATTTGATTTTTGCCAAAACTTAATTATTAAAAGAAATATATTTCAAAATTCCGAAAAATAACCCATTTTTACCGCGATGTTCAGGCGACTATAACACAAATGTGTGAAGTTTGGACAAAAACGAAAATAATAGAAGTATTGGTATACCTATCCTCTAAATGTTGATATAAAAATAATTGAAATTTGTCGTGTTTTGAAAAACAGTGGAATACGAAACATCTTATGGTCAACCTTTTTGTAGGTAAAATCATCCACAACTGCAACTGTCTCTTTCGCACTTTACAGGCACAGGTAGGAAACGGCGCGACGACAATAATTTCTTTAAAATACCTATTTTGAAATCGGCACTAGAGTCCCCTCTAAAAGACAGGCGATTATGGTGAATACTCAATACAGAAAAACAAATCGGAAAACTAAAAATCTGAATCAGCAGACAGACAAAGAAATCTGCCAATATGTATCCTACTAACTTTGTCTACTAATATTACTAACGTTTTTGGTTATTGAATTCCTAGTCCATAACGTTGCATAATTGAATCTTACGGACTTATTGATATATTGTGATGTAAAGTGAGCGCCTGAAACACAGGTTTAATAAACCTAGCTCGGGCATGTCGCTAATTTTACATGTTTCTCTGTATAATAATACGTTCTGTATGACCTTATGTATATTTTTAGTCACACATAATACCTAGCTGTTATTTAGGCAATAAGATATGTATGTAATTGTATAAGAATATTTTTGTAGCTTTGGTTTTACAATTTTGTGTAAGTTTTATGAATAAAGATTATTATTATTATTATTATATTAAAAATGTAGAAGTTTCGCACAACACGCATGCATTTCGAGAATATGTGCGGGAATTACATGACATAATTCCGTAATCACCAGTTCATCATCGGACGAGCCGTCGTACGGCGAGTATCCACCTTTACGTTGTTAACACCACTACTATCCGGACGAAGTTACTACTATCCAGACGAAGTTTTTTTTTTTTTTATATGGCATCTCGTAGTTGACCGAGAGAGGTCGTGACTACTTAACCGGACTATCCTGTGGCTGCCTTAAATGAATTTAAAGCCTCCAGCCAGGGCAACTAAAAACTAAGCGACTACACGCTAAGTGCACCCCCTGTGGGGTACGAGCCTACGCTTGGCTTAGGGCGTCGCTGGAGAGAACATCAAGGGACGGCTGGATACCGGACGAAACGTTTTGCCTCGTCTTTTATTCCACGTATATCGAGGGAATAAGACTATTTGCCTGCGATGGTCTTCCCGTCTGATTACAATTTGAGAGTTTTCAAGGCTAGAGTGAATTGTAAATTAGGGAGCCTTAACATCAATGATTGCATCATTGCGTACCATCTGGCAGGAACGCGGCTTATAACCAGGATTCACATATATAGTTGTTTTATCTGAAAATTTCCATGGAACGGAAAATTATGCAGGTAACACCGTGGAGCGTAACTAGTCCTTACTAATATTTTAAATGAGAAAGTGAGTTTGTTTGTTTGTTCCGCTTTCATGTCGTATCTACTGAACCAATTGCTTTGAAATTTTGCAGACCTAAAGTTAGAATTCCAGATTAAATAATAGGGTACTTTTTATCCCGAAAAAATTTGATATTCCCAAGGGTAATTTAAAAAGCGCGATATAACCGAACTCCACGCGGGCAAAGCCGAGGGCGGAAAGCTAGTTTAAAATAATTTAACATTAAATCACCTGCTCAATTTATCATCATAGGTACATTAAAACATATCTTAATCGTTACCGATACAGTTCCGATTCAGTGATGAATAGGGCACTATAAAAGCCTTATTCCAGTAACAGCCGGGTCAACACGCGTTTTGTATTGCCGTATCCAAGTAACTGTCGACCTCATCAAGTATTGACCGCTCCGTATCGAGCGACACACTTGTCTACGATGCCTATGGTAATTTGTTTTATTGATTTCTGTTTATTACGGAGAGTTTTCCCCCACTTTTGTTCCCGGCTAATGCACTAGGACCTACGTCTGGGGACTGTCTTATGTAATTTAGATATTTGAAAAGTGCTGCAAAACGAAGGTATTTATTGAGAAGAGACTGTTCTCACTTCCCTAAGTTCTAGACAACATTAAAATCGAAGCAGTTCTGAGGCTGACGCGTTGATTGACAAGGAAACGGAGGCACTAAAGGTACAATTACTAAGACACTTTTTCATCAGAGTGATTCGGTAAAAATCTCTCATTAAAAATGTTTAGTGACTTGAGCTGTCCATAGTGTCATTCCACCTGAGTTTTCAAGTCGAAATGCACGTTTTACAATGTCTTCCTCTATAAAAGTGACTGTTAAGTCACACTACATACTAGGGTGGAGCGTACAAGTATGGCAGATTTTTTTTCTCAAATTTCGACTTCTAATAGTGCGGAAAAGTTGCATTATGATAAAATATTGCTATAGCTTTTTTTTCGTAATTTTAAAAGGAATTTTAATGCCTCCGCATCGACTTCGAAAATTATTGAAAATACCAAAAAACGTATATTTTGCAAAGGGTTCAAGTGCCTCAGTTATAGCTATATTCTTAAATTTAATGTAATTAAACACGTGTTTGAAAGGCAGATTTTAATAAACATCAACAAAACTATGAATAGTGAGTTGGAAAATTAAATACAATTAGCATTTATTCGGCGTTAAAATCCTCTTTGTTTTAAATTTAGGCATGATTGCTAGTGACTCTAGTTTTGAATTTATCAACTCAATTCTAGCTTTTCTTGTATAAAGAGCAGTAGGTGCCTCTGTAGTGACCTTTACGGCTCGTTCTCTAGCTTGTGTATAACACGGAATTTGTAGAAATTGTAAATTACCTTCTCCACCATTGTCTATAATAAACGGATTTCTTGCTCTATCAGATGTTTCAGTAGTGGTGGTTCGGTAATCGCACAATGCCAATAGTGCCACTCAATTAAATTTATGTAATCCGATGCCTCAAAACTCATAATTTTCTGGACCTCAAATAATCTTGGCATTATCGATGAAGTTATGGAACGTGACTTCAAAACTCACCGAACATCTAATTCCCGATCATGTTTTCTTTCTTCCGTCAACATAGCGAGTAGCAGATTTTCGCCATGAACGAAATAACTTTTTCTTTGTACTACAATATCTACATTTTTTTTAGATTTTCTGGCAGGTATCTCGAACTCGTATTTTTCTCGGTGGTAGGCAACAACATCAGCCGCCGGCATAAGTTACCACCCACAAGACAAAGTCTTGCCGCCAAGCGATTCGTCGTGTTCCGGCATGATGTCTGGTGAAGCCGTACGGAGGCCGGGTCCGAGCAGTTGTGTTGCGATGTGTGCCGGGTACGATGTGCCCAATGTTGTTGTGTCGGGAGTGTGGTCGTGGAGGGTCTCCAGATCATCCTCTGGCGCAGCATCGTTGGTCGTGTTGTTGGGTTAAACATTGCATCACCTCGCTCAACTGCCGTCTTCCTTCCTATTCACTCAGTTTTTTTGAGTGAATAGGCTTAATAAGCTAGTGCGCTTTACCATCAACGATTGCATCACTGCTTACCATCAGGCGGGATTGCAGTCAAGCACTAGTTTATAACTAATAAAAAAAAAAAAAAGAACGTAAAATCAGGTTGAAAAGGTGACGAGCTCCGTCTTTGCAGCTTGAATAGTTTTTAATGTTGAACCAAGTCGGTGCATAAACTTTTACCACAATCGTTGCTAACACATTAAATTTTCATCGGGTTTTTTGTTCCTACATAAATACTCGCATATTTTAGATTTGCGCCCAGTCAACCACCTTGCATATGAAAGATTTCTGAGCCAAGTCATCCGGAACAAACCCACTTATTACAGCTGAAACAATTATGTATAAGTAAAGTTGGTCTGTACTCAAACCACAAGTTTTTACACTTGCACTATGATATATCGAAAAGAACATGTTTTATCGTCAGTAAACCTCTAGAGATTTTTCCAAGTTTTTGCATTTAAGGTGGCCCACTGGGTTGCCTTTCGTGCCCCATTTTGCACACCTCGTGTGCTTAAAGTGCCCGTTATTTATGACCCTCATAAAAAGGGCCCCGCGCGGCGCTCGGGTTTCAAATACACAGTCATTGTGCCTCAAGTTGCTATTGAAACCCTAACATGTGTTATGTTTTTGTGTAGAGGATGAATGAAGCTATTTTATTAAGTGTTTTGTTTATAAGTATTCGACTACGGTTCAGATTTCTGATAAGATAAACACAGAGATGACGCGTTTTTGCGCACTTCAATGTTCAAACGATCACATTTCGAAAAGCGAAGCGATGACATATGGTTTTTTTTTTTAAATTAAATTGTTTAAACTATATAGATTAGGATAAGAAATAAAACTTTGAACGCGTCCATACAAAATAATTTATTTAAACCCATTTAATTTTGAAAAGAAAAATAAAAAAAAAAAAAAAAAAGTTTGACGTGTCACAGATGCGTAAATATCATAGTAAGTCCTAAAATTAAAGTTATACAACAGAAGTGTAGACTAATATTCTTGCTTATTTTACAAAAACCTAACCGAAATCATTTAATAAACAAAAAGGATTACGTTTTTAGCAAAGCAAGTACCAGACGTACCACCAAACGTATCTGGTTCAAAAAAGTCTAATTTTTTTGCGTATCATCCTGAAATATTATTGTCTTTGTATTAATAGATAACTTATCATGTAAATAACAAAACACCACGTAAATATTCCACGTATTTTATAAACAAAAGCCAAATCGCCCGCGTAACTCGTACTCGCCCACTCACGATTTGAAAGCGCGTTCTCTTAACGGCCGTTTTTAAAAATTTTTTCTCTGCGCGGGTTAATGTTTAGGCTTAAGATGGTAGACAATTTCATAGAGAAGCGAGATGGATATTTACAAATGACTGTAGACAAACAGAGATGACAATAATAGAGCGGAACGGCGGCCGCGCGCATGCGCAAAAACCGTGTAGCCACAGCTACACAAGCACTTTGGCGTTGCAAATTTGTGTAGCTGTAGCTACACGAGCACTTTAGTGGATAAGCTTTTAACATTCGTCTTATGCTTGTATGGCTTGCTGTCGGGTGGATTTAATTTTCCAAACTTCTATCTTGGAAGCCACTATTTTTGCTTTTGCAATGAGCGAGGACTTTTTGGGCGTTTCTTGCTGAGATTTCAAATGACATCTCATCCAAACGTAAAATTTCATAACGTTTTCAAACGCAAGTAAAACCTGTAGATTTAGTTCACTGGTGTCACCAAAAAGCGGGCATTTCTAGGAACTACGCGTCTTATCCATATTTTTAACAGTTTTATTCTAAATTTTGTGGTAATTTCGTAAGAAATAGTGAGACGTTTCGTCACTAGAACAAAAATGCACTAGCGGGCGTGTCGCTCGCCCACATCATTTGTTTGCAGCGCGCCCTCTCCGCACGTCTCACAGCCCCTTAATAATTCGGGAATGGCAGTATTTTACATTATACATACATTCTTATTTAGTAGTTGACTTTATTACCGTAATGTTAAATCATATAACAAGTTATTTTAAAGCTATATGTTTCTCTCGCATGTTATAGAAGTATACCATAAAAATGACTTTTTTCTAAAACTTTGATGGTCTTGCAGAGGCATTGAATTTTAATATATTTCAAAATATTTTTGCATGTGCCAATTTAATCCATAATGGCACCTTTTTGTCAATATTAGAAAAAAGAATAAAACGAAAAAAGTATATTTCGGTCCACCCTACTACATACTTCACATTATAAAACCAAGGTCCAAGGTATACATAAAATAAAGACAAACAGATACGAACAGAGTCTGTTTGTTTGCACAAGATAAACTCAAATACTATCGAATGGATTTCGTGGACCTCATCACGATGTGATCTCTTTAAGGCAGAACGCGCCGTCGACCCGGGCCTAGTCCTTACCGCCCGCAAGTCCGTGCCTACGGTGTCCGAAGTATGACCTAGTTGAAGATGAAAACGTGTTGACTGAAAGCTTTAATGTCATTTGTGCCTAAACCAATAGAGTTTTATGAAAACAATAAACTACGGAATATTTCTTGTTAAAACATCTATTAAACGTCTTATCATCTCATAGGAAAAGCCCTAGTCAAAATCCTGTTCGATAGATTCAAGTCAAAGTAATGATTGAGTTTTATGTGTGCACTGTCAGTTTCAATTGCTCACCTGGTTTTGCTAGATACTTGGAGCTGGGGACTTATCTTCAACACACTGGGAAAGGTCATGGTTCCAATCACCGATTATTATCGTTGATGGTCGTTGAAGGGAACCTGGAACTGGTGGGTGTTTTAGTCAGTAATGATACACCCACTCCGCCCAGAGCGGAAGAAGTTATGGATGTTTTAGTCAGTAGTGACACACCCGTTCCGTCCAGAGCGGGAGAGATCTTCATATGATTTCCCACCCAAAAAAGGTAGTAAGTTAAAAAAGAAGAGTACTTTTCAAAATACATAACTTCTTTCTTTAAAGTAAATGGAGATAATTTGCTACCTGTAGTTGATTCCACAGAAGATCCTATTCCGCTTTGTCAGATTTTCATTAGCCTTTTCTAACAACGCCTCGCTTACGAAAGCTTAAAATTCAATAGCAATTTAAATACATCAGAATTAAGTCATTTAATTCTGTAAGAGTCATTCTTACATCTAAAAATAGCGTTCAGCGCCACCTGTCGCATAATACATGAGTTACCGTAGTAACGTTATGATTGGCTGCCAAGCATGCGCCGCAGTTACCAACGCGAATAAATCACAAAAATGAGCACAGTAATTAATAAAATGTCTTTGCACTCTAGTACAAAGCCTAGAAGTGTAATCCTCTTGAGTTGTAAAGGTTACGTCTTCTATCTGTATAAGATCGCTCCTAGTGATAAGAGGATCAATTATCATAATTATTCTACTAACGTTCAAAACCAAGTCGTACTCTCAACTCGGTGCCACAAAATTTCAAAACTTGTCAAAAGGTATTTTTTGAAATAAAACGTAGGTATTTTTTTGACAGATTGAAACTGATATCAGACTGTCAACGTTCTTAAATTAGTACAATTAGCCCTCTGATCGCTTTTATTTAGGTAGTAAACGACACTGTAATTTCAAAAGTTCAATGAAAAATGCCCGTGACACTCATCTTAGCTTTCCCGTCAAAACTGAACAAAAAAAAGTTGTCTTGCGAATTTAATCTTCATTAGTTACCAGAATTGTCAGGAATGCAAAAATTTGCAAAAGTTACACGGAAAAGAACGATTTTTGTAAGCTTAGGAAATTTTTAGCTTAGAATTTTATGGACAAAAATACCTGTAGGTATATTAAACGTGTGTGAAACATTTAATAATCATTGTTAGGCCACCATCTAAATAAATATACGCATAATATTTGTTTCGTATACCAACCGCCGCACATCAAGCTATCCGGAGCTGCAATTTTTTTCCTATCAACTTTGAACCTTATGTTTGAACGATAAACTTGAAATTCTTTTGAAGAATTTTGACGTAAATACAAAAGCTTCACACTTACCACGTCTACTTTTAAGTACGCCCAATGGCAAACCACTATGCTTCTATTCATGCATAAACATAATAGCCAACTGATTAATGTTTTAATAAGACAAGCTTGTACGCGATATAAAATACGCGTCAATGAATCATTCAGAACAAAGAGCTTCACAGTGCTTATGAATGGGCGAACAATAAAGCTGTAGCTACAAGTATAACTATGTATAACAGTATAATATATACATACTATAATGTAGTGTATTGTATCATGTCAACGATCCTAAATTAATCATCATCTGCGGACATTTTTTCATTGAGTTGTGCTTCCAGTCTGACCAGATGCACCTGAGTCAGATGTATTTTACATAGAAGGACTGCTTATCTGACCTCCACAACACATTTACTAGGTAATGCGAACTCTCATGCATGTATCTTAGCGACTACATGCAATCCTTTTATTTTTGTTTGGGGTGGGAAATCATCAAATGACCTCTCCCGCTCTGGGCGAAGCGGAAGGGCGTTAAGACTTTTACTGACTAAAGCCACCCGTGTTTCTTAATTTGCCTGCGCGACGGCCAGGGCCACGGTTTCTTATTTAACCAACCCACAACCTTGATCCAGGAGGCATCGGTCTTCGTGGACCCCGTCACGATGTGCTGACACCACTTTGAGGCACGTGTGAAACACAAAGCGCCGTTGACTCGGGCCTGGTCCTCACCGGGCGGCGAGCTGCCCACTGCTCACCGCCCGCAGGCCTGCGTCTGCGGTGGCTGGGAGTTTGATGTCGTCTCCCGACCGGGGCGTCTCCACTACATGGAATCCTTGGTTATCAGAATCAAATTAAATGACGGAGAATTCATTATGCTCGAATATTGTTTAGTTTTTCCCAGACAATTGTTTCCGTTAAGCTCCTTCCGTGATTGGTTACCGGATGGATGACCATTACATATTGAGAATCCTCAAAGTCGGCCGCAGGTCTTGACTGTCATTTGTAGTTTTTTGAAAATCGTTGCGGGTAGTCTGAAGCCCAAAAGTTGGACAACCAATTGTACCAAAGGGTAGCGTACAGTCGCGTTTTTAGTGTTTTCTTTTTTTTTTTTTTGGACGTCGGTAGTTTATTTTTGTAAAAAAAGTTTTTATCGTGGGACTGAGAATCGAACCTAGCGCAGCAATCGGTCGCTCGGCCACTGCGCTAACCATGTCGTCTAATACATCTACAATAAAATACCCATAAAACATACATTTAAAATAACCATATCGTTTAATACATTTAAAATAAAATACAATTAAATCTTTAAATATATTTGACTATTTAGTAATAAATAAAAACACCAATCTAGCTACCTTAATCCATCCGTGCGGTCTTAAGATAAATGAGTCAAGTGACCTATATTTATATGGGTGCCTAAATTGATAACAGTATGGTAGAATCAACACTTCTTAATCCATAATCATATGCAATAATTAGCTCTAAATATAATGATACATTGGAACAGAACTTTGACAAACAAACTCATTCACTACAAACACAAGAGGATAATTAATATCACTACTGTTCAAAATAGTAACAGGTCGACGCACCGAGCATCAAATGTAGCGTTAATATTTATGTTTTAGCCAATAATTTGATGCTAATACGGCATTAGCGAGTGTCACATTGAATTAGTGATTGAATTATGTGACTGATTTTAATTATATAACAATTGGTTCAGTTCTACAATTACGTGCCCATTTGTTTTTGAATCGATAAGTATTTGGCCACAATCGCTTTTATTTTTTTAACTTTATACAACGTGTAACAAAAAGGGTATATACATACCAAGGGATTGGCATCTTTAGATGATATCAAAAGATATCGGAAGGGTTTCAACTCAAAATAAAATACTCAAAAAATTGGTACCATATTTCGGTTATTGGTGTTTCGGTTATTTTTTTCGGTTTCGTGTGTTTCTTAAAATCAAATCATAACAAACGTGGCAGCACACTACATACGTTAATAACTAGTCGATACCCGTCACGTTACTTGCCAAAATCCGACAAATGTCTTCAATATCTCTATGCGACTATTATGATAGTAGCCTATCATAGGCGGTGTTTTTCCTCATAACTTCCTAACATAAAGAGATATTATTAAAAAACCCTTCCAATATCGTTTGATATCATGTAAAGATGCCATACCTTTGTTATGTATATACCCTTTATGTTACACGTTGTATACGCTTGACCACGATCCCACCTAATGGTAAGCAGTAATGCAATCGCTGATGGTAAAGCGCACTTGTTTGTTAAGAGCCTATTTACTCCAGTCTTGAAGAATGCCGAAGGTGAATTGTTCCAGTTCCTCGATTTACGGGTATAAAATCAAGGTGAAACGGTTATTCCGGATCGTAGTGGCGTCGACAACGCGAAATCAAAATCAAAAGTCATTTATTCAAATTAGGCTGAGATCAGCACTTTTTGAACGTCAATATTACATAAAACAGTCCCCCCAAAACGTCAACCCATCGAAACTTCCTAGTGCTTTCGCTGGGAAGAAGAAGTGGCGGAAGAAACTCCCAAGCAGCACAGCTGTCTGTTCATTTAAAAAAACACATGACTTTATACAATACTGTGTATAATGGTTGAGCGAGGGTGTTTATTCGCCGTACGATGGTTCGTCCGATGTTGGAACCGAGATGGCGGAATTAAATCATGCAATTCCTGCGCACACTCTCCAGAATGCATCCTATAAAACGTGGCTGGCTACTGTATGCCTGTGCTTCAGGCTTTGGAGACCGTTTTAAACCATATCTGAGTCGCCAACTAGCCTCTTCACAAGCCACTCTACCGAATTCTGAGTTACCAGGTGGCATTTTGCAGCACCAGCCTATATTTGGCTGCAGTACTTCACAAACAAACGGACCTGCGCATTGTATAACATTAGAATTAGTAATTTCATGTAATTACCATCTAAGAATACATGTGGAAAATAATAAAAGTATTGAGTATTGTAGAAGCTGTCCCGGTTTGAAAGTTCCGCCGGATATTTTCAATAACGCAAAATTTCCGGGCGACCTCGGTTTTGAACTAGTGAGTATTTGCTTGTTAATGCATCAAGGAATATTGCTCCTCCAATTAATTATTGGTAAATAAATCTTCATATTCAATCCACCTAGATTGATATTGAATTGACAGCCTCCGTGGCGTAGCGGTAGCGGACGCGGCCGCTGCGCAAGGTGGCGCGGGTTTGATCCCCGTACAGTGCAAGTATTTGTATGCATGAATATGAATATTTGCACTGGTCTGGTCATACCTCGGAAAGCACGTTAAGCCGTTGGTCCCGGTTGCCATACGAACATCTAGTGGCAGTCGTTCCGGGTTGTTGGAGCCCTCAAAAGTCCAAACAATTGGTCTAACTGCAATGCTTCGGTGTCGCCTTCGGGTTGTGGAGGTCAGACGGCAGTCGCTTCGCAGAAAATGTCGAAGTTTAGCCATATCAGCAGTTGGACTGGTAAAGCGGACCCTAGACTCCAAACCTGAAAAGGCTTCGGATGCGACTGGGATTAACGCTGGGATGATTGTAAAAGGTGAATAGAGTAGCGTTCGGTAGTTTGATTTGGTAATCATAAAAGGAGGTCGAGTACAGTCTATTCCAGTTATTATTATACAATAGCTGTTGTGTGCGGTATAGGTATGGTATAGAAAATGTGTTATGGAATCGCCGAGCCTTAATTTGTATATATAGCATCTACGTAAAAATTGAAGCAGTCAGCGTTTGGGCACGCCACAATAGTGGCGGTGAGTCCCCTCTTTGAGGAGTGGCTAGAGAGACGCCACGGCACCCTCACCTTCCGCCTGACGCAGGTCTTCACCTTGCACGGTTGTTTCGGGAGGTTCCTGTTCCGGATAAGACGGAAGGAAACGCCAGGGTGTCACCATACGGTGGAGGTCTGCCGGATTGGGTAGAGCACCACCGTGTCCTCGTGGCGGCGATCGGCAGCGATCTCTCGCGTCCGACTCTAGTTCAGGCTATGCTCCTTAGCGAGAGTGCATGGCAGGCCGTCGCTTCCTTCTGCGAAGCAATAATCAAAGGAGGAGGCGGAGCGCTTGATGGAGCGGGAACCCCAGTGCCCTCACACCTCTACATGCCGCAGGAGACACACTGGTCGGGATACAACATCGAACTCCAGACCACCGTAGACGCGGGCTTGCGGGCGGCGAGCGATGAGCTGCTTACCACCCGGTATGGACCAGGCCTGGGTCGACGGCACGTTGTTATATATATTATAAACTAGCGCTTGACCGCAATCCGTTGAGTATCATACTGTTGTGTCTCACGAGTGCCTCAAAGAGATGTCAGCGATGGTTGGTTAAAAAAGAAACCGTGGTCCTGGCGCACAGGCAAGTGAAGAAACACACTGACACGACAAAAGTTTGATGATTTCCCATCCAAAACAAAAAAAAAAAAAATACAGGGAGCATTCTCTAGTTCACTTTACTGACAATATAAATAAAGAATTCCGGTAAAATGACTGAAATATTTAGATCAACGAATAAATAAAAAATATTTTCAAATTCAGTGAATCATCTCGATAAAATGTAGACACAGACCGTAAGTCAATATTTTTGGTAAATCATCACCGTTGGTTTAAAAGGAGAAATAATAAGCAATATGACGCAGCACGTGTCCGTTTTCTTGAGATGACAACAATTACTGTAGAACAATGACATCAGCTGATATGTCATCATTTAAATACCTAGACATGGTCATCTAGACCGAATATCGGTCGATCTCAACGGAGGAGGAAAAAATGAAGAAGACCCTTTGGTGAGGGAGATTTTCCTGCACCAAAAGGTCTTCTCCTTTTTTCCTGCTCCTTCTTTTTTCACTCACTCTTGCCATACTCCCATAATCGGATGGGACGGTAGCCCGAAATCATCGGAACGATATCAAGACCAACAGCATAACGTGCTATCCTAGGAAAGCTAATTACTACTAGCTCCGTATCTAGACTCGGTAGTACCACAACTAGATCCGTATTTAGACGGAGATGGCATTATGAACAGGACTCCTTCGATGAATATTGTCGCTCCGGGGAGAAAAATGAGGCCTTTACCAAACAGTGGGACATTAACAGTAAAAGATATATGTTACTAACAAAACTTATAAAACATTGTGACAGTATATTTCTTTAATACACGTACTAAAGAATCTGAATTATACACCACCAAATATGAATCGGCTCGTTGCCAACGAAACGTATGTAAGCCCATTCATTTATTCATATCAGTGGGTATGTATGTCACCTATTATATATAACATTAACTCACATAACGATTCTAATGAGGATGTACAGTTCTCATAAAACCGCCAAATGATATATTTTTAAGATTATAGCATATTTTTAGTTAGCAGACATACGGAAAATGTTGTTCTCTATTATATAATTTACAGAGATTAGCTTATGTAAGAGGGAATTTAATGTAATAATGTTAGTGATATAAAGCTTAAAAGTGTTGTAAAAGCCATTTTTTTTTCATTTAAGAATATAGTGCGTAGTTTATTGAAATATTATGTGTATTTTATAGGGTTTATTTTTTGTTGAGAACCTGGCGTACGTTGTTACCATGTCATCATGTCAATCAATATTATTTTCTCTTTTGCGAATTGATTTTAACATTGTTAAATGCTAGAGATACAAATAAGCATTTTTATTTTGATGCATTTTTTATGCTTTCTCCGGTCAATCAGTTAGGAATATGCGAAATTTTCACACCAGCATTTTTCTATCCTGACTCGGTGAAACCCAACTGTCGGTACCCATTTTGTCCTGGCTCACGTGTCTTGATAAATCCTGCAGCTTGGACATGCTCAGTTCCATTTTAACCTAGTAGACCTTATCGCCAACATCGGCGATGCCTGTCTTGGACCGTATTATTTGATTGAGTTTTTTTTTTTTTATATGACCTCTCATCTTTGATCTTGAGAGTCATCAATACTTAACCGGACTATAACAGTATTGAGAGATTTGGTTGGTGAGTTTACTTTATTGAGTGCTACGCTCAATCGTTCTTTGGCAAACTAAGTATTTAGGCTTCTGAGTCATAGACAAAAATCAAATCTTAGCGCCACAGATAAGTAGATCACCGAACTTGCTCTTTAGTAAGTTATAAAGATCACACTTTATTAGCGCCTTTTCACCAATGCCATTAACAAAATTAAATACAGCAGCAAAACCTAATTTTTGATCCGAATCTGATCGAAAGCGATACTGCTAAGCCAGTCCCACAGGGCTAACGGTTAAATAACCAGTTCCAGTAAAAAAAAAAAATTCGTTTTAACATTTGGAATTTTTCAGATACCAGTCTCTGGATTAGTCCCCGTTTGATAGAAATAAGCTCGCATCTCGCGCTTAATCATAGCTGCCGACGTCGGTGTAAAGGAACCTCTGCCGATTTCTATGCAGAAACAAGTTGTGGTGTTACATTATATCTAAACCTATAACCTATAAACTTTGAACTCCTCCAAAAACAAGTCACTTGACCGAATCTCATCCAGTCTATAACAAGAAGTAAAGTTTGGAACATTTAAAGATAGATCGGAATCACACTACACGGAATAAACACAGCTATAAAGATTTTGTTCCAAATACAGATATCGTTCCCAAGACTGCTGAGAAAGTCTATTACATTTAGGATGTCCTTATATAAGTATACTTTTTTGTTTATTTAAAAGGCAATAGTCGGTAAGTGTGGACACAATAGCCTGTGAGCTCAAATATGTCCCCGAGGACCTGTTTCGGAAAACATACTCCTACACAAGCACATTTAGCTTATGTTGAAAACGCTAATAGAAATAATGGAGGTACTTGTTGTAAGAAGGCTTGGAAATATGAAAATACGTGAAAAGTAATTTTTGGTCCTTTAATACCGGGTTGTATTTCGGATGCCATATGGTGGTTTACAAAACCTGTTAGATGAGTGTAGGTACCTATATATACAACATGTTATGTAATTAACGCATACCCTCAAACACCCCAATTAGAATATTATGTAATAACCATAATACATACACTGAATTTTTAATTTAACATGCATTGTTATTTATTAAATTAGTTATACCAATTCTTGGAGAACGAATACCGTTCTCCAAGAATTGGTATCCATTGTATGGTATTGGTAACCATGGTATTAGTACTGGTTCCTTAATGGTCATTAGATAGATGACGTAGGCTGCCATTGTCAGATGATTAAAATATAAAACTTATTAGTACCTACTAAGATAGGGTTCGATCCCCACGCGTTGCAAATATTTGTATGCATGAATATGAATATTTGCACTGGTCGTGCCTCGGAAAGCACGTTAAGCCGTTGGTCCCGGTTGCCATACGAACATCTAGTGGCAGTCGTTACGGGTTGTTGGAGCTCTCAAAAGTCCAACAATTGGTCTAACTGCAATGCTTCGATATCGCCTTCGGGTTGTGGAGGTCAGACGGCAGTCGCTTCACGGAAAATGTCGAAGTTTCGCCAAAATCAGCAATTAGACTGGCAAAGCGGACCCCAGACTTCAAATCTTTGGATGCGACTGGGATTAACGCTGAGAAGATGATGATATTAGTAGTAAGAATATAAAACCAAAGGTCTCAAAACTATGATCAAAATAGAATTTGATTATTAACCCTTTTTTACGCTTCTGATAAATTAATGCTACTTGTTGGTTAAACTCTATTATGCTTACTTTTAAAACACGTACCATATAATATGTACACCTGATGGCTATCTATCATGCTATTAGAAAAACATCTTCTAAATACGCATCAAAAACAAATGTTTCCTCGAAAAATCCTGTTAAATGGTCCCTAACCGTTTCAAAACCACCCCAAACTTCCTGGCACTTGCCACCACGGCCATCTATTCAGAATGCATGACCATGTTTATTCCGGCCAAAACAATAATAAGCCCGTAGTTAAATCAAGTGTTAAAATGCTCAACTAGACTGCACTAAATGCATTTGGAGGCGTTTTCCCTCAATTCGCCAAGCCATTGGCGGGTACTTAGGGCTGTCAAGTGTTAAAATCTACTCTTTTTTCAAATTTGGAACAGAAACGTTTTACAAAAAGAGACCGAGCAAATGTGTGGGCTAAGTAGTCGCTGATCCAAAATATTTTTTCAATTATGATATCCAAGTTTATAAACGTTTGAAGATGATTATACAAGATTGTCAACTGTAAAAATAAAGCTTGAAATCATCTCTCAGCATTTGATTTTTCACACGTTTTCGAAGTAGGTAGTTCGAAAAGGAAATGACTAAAATTATGTTATTTATTTATAGGGAATAAAAAAGTCATGAAAAAAAAAGCAACAAGAAAGGCTGACACACATTTAAGACGTTAATGGAAAGACAATCATCATCATCATCATCTCAGCGTTAATCCCAGTCGCATCCGAACCTTTTTTCAGCTTTGGAGTCTGGGGTCCACTTTACCAGTCTAATTGCTGATTTGGGCGAAACTTCGACATTTTCCGTGAAGCGACTGCCGTCTGACCTCCACAACCCGAAGGCAATATCGAAGTATTCCAGTTAGACCAATTGTTCGACTTTTGAGGGCTCCAACAACCCGTAACGACTGCCATTAGATGCTCATATGGCAACCGGGACCAACGGCTTAACGTGCTTTCCGAGGCACGCCCAGACCAGTGCAAATATCATATTCATGCATACAAATATTTTCACTGCGCGGGGATCGAACCCGCATCTCCTTGCGCAGCGGCCGCGTTCGCTACCGCTACGCCACGGAGGCTGTTAATGGAAAGACAATATAAGTAATAATAAGAGGCTCTGGTCGCACAAAACACTAAAAGATCAGAATTACTGGCCAGAACTCTCATTTGGAACTATCAAGAAATAAAAATGTTTTCCTTTTTTAAAGTGACTGTTGATTATGAAGATATTTTGACTAATTAATAGTGCGTCTACTCTGTCTAATTGGCAACACAGTTCAGTATACTGATAATTATCTCTCTTCCCTCCGATTAATCTTCAGAAAATTCTTCGGTCAGAATTCAAGACGCTCCATAAATTTATACGTTCCCAACTAAATCAGAGCATTCGACAACCCTCGGGACATAGCACAAACTCCACTAATTGTTTTGGAGTCGATCCAAAATATATACTTACCAAAATTTCACTCGTAACACGGTGCATTTGAGAATTGTTTCAGTAATATAGTGGGTGCAAGATTAATGTATATAGTCTTACGTTTATTGGAATTTATAGACACAGCAGTTGGTTACGTTTTGAGGACTCTTAGTGTATTTTGGGATGTATTCAACAAAAAGCCAGCAGAAGAACCTGGATTTATGCCTTTGTTTTTGCTGCTAAAGAAAGGTCGATGAAATATCCGTTAAAACAGAGTTTCTCGTCGTCAAAGATCTTGGGATTAATTTATTTAAGGTTCAAAAGAGCCTAGGGTTTCCCCGGAGGACCAAGTTTTAGCATGCAAAAACTGGGTTGAAATATTATTCAAGATGATATTTTGTTCTAAAACAGAATATAAGTAAGGATAAGGGGAGATACCTACCTGACCTACTCCCAGTATAGAACAATTGATACTGTAGGTACTTGTGTTTCATTCAGATATCACCGAACTAATTTATTATTAGATAGCGGCCTTACATAATAATAATGAATAAATTATATTGTATATTAAAATGTCTTCAAATCAACTGGAGACGAGCTCCTTCCTGCACTGATAAAACTTTATTATACGGTATAACATTGTAAATACGCTACTTTTAAAACGTGCAAAGTGAACATAGAATGACCTTATTACTGCTGCTTTTGGCAATAATCATTAAAAATACACAATATGTAAAGAAAACCCTCTCCGATCCGTGAAGGTATTGTTAGGTATCGATAACTGATTCTACTAATGCCTACAAAGCCGGCTGGCGACTAGCAACTGGCGACTGCCGACTGACGACTGGCGACTGGCGACTGGCGACCGGCAACCGGTGACTGACTACCCACGACTGGCGACTGGCGACCGGCGACTGGCGAATGGCGACTGGCGACTGGCGACGACCTTGACTTGGACCGTGATATGGACCTAGACATGGACCTTGACCTTGATGTTGACCTTGAACTTGACCATGATCTTGACCTTGAAATGACTTTATATCCAAGATTAACATGCAGGATAGTTTTGACATTCCCATGGGATCAAATCTTATGCGGGTGAAACCGCTTGGTGCAGCTACAAATAATATACCTAGCTAATGATGACTCGTAACAATGTTCAAAGATCCACGATTGACAGCTGCCCATCCCGTCTTGGTATGTAAAAATAGTCACCCGTCTCTGGACAAACGAGGTAAGCGTATCTTAACCTGATGGATTGACTTGGGCGGCTGTTATTTTTTATTCTATTTTATTTTTTTCTGGATGGGTAAACATTAAATGACCTCTCCTGCTCTGGGCGAAGCCGAAGACTCTTACTAACTAAAACCCACCTGTGTTTTTCACTTGCCTGTACGCCACGGCCACGGTGTCTTTTTTAACCAACCCACAACCCTGATCCAGGAGGCATAGTTCTTCATGGACCCCGTCACGGTGTGCTGATATCTCATTAAGGAGCGCGTGAAACACAACGCGCCGTCGACTCGGGCCCGGTCCTTACCAGGCGGTGAGCTGCCCACTACCTGCCGTATTTGTGTTTATCCTTAATTCCCTTCAACTTATAAACACTGGCCTGCAAATTGCAAAAACCGTGAGAAGATTTCAATTTTTCATTCTTCCTTAGCGCTGCCCCAATATACCTACTATGTAAATCTTACTATAACGCTAGTGACTCGTGGTACACGTAGTACTGGGTCGTTAGGTTTTACTACAGTCGAGCTAAACTACGCGTTAAACTTATGAACCAGTTCTAGATGTAAATGGATTAGTGATAGTAGTTGCTCGTTATTAAATGACACAGACGGTTGAGCATTTTTGGTCCTTCCATCCAGGATGGATAATAATAGGATCCACTTGAGATGAGGTCACTATTTATTGTCAAATAAAACTTCAGTTAAAGTATTTACACTATAAAGATAATGATATTTTCGACTAAAAGTCCATTGCCAATCCCATAAAGTACTATTTTTACGTTTAATTTGACTTACATTCTTCTAGATTCATTCAATTCAACTTAAAATCCAAATAATATTATGAAAAAAATCAGTCATATATTTTAATACGATTCGAACTCAGACTTCGTTGATCGCGAACCCATAGCTTAATTCAATCAGCTAATTTAATAACACATGATACAATAACGCAAATTTGCCTCTAAATATAATAGAAATATAATGTTATTTCGTGTAGTTCGTTGATGGTTCATCAGCGTATGTTACCTGTAGAATCATGAAAAAACACTCGGACTGCCTGGCGCGCTCGTACATTTCATAGCAATGTAGTCAATTAGCATGCCATTGGAATTTTGAGCATTTACTGCAAAAGTGAAAAGGCAAAAGAATCATAGGGCACTCAAAACTGCAATGTGCTAAAAAGGTTAATAGAATTTCTGCGTTGTATAGCGATGCTAAGAGCAGTGATGGCCTAGTGGTATCGGCCGAGACTTACAAGTTGTAGGTCATAGGTTCGAACCCCATCAGGGGCCTAACTTTGTGTATATTATTTTAACACTACTGCTCTCAAAACGGTGAAGGAACGATGACAGTCCCATTTGTGGTTCGGAAGAATCTGTCCATTCCTTGGTTGCCTGGAAGAGATCGCATTAGCGATAAGGCCGCCCATTGTATGTTTTTTTTTGTGTTGATTGTTTTGTTTGATATTTGGTGTACAATAAAGAATATATAAATAAATATAATAAATAAATAAGGAAAACATCGTGCGGAAACCGGTATGTCCAAAATCTTCGAAGATATGTGATATCTACCAACCCGCACTGAGCGAGCGTGGTAGTTTACGGCCCACTCCCTCTCACCGTGAGCTGGTGTCCTAACTGTGGGAACATTATAGGCTGATTATGTTATATTATGGCGATGCTAATTCTTTGACCAAGAAATAGACTAGCAGGTCGCGTGTATAGACATAATTATGATCAGTCAATTTACTGTCATCTTATAAAGGGTGTATCTTACATCGACGCACAAACGAGTACCATGGATCCAGTACATGATTCTGAACCCCCCAGTGGTGGAATTTTTCGTCGGATTTTCCTAAATTAAAAAAAATGCGGCTTTTTTCACTTTAGACCGTTCATAATAGCTATACTTTTATAACATTTTGTTCATAATATATAGGATTTTAAAGTAAAAATTAAATAATTCGCTAATTACACAAAAAGGACAATCTGAACAAAACTCGAAAAGCTATTCTATCAGCTGATTTAATAGAGTTCACATCAGGGGTCAACGTCATACCTACAAACACGCGCGGCGGCACGCTTGCAACGTACAAAGACCGAGCCGACACTTTTTTAAAACACTATGATTTCTGTAACCGCTCATTAACGACATAAATGACTATCATAATTTTATTATTGCCATCTTGTCTAGCCTTTCGCGAAGTTTGCGTTACGATGTTAGATACAGCCTGTATTTATCCACGATCTCAACCTTCGTGTGCACCTCTACCTATCCGTTTGTGAAAAATAGGCGTGTTGTTTTATCATGGCAAAACTAAAAAGTAAACATAAGCAGTATGTTACTGCGCAGATACTAAAAAGATGGATTAATTATCTCATTTCGTCTGTCACTTTTCACGTCTACGAATGTTTGCGAGGATATTTACAGCTATCAGAAATACGACTACATATTTACTCACAGGTAATATTGTGTCGCTCTCTTTGTCAATCAACTCTGTCTAAGTGTCTATGAAAGTAGACTTGCTTCATACTGGACATCGTATGAATGAGTTTTATTTGACGTCTGTGACGCGCATCTCTGATATCCCATTAGTAAAAATAATTCCATATAGAATATAATAGAATACTTACTCTTTATTTTGTACAGATTAATAAATCATCATCAACCTTTTTATCGTCCCGCTGCTGGGCACAGGTCTGCTCTCATACAGAGAAGGTTTGACCGTAATCACCACGCTTGCTCAATTCGGGTTGGCGATTTCAGACTTGAAAGTCCAGGTTTCCTCAAGATGTTTTCCTTCACCTTCAGTCATTGGTGTCCAAGATATACTTAGAAAGTATAATTTAGAAAAGTTACATTGGTACTTGCCTGACCTGGAATCGAACCCGCGCACTCATACTTGAGAGGCTGGTGTTTAAACCACTAGGCCGCCACGACTTCAGATTAATAAATAATTAATATAAATTACAGAAGTTAAGTATGAAGATTTCAAAAACGGTGATACAATGGCCGGTCTTATCACTAAGGGCGATCTTTTACAGATAACCTTTGGATGGAATACCAAGGGAAGGAGAGACACTTGTGTCTCCTTCCCTTGTAGACCTGCACTACTTAGTGTAGGTAGTCTACAGTGTATTATTTACATAAATTATACAATAAATATGTACATAAAATTTATCAAACTAATTCGAATAATATATATAGACACACATAACTATATCACCGGAGATTTTCTTTAAATCATTAAAATTCAAGCGCCAAGTCCAAAAAAGCAAATAACAATATTGCTGATTTTTTTTTTAATTTATTTTTACTCTCTCTCTTTGCTAAATTCACATTGGTTGCTGTAAAATTATTTCTGCACTTTTGTAACTTTTAATTGTGTCATAATATTTGTTTTGTGCTTGCTGTGTCTATCGCATCATATAGTGCACTATGTTTGTATCTTGCTTGTATTGTTGTTATTGTGTAACAATTGTAGATAAGCCAATAAATAAAATAAAATAAATAGTGCTTACTTTCAATATAGCTGTTATTATATAAAACTACACCTGCGGCGTTATCTGTCAGTAAACGACTTTTTATATTATTTATGTAATATTGATGTCGTGGTGGCCTAGTGGTTAAAATACCAGCCTCTCAAGTATGAGTGCGCGGGTTCGATTCCAGGTCAGGCAAGTACCAATGTAACTTTTCTAAAGTTATATGTACTTTCTAAGTATGTCTTGGACACTGAAGGTGAAGGAAAACATCTTGAGGAAACCTGGACTTTAAGTCTGAAATCGCCAACCCGCATTGAGCAAGCGTGGTGCTTACGCTCAATCCTTCTCTGTATGAGAGGAGACCTGTACCCAGCAGTGGGACGATAAAAAGGTTGATGATGATGATGATGATGAACTTTATAACTTCTGAAAAACACTGAAAACTGAATGAAGTCTTTGAACAGTTTACCAACATTTGTAGGTTCTTAAAAAATGGTTTAAACCTTAAATTTATCCAGCTAGTTGAAGCCAATTTATCTTAATTTCTTTAAAGTTTTTGAAATAAAAAAAAAAAAATAAAGTCTATTAGCGAAGATCAGAGGAAAGTACATAAAAACTTTAACAACCACGTGTTCGAAGAATGTTATTTTCAAAAAATAGTTTTATAACCACGCCCGCCGGTTGGTGACAGCAGTGTCCGTGCACTGAGCATTTCGCGTTGCAAGCCCGAAATAATTACACCTACGAGGTCACTGCCTACGTATTTACGAATTTTATTTGCTTCAGTGCAACGTTTAGTGCGCAAATCTTCAATCCATATACAATATGTAAAGAAAACCCTGTCCGACCCATAAGGATAATAAAGGTTAGGTAAACACATGACCAAATATATTATGAAATTTTACATTTTTGAAAATAATCTTTGTTTACGCTAATTAATTTTTTCCCGAAATTTGGTATTTTTTTAATAAGTAATAACATCTTTTTTGACGGTATTATTATGAGCGAATAGCGATGTGACCGCGTGCCGCGTGCCCTGCCCCCTTTCGCCTGCGCATGTATTACCTACCGCACAAATATTAATATATCTCCTTTTTTTTAGGGGATTATTTTTCTAAGTTTAGGCCGGCTTTATAGGCATTAGTTGAATCAGTTATCGATACGAAACAAATACCTTCACTGATCGGACAGGATTTTCTTTACATATTGTATACCTACATAGGTGTACACAACCTTGGGTTTTCATCGTTTTTGGGACGCATTAATTGTATTGTTCTGGAGAGGATTCATATTACTGTGTTGTATTATGTCGTCGTTTTTTTGTGGATGGGAAATCATCAAATGGCCTCTCCTGCTCCGGGCGGAGCGAAATGTCAGACTTTTAATGACTAAAACCCACCTGTGTTCTTCACTTACCTATGCGCCAGGGACCAGGGTATTCCTTTCGAACAACCCGTGACTCTGGCAGGCATCGGTTGTCGTGAACCCCGTCACGATGTGCTGACATCTCTTTGAGGCGCGCTTGGAATAAAACGCGCCCTCAATCCGGCCCTGCCCGCACATATATCGAAACACTTCGAGCGCAATTTTGACAAGCGTTAGGCCGTTTTATTTTTTTTAATTTTGATCTTTTTTTGAATGAGGGACATCTTGGACTCTCGTGTATTCATCCTTACTCCCGGAAGTATAACCAGCCAGTAACTTAATTATTCGAAACTCTCGATTTGAAACTATTTTGATTATATTGTTAATGCATTGCTTCGTATATTTGAATAATGCATTATTTCAACGTCGCTATTAAATAAATAGTCCAATGGATGTTGTCGAACTGTCAAAATGTAAGATATTGCACTGATAGTATGTTACACAATCACCCTGCCGTATTATACTTACGTTGCCATCAAAATACTTTCAGTAAGTGAATCATAAAGGTGGATAATCTGGTGGGTACAAAATATGTCTATATCTCTGGTTAATTTCTCGGCCACTTGCCAGTATTTGCTTTAGTGACACGAAGTCCAAGTTGCATTGCAGCAAGAGTCATTACAACAACAATACATATTTCAGTGGTAAGCCATAACATCGGCTACCGGCAGAAGTTACCACCCACCAGACAAAGTCTTGCCGCCAAGCGTTTCGTCGTGTTCCGGCATGATGTCTGGTAGCTTCACCAGACATCATGTTTACCAGGCATCATACGGAGGACGGGTCCGGAGGAAGCGGACCCCAGACTCCAAAGCTGAAAAGGCATCGGATGCGACTGGGATTAACGCTGGGATGATGATGATACGGAGGACGGGTCTGAGCAGTTGTGTTGCCATGTGTGCCGGGTACGATGCGCCAAATGTTGTTGTGTCGGGAGTTTGGTCGGGGAGGGTCTCCAGATCAATCTCCCTCTGGCGCAGCATCGTTGGTCGTGTTGTTGGTACTTAGGTTTAAAATTGCATCACCTCGCTCAACTCCCGTCATCTTTCCTATTTACTAAGTTTTTTTAAGTGAATAGGCTTAATAAACTTGCGCGCTTTACCACCAACGATTGCATCACTGCTTACCATCAGGCGGGATTGCACTTAAGCACTAGTTCATAATGATTAAAAAAAAACGTATACATAATATGTCAAGAACCTCTATAATGTTCAGAAAACTATTGAAACGGTATAATAAATGAATAGTAATCTTCTCCCATCGAAGAGTTTATTCAGTTGCCGAGAGACCGGTCAAAAGTTCCTGGAACATAATTACAAAATTCAGCCCAGTCCTTAATTGTAAAACGTATTCCAGAGCGATAGAAAGTTTGAATTAGATTTGACTATTCAGTTTCATTTGTCATTTCGTAATAATTGTATTAGATGCGATGAAGAATTTTACGAAACATAACATCGGCTCTCGGAAGAAGTTACCACCCACCAGACAAAGTCTTGTCGCCAAGATATTCGTTGTGTTCCGGCATGATGTCTGGTGAAGCCGTACAGAGGACGGGACTGAGTAGTTGTGATGCGATGTGTGCCGGGTACGATGCGCCATGTTGTTGTGTCGGGAATTTGGTCGTGGAGGCTCCCCAGATTAATATCCCTCTGATGCAGCATCATTGGTCGTGCTGTTGGGTTTAACATTGCATCACCTCGCTTGATTTTTTTTATTCTAAGGAAAAATCATGGAATTATATCACAAGCATTAAAGTATATGCTATAGTTAAACGATTTTTGGGTCAACGAGTTCATAGAATAAACATATTAAAACAAGCAAACTTTTGAGAAGCCTTGTGCACTTCTTTGAGTTTTGTGTAATAACAGCTTACACGTTTATTCGTGTATTAAAACATAGTAATTTTTATTCCTAATAAAAGTTTTAAAATATTTTTCGATTATAATTAAATTATTGCACTGCCTCCTACGGTATTTAATCGGATTGTTTATAGCATTAAGTGTTCAAATACAAATGTTTTGGTCTTAATAGTTGAATTTTATGCATATTAATAGCAATTAAACAAAATATTTCAACGATCCGTTTCATGCAGTTGTACATAACATTAGAAAGGGGCGCAGGGATGCAATGCATCCGAAAGAGAAGGTCAGTCTTGTTGCGATAAAAACGCAAACTAGCGCACTTTACCATCAACGCTTGCTTCACTGCTTACCATCAGGCAGGAATACGGTCAAGCACTAGTAGTATTATGATTATAACAATTTTTTTTTTTGGATACATGGATGCATCATGCATGGATTTCTACATTATTCTCACTTGGCTAATTTAAACATGGCGTAATCAAATATTTTGCAACTATTTTATGATTTATAAAGGAGTTTCCGTTGAGTCTATTCCCGGCTTTTTCGTAGTGACACTGGTGTTAGGTCATCATCATCCCAGTGTTAATCCCAGTCGCATCCGAAGCCTTTTCAGCTTTGGAGTCTGGGGTTCGCTTTACCAGTCCAACTACTGATATGGCTAAACTTTGAGATTTTCCATGAAGCGACTGCCGTCTGACCTCCACAACCCGAAGGCGACATCGAAGCATTGCAGTTAGACCAATTGTAGGACTTTTGAGGGCTCCAACAACCCGTAACGACTGCCACTAAATGTTCGTAGGGCAACCGGGACCAAAGGCTTAACGTGCTTTCCGAGGCACGACCAGACCAGTACAAATATTCATATTCATGCACTGTGCGGGGATCGAACCCGCGCCACCTTGCGCAGCGGCCGCGTCCGCTACCGCTACGCCACGGAGGCTGTCAATGACACTGGTGTTAGGTACTGCTTTGAAATGGGCAATTAACTACCAACCGAAGCTCTGTGTGAACCTACTTAATTAAACTTGTTAGACGAAGGAGACTAGTCTCCCCGACACAGGGAATCCTAGTGTAGAGGCTACGTGCTACTCTAATCTATACTAATATATAAAGCTGAAGAGTTTGTTTGTTTGAACGCGCTAATCTCAGGAACTACTGGTCCCATTTAAATTGCGTTGGATAGCCCATTAATCCAGGAAGGCTTTAGGCTATATAACATCACGCTGCGACCAATAGGAACGGAGCATAACTAACTCTACGCGAACGAAGTCGCTGGGGCCGCTAGTATTCAAATATTGTAATGTTTTTTCTGAACAATAAAGTTTAAAAAAAAAATAGTTTCACTTTTCAGAATGCCCGACTGTGCCGTAAGCGTCAAAAGTGCCCATAATTGGTTTACTTGGAATAAATTCTTTGATTTTGAATTAAAAGAACATCATCCACCTTAATAAGCAAGGGGAAATATTAAGGACAGAAAACTCAGAGGGACATGGCCATCCGGTTAGTCCAGGGATACCGCACGGTCTCCGATCCAGAGGTGAGAACTATTTGCCGGATTGCAGACATGAAAACTGAAGACCAAAATCTTCGCCCACATATGGTAGTGGTAATGGTAGTGTCCGGAAATATGCGCGCATAAACATAAAAACATACGTATACACTTGTAATTCGGCTTACATACATACGGGTCGAATATAACCTCCTTTTTTTAAGTCGGTTAAAAAGGCGGTAAACATCTGTGGGAAGGGGGATGGACCCACGCCCAGTAGTGTATAACACTACTATCGATAGGTACTAAATAATATAAGAGACATTGAACTTTTGTGACATAAATACCATTCGACACTACATATTCAACATACCTACATTTTTTTGTGTTTTACAATGTGTTGAAATTCACAGATTAAGAATTTGGTACCAAGCCAACGATTCAGTCACGTTGCCGAATCGTTTTAATGAAATGAATTGCAACTAAAACTTTAATTCCATTTTTTGTTGGAAACTGTTGTATCGGAATTAACAGGCATGCAATATTTTATTAAGAAAGTACTCGAGCCAGGTGCTTTTGAATCTCATCGTATTCAATGTCACCGCAACTATTTATAAAAGTCGTTCACAGATTTTAGATAATCTTGGAAAGATTCTCTGAGAGATTTTGAGATTGTTTATAAATTTATTTAGTTTGCCTTTATTTTCGTTATTAAATATTAAAAATGCGGTCAAGTGTGTTTCTTACTGGTACGCGAAAGTTAACGTAACATAAGGCGAAAAATAAATGTTTATTGTATGGAGACCCGATTTATAAAATACACGTAGAATAGAGTATTTGACTAAAAAAAAACTAATTAGTCCGTCAGTCAGATTTCCAAAAAAATACAAGACACGTATTTTTTTCTTTTTTCATATAAACAAAAAATGAAGACGACACAGTGCGTTGAAAACTCGTGTGACGTCCCTGCACGCTACACTTTTTAGCGAGCAGTGACGTCACCAACCTCCTGATCTTTGATGCCTTTTATATTTGCCAATTTTTATTGATTTGATAAAACAAAATAGAGGGACGTATCCAATATTTTTCTATAATCTGAATGACGGACTAAATAGAATCAATTTTTTTTATCTAGAAAATATCCCTATTGTCGGATAGCCACGTTTTTGTTCGAAGTGTATGCAAAAAACTCAAATCACGATTAATACATGTCTCTTACTAATAATTATGAACTACATACCGATATTATGATATAATATAATTACTAATGATCAAGAATTATAGATAAAGATAGCCGGCCACGACAGAAATGCGTTGACCTTTGTGACGGGCGGCGATAACCTTAGATCGGTTGGTTTGTCCTTATGGAGTGTGCACAATTGCTTTTTCCATATGAATATTTGCAATTTTATTTTTCTTCTGTAAAAATTTTACGTAACATTAATACTGAAATCCAATGTGTAATAAAATATTTTATTTTATTAATATTATATTTTAATTAATAATATTGTATATCATGTTGTTACTGTTAAGTTAAATAGTATATTTTTGATTGCAATTTGGAAATGAAAACTAAACAATAATATTTATGAAAATAAATTTATAAGTGTTAATCTTATTTTATCCAGGAAATATAAGGTGTTTTTATTTTATTTATTTATTTAATAATGTTACATTGGCAGGATAGGCCAATGGTCTCTCGGACGTCGTGTCAAAAGGCATCGGCCGTAATGTCCGCAGTGGTGAGTTGGCACCAGACTGTGGTTGCGGAAGTATAGTTCATTTCAACGATCTCCGGCGTAGGTGTGAGATGCAATAACGGAGTGGTTTTTAGTCAGTAAGAATCTGAAAGACCCCACTGCCCACCCCAGGGCGGCGGACGTCCAAGACGATTTTTTAACCCGAAAAAAAGACAAAAGATCCACATTTTTTGTCTTTTTTTTTTTCGGGTTAAAAAATTCGTGAAAAATTTGTGATCTAACCTAGTTGATTTATTTTCTCCAATCACGACTGCTCTCAAAACACTAAATAGAATCGGCATGGTATAGGATCAAAAATTCGAAGACATAAGATTCACCAACCGGTACTGGACCTTTGTGATGGATTACAGCCCACATTCTTTCACAGAGAGGAGGCTATTGTTCGAACAGATGGTACAAAATAGACTGAGCATGGATCGGTTGATCAGGTTAAGCTGTGCTTGTCGCGGTTGGTTCGTGGATGGGTGACCATCATTACGTCGCAAGACCCAGTTTATATTTGCAGTTGTATTTATGGCAAACAGTTTAGTCATAACCTTATTACTAGAAAATGGATGACGCAGACGCAGCTATCTTTCAGCGTTGTTCTGTTTTGGCTTAATTTGCCAAAGTCAACAAGACAGGTTAGAAAAGAGATATAAAATGATTTCTATTTAATTAACCTATAGATAATAATATTATAAATCTACCCGAAGAAAACCAAACTTAGGTGCCAGTGGGCAGGAGACGTTGCTCGCAGAACAGATGGACGACTGTGCCCTCTGGTTGCTGAAGTTTCTGGAGTGGATGGTGGCCAGAAGATGTAGCGTAACGCTACACCGTACTGTAGCGGCTTTCCAACGCTGCTACTGTTGGAAGGTCGTCACAGTGTGCGCCTTGGTTGTGAGAAGCATAAAACGGGGTCAAAATGGAAGGTGGATGTGAAATCATCAAACCGACCTCTCGTTCGTGTCGTTCGTCTCGGTCGTCTTGCTCGTAGAACCGATGGCCGAAGGGGCAGTAAGGTTCTGGAGTGGCGGCCACGTACTGGAAGACGCAGCGTAGGGAGGCCCCCAACATGGTGGACCGATGACCTGGTGAAGGTCGCGGAAAGCCGATGGATGCGGGCAGCACAAGACTGGTCAGCGTGGAAAGCCTTTGTCCAACAGTGGACATCTATAAGCTAAAGAAGAGCAGAAGTGACCTCTCGCTCTGGGTGGAGCGAAAGGGTGTATCAGATTTTAACTCTTTTACTGACTAAAACCCACCATATTCCTTCACTTGCCTATACGCCAGGGCCACGGCTTTTCTTTCAAGCCAAACCAAAACCAAATGGAGGTGCTTGAGGGAAGGTTATGTGCGGCAGTCGTCGGGCGTTTTTCGGCTGAAATAGTAATGATAAAGAGAAGAATATGAGCTTGTAAGAGCATCTTTTAACATCTTGAGGAAACCTGATCTTTAAGTCTGAAATCGCCAACCCGCATTGAGCAAGCGTGGTGATTACGCTCAATCCTTCTCTGTAAGGGAGGAGATCTGTGCCAAGCAGTGAAACGATAAAAAGGTTGTTGATGATTATGATGATGAAGATAATATCTGAGAGACTGCTGGTCAGATTTCTAAAATTATTTTATTGATTGAAAGCTGTATTATTGCGGTGTGCCACAGGATATTCCTTTTTTTGATATATTTTTCTTCCTCGCAGACGATTCATTTTTTCTGCCGAGGGCAGAATCAAGTGATTTCTATAAACTGTAACTGTGTGTTTTTGTGTTTTAACATGTTTTTATATAAACAACATAAATGTCACAATCAACTGGTTTTTCGCTTAGTCAACCCTCTAGCCTTTTAAGTAAACGAAGCCTTGCAAATAATGGCTTGAATGATATTTAATAAATTATAGATTAGGTTAAAACTGTAACCAATCTTATGCGATCCGAAGTTATTCCAATAAATAGGCCAGGGCACCCCGATCTATTGGGTTAGGTTAAAACTGTAATCGACAACGTGCAAGTCGAGCATGAATTTCTGAAGATTCGGCGGTTTGGTTAACGGCTTTGTAACCCAGTTGGATTACATTACCTTTTAACATTTACCTCACCTCAATAAAAACACAAAATATACTAAAATGTTTTATTTGTATTAAATTATTAAAATACTTCTTGTCTTCTTCATTGAAATTTTAAGAATAATTTCTTTTATGCAATAATTTGTAATAAAACTATCAAACCGCAATATTTATTCTTGGGACTACACTTATCTGACTATTATAAAATCGGTTCTATAACCATTTAATTTCAAAGTGACGTTTGATAAATTTTGTATAAAAGAACTGTCATAAATTGTGAAAGTAGAAAATTGAGATGAATGCAGAAAAACTTTAGATCTTTTTGATTTTAAGTTCAAGTCAATATCGTGCCTACCTACAACAAAATATAGCAATACCTTTTTGGAAAAGGATTTTAAATCATTATGAATACTGCTCAGTATTCAACAAAGGTGCATTTATTTGTTTTGAAAGTTGAGAATAGAATAGAATACTCAATATTATGTACACCATATAGATTACAGAACATAAATATAAAGATTTTACAAAGGGTGACCCAATGGGCGGCCTTATAGCTAAGTGCGATCTTTTACAGACAACCTTTGGATTGAATACTAAGGAGAAGGAGAGCGAAATAATATAGGCAGTCTACCCTATATTACTTACATAGATTATTCAATAGATATACAGTATGTTAACTAACAGAGGGCGTTCCCGTTAACCCGAAATAGTATAGCATACATACATGCTAAAAAAAATATTTCCATTCGAAAACAAAATGTTTTAAAATTTTTTCCAATATGAAAATCATCATCATTCTCCTGCCCTTATCCCAATTTATTTGGGGTCGGCGCAACATGTCTTTTTCTTCCATGCATCCCTATCAGAAGCCATCTCCGCAGTCACTCCCTTCTTAGTCATATCATCCTTCACACATTCCATCCATCGTTTCTTTGGTCTTCCCCTACTCTTATAGCCATCAACATTCATAATTAAGACTCTCCTCACGACATTCTCCTCAGTTCTCCGTAACACATGCCCGTACCATGACAACCGATTTCCACACAACTTTTCAGCTACCAGTGCCACTTTCAGATAATACTTACTTTATCCTTTACTTTCCAATATGAAAATATTCAATAAAAATTTTAAATTGACATGTAAAAGAAACACACTGTACACGCGAACATGAAAGATGGCAACGTCGCAATTTATTTATACATGACGACTACTATTTTGATTTAAAACAGGAGGTTTCAAATTTATTTCCAATTAGAATTTTTTTTATTCGGATTTTTTTATGCTTATTTTTCTATGCTGATAATTTTATTTTAATCTATTAATGATATATATTAACGAGTTTAAGGGAACGCCCTCTGTTATTTAACATACTGTATACATAAAGTAAATAACACTAGTTTAATTTGGTGAGCTTTTCAGAAGCATTTCGTATAACATTGAGTATTTGCTCGTAGAACCGATGGCCGATGGGGGAGCAAGGTTCTGGAGTGGCGGCCACGTACCGGAAGGCGCAGCGTAGGGAGGCCCACAACAAGGTGGACCGATGACCTGATGAAGGTCGCGGGAAGCTGATAGATGCGGGCAGCACAAGACCGGTCATCGTGGAAAGCCCTGGGGGAGGCTTTTGTCCTGCAGTGGGCCTCTATAGGCTGAAGAAGAAGAAGAGTTTTTAATTTGAATCGTGAAATGCGACGAATGATTAAAGAAAATTATAGTCTTCTGCATAATGTCTGCAGTGACGGTTAGTGGCAGACGCAGACGGTGGATTTAAGTCGTTGCGACAAAATGCACAGTTTACATTGCCGCTTACTCTGTCTAAGGCTAGATTCATCGATACCTTTTTCTTAATAATTATAAACTAGTGTTTGACCGCAATCCAGTCTGATGCTAAGCAGAGATGCAATCGCTGACGGAAAAGCACGCTAGTTTTTTAAGCTCGTAGCGGGCACACAAATTCTACATCTCGCGAGCAGGGTTTTTCTTGTAAAAAGCATACATACAACTTCCCAACATCAACCATTGGGCAAGTGCCCACCAGACATAACACCAGTCTGGTCGGAGGATCCTCCCTTTTCTATTGAGGATGAGTAAACTTTATACCCTGTTCTTCATGCCTCCACAAGCCTATCCACTCAAAAAAACTGAGTGAATAGGAAGAAAGACGGCAAGTGAGTTAAATATTTATAGAGTTAGAATATAGTCTAGAAAATAAACTCTTAGTTCAAAGTACTATATTAATCAAATCTTGGCATTCGACGCTAAGGAGTTCTATTACTGATTCTAATGAAAAATATCATGTATGTTTCGGTCACTTATCATATTTATATAAACAACTGTGATCTGCAAATTGCAGAAAAACGAAAGAGAGTTTCAATTTCGTGGGCAATCTTGCATCCCTCTCAGATGGTAATGCGCATATTTATAAAATTATAATTATATGTTTGCATTCATTTAAATGAAATCTGGAAAATGCAAACTATGTTGACCACCGTTGGCTGTATTACTACAAATGTCATAAATGCAGCTAGATATGGACTAACTTTTTAAGAAGAGTGTCCCTGAAGATTTTCCTCCTAATTCTCTTGTTTTTAGCGTATTTCTTTATTTTAATTTGCTATGTTAAGAAAAATCAGTATAACAATTCGAACAAGACACAAGTTCTATAAAACAGCTGTTAGACCGGTCCTTCTCTACGGTGGCGAGGTATGGGTTGCGAAGAAAAGTCACGTACAGAAGCTACACATAGCCGAAGTGGGAATGCTGCACTGGGCGGGCGGAGTTACGATTAAAGACAAGATGCGCAATGTTTATGGGAGAGGTACCTTTAAGGTTGCAGCAATTGTAGAAAAAATCACGGAGACTAGGCTGAGATGATACGGTTATATACAGCTAAGGCCAGACGACCATGTCTTGAAAAAGTGCCTTTCCATGGCTACAAAGACGATTGGGAGTGGAAGGCTCCCAACTACATGAATGACGAAAGTTCGCAAGGATATGAAGCAGTTGGGGCTTTCAGATGACGGTGCATACCAGCAGAATAAGTGGCGCCGCAGCAGTAAGAAAGCCGACCTCGCGTAACGGGAAAAGACGAGACCAATCAAGAAAAACAAGAAGCTCTGTATAGAAAAAGCTAACCATTTTATTGACTGATCAACTCTTGACAAGTCAAAAAGGAGTGCCGTATTATCCGGCGTAAGAGTAGACAAAATCGAGGACAACATATACCAATACTTTTTACTAATTAGATTTAAATGTACCGTCACTGTATAATTATTGTCGTCATATCAGTATCATTACTGTGTCGTATATTAAGCAGTTTATAAAGTATTAAGTGGAGTTGTGTCAGGTGTGTGTTTTCCCACAGAGGGACCTAGCAAAGTTAAGTGCTGAAGTAGGTTATTAAGGCGTAATCATAGGAGTGTTAAAATTTCAGTTATTAATGACACATAAGTGTCATCACACGAAGTTATGGTCATAAGATATACGATAAAATGTACAACGTTATTTTTTGTTTTCACATAAACCTGAATATAGTTTGTTTAAGCAACTAAATCAATTCCAATCATTTTTACACGTGGTTATATTTTTTCCCAAATATATTTAGACATTGTTGCTGTTTGGATACCGAGTGCGCGCATACAACTTTACGATCGATAATAGTACTCGCGCGCGCATCAGCTAACGCCAGAGATCAACGAACCGCGCTCGCCCGTACGAGCGGACCTTTGACCATATTTTTGTTGGCACAACCAAGTAGAATAGTAAGCTCATAACTTTGTGGTTTTTCATTGTATATTTTTGAAATGTTATACATAGATTCTTTACTTAAAAATACTGGACATGTGTTTCGAGTTTTGCATAAAGAAAAAATAATGTCGTATAATAACAGACGCATGGGTCGATCAAAGTTTGAACTATGTTTGCAGAGGTTGAACTTTTAAATATGATCGCAGGTCGGGATAGAGACATCTTCGTGCAACGAAAGTACTTTAAGATGATTGGTAGCTTTCATTCATAGATCTTTGACCGTCTTCAGAAACTTTATTAGAAGTTCTTTCAGGTAAATACTAATTCGCCCAAAAAATTTCCCGTCGCTTAATAATAAATACTCTTTCACCAAGAGCTCTATCACTGAATAATAAATACTCTTGTACCAAGTTCTCTATTACTTAACAATAAATATTTTTTCACCAAGTGCTCTATCACTTAATAATATAGTCTTTTACCAAGCGCTACGTCATTTAATAATAAATATTCTTTCACCAATCGCTCTATCACTTACATAATTATAAACACTATTTCACGAAGTGCTGAGTTACTTAATACTAAGTATTCATATGTAAGTGCACTGTCACTTAATAATAAGTATTCTTTCACCAAGTGCTCTATCACTTAATAATATACTGTTTCAGCAAGCGCTCTGTCGTTTAGTAATAAAGACTCTTTCACCAAGCGCTCTGCCACTTAATAATAAACACTATTTCACGAAGTACTCCGTCACTTAATAATAAATACTAACAAGTGCTCTGTCCTTAATAAAATACTGTTTCACTAAATGCTCTATCACTGCATAATAAATACTTTTTCACCAAATGCTTTATCACTTAAACTCTTTTACCAAGTGCTCTGTCACTTAATACTAAATCAACAAAGAGGTGTTGGCCTAGTGTAGAGTAACGACTTTACTTTACTTTATGAACCAAATTATAAGTCGATGAATAGAGTAAAATACTATTCACTGTATAAGTTGCACTTTCAACCCAAGCAGGCGATTTACTTTCTGTGATTTATTTCATCACCACTGCTTTCAAAACGGTATACGATAATATTGAGAGGACATCGGCGTATCCTAAAACCAAAAATTCAAAGACCAATGACTTCTACCAACTTTAAGTGGGTCCAAGTGCCACTTTTCCCTATATAAAGAAGGGCTGCCTCACAAATGGTAGGAGTACTAAAAGCGAATTATTATTCGTATATCAAAATAAAATACAAAAATATTCACACGAAAAAGGTTTTAAAGTTTAATTTGAAGCTTTGACGCCTGAGCTTTTTCTCGGTGGTAGGCCACAACATCGGCTGCCGGCAGAAGTTTCCACTCACCAGAAAAAGTGTTACCGCCAAACGATTCGTCGTGTTCCGGCATGATGTCTGGTGAATTCGTACGGAGGACGGGTCTGAGCAGTTGTGTTGCGATGTGTGCCGAGTACGAGGCGCCAAATGTTGATGTGTCGGGAGTTTGGTCGTGGAGGGTCTCCAGATCAATCTGCTTCTAGCGCAGCATCGTCGGTCGTGTTGTAGGGTTTAATATTGCATCACCTCGCTAACTACTGTCTTCCTTTCTATCCATTCAGTTATTTTTTTCAGTTAATAGGCTCTTAAACTAGCGCTCTTTACCATCAACGATTGCATCACTGCTCACCATCAGGCGGGATGGCGGTCAAGCACTAGTTTATAATATATTAAAAAAAAGCTAGGTGGTGCCTGAATTACAGGAGTCAGAGTTTTAAATAGAAACTATTTATACTTATGGATAGAAGGTATGAAGTAAGTGAAAACCTTTCACTGTCAGGTGATGAGTTTTCTAGTTATCTGGGCACGTAGAAATTTAGGGGTGATATCATCGTCATCATCAGCCTCTACTCGTCCACTGCCGGACATAGGCATCTTCCATGGCCGCCAGCCGCTACTAGCCACTACGTTTTTGATGTCGTCGCTCCATCTCGCCCAAGGGCGCTACGTTTGCCGAGACGTAGTCTCTACTCGAGGACTCGTTTACCCCAACGGTTGTCGGCCCTGCGGCATATGTGACCAGCCCATTGCCACTTCAGCTTGCTAATCCTCTCAGCTATGTCGGTGACTTTGGTCCTCTGTCGGCTCACCTCATTTCTGATGCGGTCCTTCAGAGAGAGGTCCAACATAGCCTGCTCCATAGCCCGCGGATATAGGGGTGTTATAGAGCGTCATATTTTTACATTATTTATTGTAACTAGGTCAACATAATATCATTACTTTAACCCAATTTATCAGTTATCAAAATATGTATTAAGTATGTATTCCCCTTTATAACTGCGTAAGCTTGTATTAGATACGCTGTTTAATTTTTAAAGGTCGATACATGGTCACTTTTTAATCAGAGATTTAATTAAAAAAATGCATTGATTAAAGGGTCAAATCGATGTATTAATATTTTTCTAAATAATATAACTTTATAATATAATAATAAATTGAATAGGGATCAGTTATCACTTACAATTCACTCGTATTTATTACAGCGTAATATTATACTTAACTTCAAATAAACTTGTATAAAAGCAATAAAGCCTGATATGAAACGTCTCCACCGAATGAAATACTCATAACCATTTCATAAAAAGTCAAGTAAAAGTTACATCACTTTTCGTATCTTAAGAATGGTTCAAAGTTATACGATTCTCTATCAAAACTCGCTAACTTAGATAACTATTTAACGAGAACCCGAGACTCGTACCGAAACTGTCAAGAATGTTGATCTCATTTTTATATAATACTGACATCTATTACAAAAAGTTAAATTCAACATCACATTGGCAATAAAACAGAAATAAAGAATAATCACAGTCTCGAAAACGAGATATTACGTCAATAACGTACATAAAAAAACGTAACTCAGTGAAAGGAATATAATAAACAATTAAAAACAATAATAAAATTAGCATAACTCACTCACCGGGTGAATCCGATAAACATCAAACATGCACACACCACAAATTAAACCACACACTGCACGTAATTGGGACGGCAACCCCGTCTAAAAGTTTTGCTAATCAACCGGATTGTTAGCAAACTTTTGTACCAGAGTCCACGTGTTGCACACTTTCGTACACTCCCGTAAGCGGGGAAAACAATTTTATTTCATGAGCGGACGCGCCACTCGGCCCTCTTACCCGCTAGTAACTGACAACTGACTGACCGTATTTTCTTGTACCATATAAACAATTTATTTTCATAGCGCATCGATGCGACTAATATACCCACGCGGCGTGTCGGATTTTTGATTTTAGAAATGACGATGCTATTTTCGTTTTGCCAATGATGTGACAGTATCAGTTCGGAGTTTGCGCGGAAATATTTAAGAGTATTATACTTGAATTATTAAATGAGGTTTTATAAGTGTTCAAAGGTAAGTGAGAGGTCTTTTGTCATAAAATACTACGTTTTTGAGGCTTTTTCTTTGATACAACAATTAAAGTTCATTTTCTTAAAATTAATTATAATTAGCTGTTACTTATAATTGGATCAATTTCAATTAATTGTTATTTTATTAGTTAACAAATGATTGCTTATACATTAATAATAATTAACGGCTTTGTTATAAATATGTAAAATATTATTTTAATCAAGTTGCAAAACTTATAGCTGGTTCACGATAGTTAGAGCGTTTTCGTAAGTGTTCCAATAAAATTAATAATAAAGTGCGTAATAGAGATAATAATCAAAAAAAGTGATTTAAAATCTCAAATGAATACCTAGTTTAAATGATAAGAAAAAATAAGTGAAAATGAACCTAGTAAAAATAAAAAAACTTTGTACTTAAACGAATATGAAGAAATAACAAAATTAATATGTTCAAACAATGTCGGATTTTCTGTATCGATAATCATTACTATAAATTACTGTGAACAATAAAAATAATTGTCACATACATCAGAAACGGGGGTCTTGTTCAGAAGCATTTGTTGAAAAAAGGGACACATAGACACGCGAAGAGCACATTACCTGTATAATAATAGAAATAATAATAGAGGACATTATTAACTAACAGCGGGTTAACAATAAAAAGCCCGTTTATTGTAAATGAGAAAAAAAGTCTTTTATACTATGATTTTTGTGTACAGGCAGAAAAAGCTCACGACACAGCTCAGGAACAGATTTTTACGACCATACCATTACTATAATCCTTTTTTTAACATTTTCTCTTAGGGTGGGGACACATCTGCGGAACGTACGGCGCCGAAAGCTCAGCGGCTGAAGTGTCAGTCGCAATATTCAACTGTTATGACAAACCAAACGGTCAAAACGCGGCGTCTTGTTCAGCGCGCTACGCGACGGAAAGTTACGTGGCGTCATCCTCAGTCTGTCTGTGTTGACACTTTATGGTGTGTGGTTTTTGTGACGTACCTGAATTGCCCAGAAACATGGATTTAATTAGAATATTATCTATTATAGATGGCTTAGAAGACGTTGCCGCTCTTGGCTACCGCCAGGCGCGAAATGCACAACACACGCCGAACGTTCAGCTACGCCCTTCGAACTTTCAGTCGCGCAACGTATCGCGTGATGTGTCGCTTGCTATGCAAAATACATTAAATGCGTTTTAGCTGAATAAACCTTCCGAAGGAATGTTAGGCCCTACGCCGAACGCGGCGTAATTTCGGCTGATGTATCATTTAATAGAGTACTTGAAATACACTGCGAGCGTATTTAGCCGAACTTTCGGCGCCGTACGTTCCGTAGATGTGTCGCGACACTTAATATATATGATATTGGCGGAATTGTTGGTATCTGCACTATTTCTATTCAGAAAAATAGAATAGAAGTTAGGTAATAATTATTTTATTTCGACTAATCTACTGGTTTATTGTGTAATACAGTATCAATGCCAATGGGTTTAATTTTGACAGTTCAACAATGTTCATTGCGTTGGTTACGTTGTAAAGGAGACAGTTTTCGAAAATATGATATGTATAAAGCGTCTTTAATTTTTTTTGAGCATCACTGATATCAGCGATGAAAACCAACGTAAAGAATTCGGGACATATTGATATTATAAGTCTGAAATCGCTAACCTGTCTTGGGTAAGTGTTGCGATCAATCTGACTCTCAATATCACTACGAAAGTTAATGTATTTTTATATGTCTAGGGTATTAAATTGTGTTGTTGTGATTTCTCTTGACAGGCCTGGATCAATATTAACTAATTGGACAGAAGCACACTGAGTGAGGATTTTGAAAAAGATATTTATTTTGATATATTATATAATATATAGGCCATAACATTGGCTGCCGACAAAAATTACCACCCACTAGACAAAGTCTTGCCGCCAAGCGATCCTTCGTGTTCCGGTGTGATGTCTGATGAAGCTATACGGAGGATGGGTTTGAGCAAGTCGAGTCTGGTGTTGCAATGTGGGCCGGGTACGATGCGCTAAACGTGTCGGGAGTTTGTTCGTGAAGAGTCACCAGATCAATCACCCTCAGGCGCAGCATCGTTGGTCGTGTTGTTGGTTTTAACATTGCAGCGCCTCGCACTACTGCCGCCTTCCTTTCTATTTATTCAGTTTTTTTTTTAGTGAATAAGTGCTTAATAAACTAGTGCGCTTTACTATCAACGATTGCATCACTGCTTACCATCAGGTCAAGCATTTGTTTATAATTATAATAGCAGGAGGTCATCATATTCTACGGTGATAATCTTTCGTTGCTTTTGACAATGTAAGTTATTATAGCCATTGTACTAATAGGCAAACGTGCCATTTCTAATAAAAAATATGGCCTGAAAAAGTATAGATGATGTTAGATTTTACTCAGATACCTACACGGTAATTTAATCTCTCGATGTTCTGGATCAATTTCTATCGCGATTTAACCTTTTTTTTTTTTTTTTTTTTTTTTTTTTTGTACGAGTGAAAATGCGTTACGCACCGTACCCGCCGCTAGCTAGGCGACAGGCGTGTGTGGGACTCGCCCGGCCGGAGCCGGGAATACCCACTAAAAACACTCGGTTCCCTCGAGCCCTGCGTTGAGAGTGACCCGGGCTCGGCCCGAAGATCTGACTCCGGGCCACTCTCAGGGCTTACCGGCCTAATGTAGGCCGGTTTCCGCGCCTAGGGAGGATTACCCGGGAATGGATAATCCCCAGACGTGGTGACCAGTGCAATGCGCATGCGGGAGCTACCCACACACGCTGGTCACACTCGGGGGCTAAAGGAGACGGGGGTTCGTCCCCCGCCTTCTTCGCCCCGCCCGTCTACGCCGGATGGGAGCGGCAAGAGCATTCTCTTCCCGCTCCCTCTCCGCTGCCTCCTTCTGCAAGAGGACGGTCTCGCAGAAGGAGGCGGCAGCCTCCCATGCACTCTCTCTTTCAACCATGGCTCGCACCATGGTTGCCAGGGAGAGGCTTCCGCCTCCGAGCGCCGCAACGAGATCGCGGCGCTCGTTTCGCCAGGCCGGGCACTCCACCAAGGTGTGCTCGGCCGTGTCGTCGAGAGAGTCACAGTGGTGACACCGCGGTGACTCCTCCCGACGGGCGACACGGTGCAGGTAGTGACCGAAGCACCCATGTCCGGTCAGTACCTGCACCAAGCGGTAGGTGAGGCTGCCATGCCGGCGCCCAACCCATCCCTCCAACACCGGACGAATCGCTCCAATCGTCCGGTGGCCGGCAGCTGGTGTGCGGAGTGCCTCCCTCCACCGACTCAGGGCCTCCCCCTGAGCCGCTATTCGGACCCGCCTTACCTCCTCGAAGGCGGGTCGTTCCCCCCGTTCCCGGGCCGCGACACGGTGTCGATGCACCTGGGACAGAACCAGGGCATCGACCTCCCACGGCGGCGTGCCCGCGAGCACGCAGGCAGCCCCATGGCTGACCGTGCGGTACGCCCGCACGGTCCGTGTCGCGATGATCCTCTGCGGCTTCCGCAACAGGGCCACTGTGCGCCGGGAAAGGCACTCCGCCCACACCGGGGCTCCGTAGAGTGCCATCGACCGCACCACACCATGGTACAGCCGACGGCACGCCGAATTCGGCCCCCCCAAATTGGGGAGGAGCCGTCCGAGGGCGGCTGCGACAGAACACAGCCGCGGGGCGAGGAGCCTAAAGTGCTCCTCGAAATCCCAACGGGGATCCAGGATCAGGCCGAGGTACTTGATGTGCACCTCGACGGGAACCTGGACCCCCTCCACCCGGATACGGAGCCCCGGTGGGGTTCTGCGTCGCGGGGCGTGGAATGCCATGGCCCTCGTTTTTTCGAGGGCCACTTCCAGCCCCAGGAGGCGGATGCGTCGGACGACCAGAGAGGTGCCGACCGACGCGAGGTGGACCGCCTCCTCCCACTCGCGCGCCCTCACCGCGACCATGGTGTCGTCCGCGAAACAGACCACATCCATTCGCGGCAAGAGCGCGCCACGCAGAACCCAGTTGTACCCCAGGTTCCAGAGCAGGGGACCAAGCACTGATCCCTGGGGTACTCCTACCTTCATGGTCCACGACTGGACGCGACCCTCTGCGTCCTCGTATAGGACCTTCCTCTCGCAGAGGTATTCCGACACGAGGGCGCAGAGGTAGAGGGGCACTTCGTGAAATTTTAGTGCCGCCTCTATGCATTCGTGAGGGAGGGTGTTGAACGCGTTCGCGATGTCTAACGACACCGCGACGACACCCTCACCCCTTGCTGTGGCCGCCTCAGTCCACCTCTTGAGGCGAGCCACCGCGTCCATCGTGGACCGGCCGGTCCGAAAGCCGTACTGGCAGTCCGCCAGCTGCGGTCCCCTGCTTTCCAGGTGCTCCTGGATGCGAGCGGCGAGAATCCTCTCGAAGCATTTGCCGCTCTCATCCAGGAGCACGACCGGCCTATAGCCCGACGGTGAGTCGGGGGGACGTCCGTCCTTGCGAAGGAGGCACAGCCTGCCCACCCTCCATCTCCTGGGGAAGCGGCCCGTCGCGATGCATGTATTCATGACCGCTCGGAGCCGATCCCCCAGGTGCTCCATGGCTAGTGCCAACACCTTCGCAGGGACGCCGTCCGGGCCCGGAGCCTTGTTCTTGGCTCTGAGCCTCTCCCTGATGGAGTCCAACTCACCGTCGGTTACGGGAGGCCCATCGGTCCACACCTCCAGAATGGATGAGCTGGAGGTGGGCATCCTGGGGGGCGTGAAGGGTCCCGGGTCCAGAAACAGAGTTTCCAGGACCCTTCTCAATAGGGCTGGCTCCATACAGGAGATGGGGGGTGCCGCTCCCTGCAGCTTCCCCCTCACCACCCTGTACGGCCTCCCCCAGGGGTCGCTGTCGAGGAGTGCCAGAAACTCCTCAGCAGCAGCGACCTTTGCCCTGCATATGGCGGTACGCAGGGCTCGATGGGCCTCTCTGTACGCCCGGCGAAGACCGTCCTCTTCGCCGGGCCCCCTTACGGCGCGCCTCCTGCACCTCAGGTAGGCGCGCCGTGCAGCCATACTGGCGGCACGCAGGTGAGCGAGTTCCTGCGTCCACCAGTATGTCTGCTTCCTCCGGCGGTAGCCCCGGGCCCTCGGCATGGCGGCGCTGCAGACCACTTCCAGGTCCTCAGCGAGGAGGTCCGCCATACCGTCCGCGTCTCCAGTGAGGTGGGCCGGCGGTTCAGCCCACGCTCGGAACACCGCCGCCTCCTCGGCGACGTCCCTGCGGAGGTGCGCAAGCGCCCACCTCGGGAATGAGGAGGCGCCTGCCGCGGGGCCCAGGTGGAGGGGGGCCGCAGGACCCGCCGTGGAGATCTCGAACCGGACGTACCTGTGATCCGAGATCTCCACCGCCGTCTCTACCCGCCAGTTCCGGATTCGGTTGGCCAGGGTCGAGGTGGCCAGGGTGATATCCACTATCGATTCACCCTGCCACCTCACGCACGTCGGGGTGTTGCCCCGGTTGAGGACCTGGAGACCCAAGCAGTGGGCCCATTCCACCAGGTCCTCACCGAAACCGTTCGTGACGGGAGACCCCCATGCGCCATGCTTGGCGTTGAAGTCTCCCGCCACCAACACGGGGCGTGGAGCCGCCCTCTGGACCGTTCCCTCGACGGCCGCCAAAAAGTGATTAAACTCGGCCCGGCTGCGATTGGGGGAGAAGTACGTGGAGATGACCACTAATCCCCCCCACTGCGCCGCAACAAACCCCGGACCCCTCTCTCTAAGAACGATAGAGGGACCGGTGCTCGCGGCTGGTCTTGCGATCGCAGCCAGGCCATCCGATGACCCCAGCCAACCGGCCGACGCCGGAATAAAATATGGCTCTGACACCACCGCCAAATCCGCCCCCCACTCCGCCATGTCTTGGCACAACAGGTCCTGCGACCTGGCGCAGTGGTTGGCGTTGACTTGTAATATGACACCGATGGACCTACTGGGCATTAGCAGTGTCCATCGGTGTCCCTTCCGTAGCGGTGGTAGCAGAGCCGGCCGCTGTCGGCCCCATTACGGAGCGGCCCCGAACTGGAGGCGGGTTGCAGGCCCTACCCGCCATTTTGTGGCCACTGGGTAGGCCCCTATCTGCGCACAGCGCGCATTTTATAGGGGCCTTGCAGCCCATGGCCATGTGGCCCGGCTGCCCGCACCTGAAGCACAGGCCGCTCCTGTCCTTTTTGGACGGGCAGAGCGCCGCGGTGTGCCCCCCCTCTAGGCACCTGCGGCAGCGCATGGGGCGCCGCTCCAGTAGGTGGATTGAAGCGACGCTCCAACCCACCACCACTTTGCCCCGCTCTGCCAGCCCCTTCGCGGCCTCTACGGGGCAGGACACTCTAACCGAGCCCGATTAACCCCCGATTTAACCCCCGATTTAACCTGCTTCAATAGTGAAAAATCATACTTAGTTAAAATGGCAATGGTCATGTTAAACCGCGACAGCTTATCAGATCATTTTTTGCCTAAAACTTCAAAAAGATATAGCAAGCCTATAATGCTAATAAAGAGAAATAAAGAGTAAAGGATGAGGAGATACGCAGAAGAACTAAAGTCACCGACATAGCTCTTCGAATCGCTAAAATTAAGTGGCAGTAGGAGAGGCACATTTCTCGTAGAACCCATGGCCGATGGGGCAGTAAGGTTTTGGAGTGGCTTCCACGTACCGGAAGACGCAGCGTATGGAGGCCCCCAACAACAACAACCAACAACAAGGTGGTCCGATAACCTGGTGTAGGTCGCGGGAAGCCGATGGATGCGGGCAGCACAAAACCGGTCATCGTGGAAAGCCTTGGGGGAGGCCTTTGTCCAGCAGTGGACCTCTATAGGCTGAAGAAAAAGAAGAATAAAGACTATTCTATTCTATGCTCCTAGCGCCTGGATGAGGAGGCCCAAGGGCTAACCGGTCCTCTGCAAGGAGCGGGCTGTCTTCGGTACAGCACGTAGTGCGCATTGGTACCGACGACAGCAGGTCTAGGCTACCCGAAACTGTCAAATATTCCCATTTAACCTTGGGCCTTAATGCTTTACTGATAAAGTTGAAAATCTTCTGTACATGTCACAATTATTAGAATTTTTGATTCTAGGACAAAATGGTGTCTCTACAATATTTTTTCTGTACATTGATAAGTGCAGTGTTGATGACATCCAACCTCTCACATATCCAAAACAATCACTTGCCTACCACTATCCACCATGAAGACATGATAGTACAAAAAAAAAAGTTTTTCCGCCATTTTCAAAACAGGACCAAGAATTGAGGTAGACTTCTAATTCAGGACCACACATCCAATTTTTCACCACTACAAACAAAACAAAAGCTGTATACGTAATTATGTCCAGGCGGTGTATCTCCGACGTAACAAAGGTAAGGCGAGCTAAAAGCAAATGACCAAATCGATACAGCCTTTAATAATTGATAGGACGTTGGACTCGGAATTTACTTTTACATGTCTTATCGATCCGGTGAGCTGGGTTCGATGTAATTCGTGGTAAGGGGACTGTGGGGTTATAATTATGTATAATTTTGGTGTGTTTTCTTTACGTTTACGATTGTTGGGGTAAAATTCGATCCCAATATCGATGTTGAAAATAACCCCATAGATATTTTACTAGCCTATCTCAATCTATAGTGTTACAATTGAAGTGTGTATCTATTTTAGTGTATTGTATTTATAATATACTAGCAGCCGCCAGCGACTTCGTTCGCGTGGAGTTAGTTATGCTCCGCTCCTATTGGTCGCTCGGTATTGGTCAGCGTGATGTTATATAGCCTAAAGCCTTCCTGGATTAATGGGCTATCCAAGGCAAAAAGAATTTAACAAATCGTTCCGGTACTTCCCGAGATTAGTGCGAACAAACAAACATACAAACAAACTCTTCAGCTTTATATATTAGTATAGAAGTATAGATTTACAGCAACGATAGTCCTATTTATGGTAAAGGAGAATCTCTGTTCATTCTTTGATTGCCTGGTAGCGATTGCATTAGCGATAAGGCCGTCCATTGTATATTTTGTTGTTGTATGTATTTTTTTTATCAATGTATGGTTTTGGTGTACAATGGATATATAGATAAATAAATATATCATGTTATCTCTGGATGGCCAGAAAATTTTATGGCTATTTTTTTCAATAATTATAAACAAGTGCTTGACTGCAATCCCGTCTGATGGTAAGCAGTGATGCAATCGCTGATGGTAAAACGCGCTAGTTTATTAAACATATTCACTTAAAAAAATTAGTGAATAGGAAGGAAGACGGCAGATGAGCGAGATGATGCAATGTTAAACCCAAAAACACGATCAAAGATGCTGGGCCAGAGGGGGATACGACATTTTTTATGGGGAAATGCTATGTCAAATTCCTACCGACTAAAACTCCACTATCTTCTTCTAGTACTATAGTCACATTCACGCTCTATCGACTGATAATAGTCCTAGCGAACCCCATCACCAAGTGTGGCCGATCCCACGACAACACCAGCTTAAAGTGAGCTGTCTATAGAGTTAATCACAAACATCAGTTGGAATGTCATCTTCATCTATGTTTTCACGGTGAGAGGGTTGCATAATCAAACAACAGATGTTTCAATTGAGTAAATCCACTGACTCAACAAACGTGAGGAAGGGTCTGAGCAGTTGTGTTGCGATGTGTGCCGGGTACGATGCACCAAACGTTGTGGTTTTGGGAGTTTGATCGTGGAGGGTCTCCAGTGTTTCTACCATGAGTTTACATTATGAGACTCGATCGTCGATATCGAGCGCGTTTGACTCTTCGATTGGCCCGCTTCAAGGTTGTTAGAACTCTCAACCAATAAGAGCGGCAAACGCGCTCGATATTGACGATCGAGTCTCGTAATGAAAACTCATGATAGCTACACTGATCAATCTCACTCTGGCGCTACATCGTTGGTCGTATTATTGGGTTTAACATTGCATCGCCTCGCTCAACTGCCCCCTTCCTTCTTATTCACTCAGTTTTTTTTTAATGAATAGGCTCTTTATAGACTGGCGTGCTTTGCCACCAACAATTGCATCACTGCTTGCTATTGGGTAGGATTTCGGTAAAAAAAAAAATACCTTTATCAGTCATTAAATTAACCAATTTCCATTAACCACAACAGCGTACGAAGCCTCATTTCGTTATCAAAACAACCATAGTAGTCATATCGACCGACGTCCAGTAGAAACAAAGGGTTGTTCGCGTACAGAGTATCGATAATTCTATAAATAGAAAGGCGTCTACGCGAGTTGCATTCTACGGGCTTCTGACAATGAGTGCGATAACTAAGACGCCTCGTATGTTAATAGGGCATGCGTTGACACAGAAAGCGAATAGAAATGTCTGTTTCTGTTGAAGACAGTTCTGCCGTCATAAGGAAAAAAGACGCATCTAACATTTTTTTTATGCGAAATATAAAAATATTGGTGTATGGCATTTTTTTTTACTGATTTAGAATATGCATGTAACTCAATTTGGAAAAAACATGTTAGATGCGTCTTTTTTCCTTATGACAGCAGAGTTGTGGATACATGACTGTGTTAAGTTTTCTGATGGAATAAAATATAGTATAACATAATATATCACCTGTAATATTTCAAGAGTTAGACAGAGGTGCACCTAGTACGGTTACATTTCCATCCACGGGACCTGTTTTGTAACTTCAGATTGGTATTGAGAACTTCTTGTAGGAACTTCATTATCAGTATATTATAATAAGAACATGCTAGTAGTAGAGAAGCACTATTTTATAATATAAATATATGTATGTTTAGGTTAAGGTATTTATGTATGGGCTTGCGTCGCCTGAAATAAATAAATAAATAATGTCAGTATAGCATATAGCAGCCGCCAGCGAATTCGTTCGCGTGGTTCAGTTATGCTCCGCTCCTATTGGTCGCAGCGTGATGTTATATAGCCTTAAACCTTCCTGGATTAATGGGCTATCCAACGCAAAAAGAATTTTTCAAATCGGATCCGTAGTTCCTGAGATTAGCGCATTCAAACAAGCAAACTCTTCAGCTTTATATATTAGTATAGATGACACACTCTCGTTGAGAGGGAGTGGGCAGTAATCTATTACGCGGGCCCAACGCGGATTGGTAGATGTCACTCTTCGAAGTTTTTGCCTCTAGGACATGACGGTTTACTCACGATGTGACCCAGTTACACTACTTATCCCAGGAATTGAATCGCCATGGTAATTCCGTAACAAACTATAGCATCATCATCATCTCAACGTTAATCCCAGTCGCATCCGCAGCTTTTTCAGCTTTGGAGTCTGGGGTCCGCTTTACCAGTCTAACTGCTTATTTGGGCTAAACTTCGACATTTTCCGTGAAGCGACTGCCGTCTGACCTCCACAACCCGAAGGCGATATCGAAGCATTGCAGTTAGACCAATTGTTAGACTTTTGAGGGCTCCAACAACCCGTAACGACTGCCACTAGATGTTCGTATAGCAACCGGGACCAACGGCTTAACGTGCTTTCCGAGGCACGACCAGACCAGTGCAAATATTCATATTGATGCATACAAAATATTTGCACTGGGCGGGGATCGGACCCGCACCTCCTTGAGCAACGGCCGCATTCGCTACCGCTACGCCACAGAGGCTGTCTGTAACAAACTATAGCAATGGGTTTAATTTTGACAGTTGAACGACATTCATTGCGTTATTTAAGTTGTTGGGCAGACACATTTTTCGAACACAATAAACAATGGATTGGAAATATGTTTCAAAATGATTTAAATTGATAGTAACAGTATGTTACCCAATTAGAATACAGGATCTAGTGGTACCAAACTAACAAAGTACTACTTTTTTTTTATAATGTATGAAGCTCGGATTTTCACGGAGCCTTATTCACATGTAGAAAGCTTTTAGCTTGTGACTACTTCAAGTTTAGTACAAAGTCGAACAATGCAGTTTAACCTCCTATAAGCTCTGCTGAGTTTTTCTCGTTCAGAAGAAAAAACAAAACTCTCAAAAAACAGATCACTTCGTTGTGTGTCTGTCTATACATCTATCGGTCAAGAAACTTTTTCTCAAGAACACGCAGAGTTATGAAGTTGAATTTAATATCAAATATTCATCTGCCAGGGTTGTTTCAAAGAGATGTGTTGGCCATTGGCACAGGCAAATAGAAGAGCATGTGTGAGTTTTAGTCAGTTAAAGTCTGACATGCACTTACACTCTACCCAGAGTGGGAGAAGTCGCTTGGTGATTTCTCATTGAAAAAAAAAAGCTCTTAAGCACGTTTACTTAAAGCTTATAGAGATTTTTTTTATAGAGATCTTAACTCTCGCAAGGTAATCAAAACATGTATGTAAATTACTTTCAGTTCAGTAAGAATCATGAAATTTGCTAAGCAGTAATGTCATATAGCACAAGCAAAGGAAAAATCTGAAAAGCTTAATTTTGTAGTTACATTCCGTATTTTTTTTTTCTTATTTTAAGAACTGGCTAAAAAGTACGATTTAATACCTACGTGTGGCAGGCTACCATTCATTTAGTATAAGTACCTACTTATTAGTACCATAAGTAAAAAATTTGTACTTCATCATCATCATTCTCCTGCCCTTATCCCAATTTATTTGGGGTCGGCGCAACATGTCTTTTTCTTCCATGCATCCCTATCAGAAACCATCTCGGCAGTCACCCCCTTCTTAGCCATATCATCCTTCACACATTCCATCCATCGTTTCTTTGGTCTTCCCCTACTCTTATAGCCATCAACATTCATAATTAAGACTCTCCTCACGACATTCTCCTCAGTTCTCCGTAACACATGCCCGTACCATGACAACCGATTTCCACACAACTTTTCAGCTACCGGTGCCACTTTCAGACTTCCTCTTATGTACTCATTTCTTATTCTATCCATTCGTGTAACACCACACATCCCTCTTAGCATTCTCATCTCGGCTGCATGCAATTGCCTTTCATTTATCCCTTTCGTAGCCCAACATTCTGATCCATACAAGACAGCAGGTCGGATCATGGTTTTATATATTTTCCCCTTAAGTTTAAGGGGAATGCGGGAGTCGCAAATTGTTCCCGTGACCTGCCGCCATTTGATGTAAAAAATTAGTACTTATGGTACTATAAGTCCTAATCAGTACTTCAAGTTAATCTGACCTTTGCAAAAGTTTTCAGAAAGGCCAAATATCAAGGTCAATAAAATATTGGAAGGATTCATCGAAAAACAACAGCTTTACATTCGCCTACCTCTTTTTTATTTTAAATTATAAACTAATGCTTGACCGCAATCCCGCCTGATCGTAAGCAGAGATAGAAACGTTGATGGTAAAGCGCACTAGTTAACTAAGAGCCTATTCACTCTAGCCTTGAAGACACTTAAATTGTATTCAGACGGAAACACCGCCGCTGGCAAATTGTTCCATTACCTCGATGCTCATTCGATGTCTTAGCCTAACTAACCTATAACTGCCTGAAGTCCTACAGCCAAAGCTTGTGTATTCGGCATGAAATGACAATGTACGTTGAACCCTCTCCGCATATGTGGTAACAGCCGACCGCAGTGATTGCGGTCTGTTGAACAATATTCTGAATATTGTGATACATCTATAGGCATTCCGTCACGAAAGCCTCGTAGTGCGTAGTAGTTGAAACTGTTGAGTAGAAGGAGGAACATATTTACGCATTGGCATATGCCCATAGACTATTTGATATATGGGTTTTGGTCATGGTCTTTCTCACCTTTCATCCATCCAAAAGTTACCTATAAAAGGCCGGACTTATTGTCACCCTTACGAAATAGTCTATATTTCTCGCTGGTATTTATATGGTGTATACAATATGTCGTGGTGGCCTAGTGGTTAAAACACCAGCCTCTCAAGTATGAGTGTGCGGGTTCGATTCCAGGTCAGGCAAGTACCAATGTAACTTTTCTAAAAAAGTTGTATGTACTTTCTAAGTATATCTTGGACACCAATGACTGAAGGTGAAGGAAAACATCTTGAGGAAACCTGGACACTTTATAAGTCTGAAATCGCCAACCCGCATTGAGCAAGCGTGGTGATTACGCTCAATCCTTCTCTGTATGAGAGGAGACCTGTGCCCAGCAGTGGGACAATAAAAAGGTTGATGATGATGATGATGATACAATATGTAAAGAAAACCCTGTCCGATCCGTGAAGGTATTGTTAGGTATCGATAACTGATTATAATAATGCCTACAAAGCCGGTCTAAACTTAAAAAAAAAAATCCCCTTAAAAAAATAAATATTATTTCGAAAAAGCGAGGTAACTTAATGCATGTGCGGTATACAACACGTTAGGCATACATCCGCGGGTGACGGAGGGCAGGGCACGCGGCACAAGGTCGCATCGCTATTCGCTCCGTCAGAAATGGTGTAGTCACTTTTTAAAAATTAACAAATTTTGGGGAAGTTGGAATTAATTCGCGACAAAAAAAGATTATTTCAAAATTCATTAGTATTGTTACTATGATGATTATGTAAAATTTCAAATTTTATTTGGCCATGTGTTTACCTAACCTTTATTATCCTTACGGGTCGGACAGGGTTTTCTTTACATATTGTACCTATATGCGCATGATTGGACGAAGCAAAACACTCTCTGTGTTTTAATCTATTTAGACACAAATGTAACTGCATCTGATCACATTAAAAAATAATTCACATTTGTTTAATTATTTCTTAAAATGAAATAAAAGGAAATCGATGCTATTTGGAATACCAACACGAAATACAACAATAATAAAGAAAATTAAAACTAACAAAATAGTGAAGTGTAAGACTTATGCGTGGCCAAAAAGACTTCACATTAGCATGACGTCCATTCAACTATGTAGTTAAAAAAAATTAAATTAAAGATAGTTCGTTGTCTTTTCCGTGTGCTTTGCAGCAAAAGGTTACAACCGAAAACCATGATAACAAAGACGACAAATACGCCAAAATAAAGGGGAACAGTAGCTTCCACTTTGCTAAAATTAACATTCTGTCGTCACAATACTCTTAACCGTTGATAATTCCCAGAGATTTCTGCCATGTCTCTATGGCATTCATTGATGAGATGCCTAAATTCAGCAATATTCATCTAATTGTTCAGTGGCTTTACCAGCTTATTTTCGTACATATTCGACAGCCGTTACGGGCAGTCAGAAAATCTGACAAGACAGACTTACTAAGCAGTGAGGGGACTAGTGCCGAGCAATTTGGAAAATAGATATTTGAAGAAACTATTGCCACCGCGCTGCTTCCAACCTCCCCGGTAAAGTGCGAAAAGAACAGTTGCAGCTCAGGCTGATTTTACCTACAAAAACGTTGACCAAAAAACGTTTGGTATTTCGCTGTTTTCTTTTTCAAACAACAACAGATCTCTTTTATTTTTATTATATATCAAAGTTTAGAAGAAACGTATACCTATACTTCCATTATTTTCTTTTTGTCAAAAAGTTATCACTTTTATCTAATAGTAATCAGAACATCGCGGTAAAAATGGGTTATTTTTCGCGATTTTGAAGTATTGTATTTCTTTTTTTTATTAATTTTCGGAAAAAATCAAATGATAAAGGTAGGTACGTATAATCACGGTGTAAAATTGTAGAAAAAAATAATTGCTCTAAAAGCATTATCCACGAAGAAAACAGCGGAATACCTTTGTATAGAGAAAGCACCATTAGAGTTCCCTCTAAGTGTTCAGAAGCCCAAAAATCTGACAACCAGTCGTACGAAGCGGTATCGTTTTATCCTGTACCAGGATTGTGAAGACCAGTCAAGCGGTAGCTCAATTTAGTATACTGGTATTTATTTCATGCGATTGGCTGGACTTTTGTCCCAACATAGCTTAGAATAGGTTCATCAGATTAATTGTTTAGTGAAACTTACAACATTGTCCACTTCAGGCAACATAACAATATAATACTACAAACTAAGAATTGTATAGGTTATTAGTATAATTGAAATATGTAAATAAAATATAATTGTAGAGCAGTGGTAGCCTAGTGGTATCGGGCGTGACTTACAAGTTGCAGGTCGTAGGTTCGAACCCTATAAGGCGGTTTTACTTTGTGTAGATTATTCCATCACCACTGCTCTCAAAATGGTGAAGGAAGCTTTGTGTGGAAATCGGTATATTTTTTTAATTTTTTTTTTTAATAATTATAAACTAGTACTTAACTGCAATCCCGCCTGATGGTAAGCAGTGATGCAATCGTTGATCCTAAAGCGCGCAAGTTTATTAAGCCTATTCCCTTAAAAATCTTAGTGAGTAGGAAGGAAGTTAAGTGCGGTGATGCAATGTTAAACCCAACAACACGACCAACGATGCTGCGCCAGAGGGAGATTAATCTGGAGACCCTCCACGATCAAACTCCCGACAAAATAACATTTGGCGTATCGTACCCGGCACACATCGCAATACAACTGCTCAGACCCGTCCTCCGTCCGGCTTCACCAGACATCATGCCGAAACACGACGAATCGCTTGGCGGCAAGACTTTGTCTGGTGGGTGGTAACTTCTGCCGGCAGTCGATATTATGGCTTACCACCGAGAAAAGCCACCACCTAGAGACAAAACTTCGATGACATGTGACATCTACCACCCCGCACTGAGCCGGCGTGGTAGATTAGGCCTCACTCCCTCTCATCGAGAGGAGGCCTGTGTCCCAACAGTGGGAACATTATAATATAATTAATCTAGATTTAGAGCTCCAGATTAATTATTTTATATCCTATACCTATGAAAGTAAAGTGCAATTAAAAATAACCAAAACTAGGTCATTTTCTAATGTTGTTACGGGCTATTACTCAGTATATAATTCATTCATATTTAGTCTGTAATATTTGAATATTTTGTTCTGCAGTTTCTGGCTGAGTGCCAACAGTGTGTCGGTGCATGGTCACTTTATAACTAGCATCTCGGAAACTATCCCGAGCTCGAAATAAATAATGACCTTGATTTAATCTTTGATACTATCGTTGCGAACGGTGAGTGTTGATGTGTGTATTTAATCCAAATGTCTGTGACGTCAGCGTTAGGGCGTCCGCAAGCAGGTGAGATACGACTCTGGTAGAATAATGGTTTCTCAGTAGGCCATAACATCGGCTGCCGGCAGAAGTTAGCACCCACCTGACAAAGTCTAGGCGCCAAGCGATTCGTCGTGTTCCGCCATGACGTCTGGTGAAGCCGTACAGAGGACGGGTCTGAGCACTTGTGTTGCGATGTATGCCGGGTACGATGCGCCTAATGTTGTAGTGTCGGGAGTTTGGTCGTGGAGGGTCTCCAGATTAATCTCCCTCTGGCGCAGCATTGTTGGTGGTATTGTTGTGTTTAACATTGCATCACCTAGCTCAAATGCCGTCTTCCCTCCCTCCTATCCACTAAGTTTTTTTAAGTAAATAGGCTTAATAAACTAGCTCGCTTTACCGTCAACGATAGCATCACTGCTTATCATCAGGCGGGATTGTGGTCAAACACTAGTTTATAATTATTAAAAAATATATGTACAATATTTTCATCACCACTGCACTCAAAACGGCGAAGGAAAACACCGTGAGTAAACCGATATGTCATAGAGGCTAAACTTCGAAGACATGTGACATTTACCAATCCGTACCGGTCCCGCGTGGTAGATTACGGCCCACTCGCTCTCACCGAGAGGAGGCTTGTGTTCCAGGAGCGGGAATATTATAGTTTGATTATGTTATGTTAGTTATGTGTAAAGTTCGGTTTCTCGAGTGGCGACGACGCACCGTAAGACGCAGAGTGGGTAGGCTCCCGAGAAGTTGGAAGGACGACCTGATAAAGGTCGCGGGAAACCGCTGGATGCGGGAGGCACAGGACCGGTCGTCGTGGAGAACCTTGGGGGAGGCCTATGTCCAGCAGTGGACGTCTTTCGGCAGAAATGATGATGATGATGATGAATAAATTACTTGTACATATGCTACTCAGGCTTAGTGGATGTTGGCCCAAACTAATCGCTAAGTTGTAATTAGGTTTTTACAATAACACACATAAAACTTTAAAGTCAAAATAAGCATATGTATTGTTCCCAATGACTGCACGGTTAGCGCAGTGGTTAAGCTGTTGACTGCTGTGCTGCGTGTCGTGGGTTCGATTCCCGCACGGAGAAAATATTTGTATCACCTACAATTAGTTGTTCCGGATGTGGGTGTTTGTGTATGTGAGTTTATATGTTTGTAAACGTACCCACGATACAGGAGAATAAATAAATAACGATAATAATTATTCATTATAATATTGATTCAGTGGAGAGGCGTAGAGTAGCCAGCCTTTCGATGTTCTATACTATAGAACACCGAAAGGCTGGCTACTCTACGCCTGTGCTCTAGGCTTTGGAGACCGACTCGAGTTAAATACAAAGAGCTAATTACAAAGATAAGCAGTAACCACATTTTCATTTATTATTCGGTCGGGTTATTACAGGTCCGTTCGTGTCTGCAGCCACATTTGCGCTGGTGCTGCTAAGTGTCACCTGGCCACTTTGGATTCAGTGGAGAGGCGTGCGAAGAGGCTGATTGGTAACCCTGATTTAACTTGAGATGGTCTCCAAAGCCTAGAGCACAGGCGTAGAGTAGCCAGCCTTTCGATGTTCTATGATGCATTTTGAGGAGTGTGCGAGGGAATTGCATGATTTAATTCCCCATCTTTCCACCATCAGACGACCCGTTGTACGGCAGTTTCCACCCTTACGTTGTTAACACCGCTACGATTCGACGACGTTTCGCCTCCTCCTATACCACGTACATCGAGGGACTGGAACAATTTGGCAGCGGCGGTTTTTTTTTAATAGTTATAAACTAATGCTTGACTGCAATCCCGCCTGATGGTAAGCAGTGATGCAATCGTTGATGGTAAAGTGTACTAGTTTATGATGACGGCAATTGAGCGAGGTGATGCAATGTTAAACCCAAGACCAACACGACCACACGATGCTGCGCTAGAGAGAGCGCCAAAAAAAAAAAAAGAATAAATATTTAACAGACAATGACAATATAACTATTAGCATAATAATTTTAATTTCGGCCTACAGCAGAACTGCATTGCAATATTATTTACAGTATCTAAAAATATTGCAAGAGTAAAATACTGTCTTGTAGCTCATAACAGAACATTATAGCAAAATAATTGAATGTTTGCAACTGTTATTTGCATAAACCTTGTGTATCAACTAAAAATAAAACTGTTGTTCTCTGCTCCTGTTTACTTTTTAATATTGGATAGTAAAATGTACATTTGACTGCATATCGTGTATGTTTACTAGTATTATGGAGAGAAACTAAATAATGCGTTCTAGAATATAGTTGTTTAGCTTTTAAGTGTACGTTTATCGATGACTACAATTTGAGTGTCATCAAGGCTAGAGTGAATAGGCTCTTAATAAACCAGTGCGCTTTACCATCATCGATTGCGTCACTGCTTACCATCAGGCGGGATTGCGGTCAAGCGCTAGTTTATAAATTAAAAAAGGCTGTTTTTATGCCCTTTTAGTAAGGTATTTTATAATCAAAAACTAAGAAAGAAACAAACAAAAAGACAAATACCTATTTATTGTAACTCGTACAGTAAGATTATAATAATAAACTAATCAAAATCAAAAATTTAAAAAAAAGTATCTAAATATCAGAAACAACTAATCAAAAATTCCTATTGAAGCCAAAAGGCTCATATCACAAACCGATGCTTCAATATTAAAAAAAAAAACAATGCCGTAGCTCTGGTAGGCCCCGATGTTGTGAAGATTATTTGTTTTCTATTGTTTTATACCTTGCCTTGTTTTATTGCTAATGTGCTACACCTAAGGTCATCGACGCACGTGGCCTGTTTTAACCTTAGGCCCCGTCCGTTAAGCCTGGGATAAGAGGTTTTCCTTTGGTGATGGCCCATTCCGTCTTACCAACTAGAATAATCATGTTCCTACTGCTAGGATTCAGCCTTTCTCCCGGCGAGTGGTGGTAATGGACCGTAATCCACCATCAATAGACCGGAGAAGGAATTGGTAAATGTAACATGCCTTCTGATTCTAGAACATACAGCTTTACTAAAAAAAAATCCTGGCTATTTATAAAGCAGTGGAATAAAGCAACTGGTTAGGATAGAACCTCAAACTCGTAAGTAGTAGCCACAGGTCTGCGTCTGCTACTGGAGCGTGATTCTGTGACCATTTCATCGTGAGCTTAGGTGAAGTGACCGTGTATTGAGGTGTCATTCCAAGTAATGTCACAGCAGCAGTTTGACACTTGACAGCTCACTCATAGGCGTACCCAGCTTCTGGCCTAGGGGGGAGTCAGGCCTAGGAGGGGTAAGTCAGGCCTAGGTGGTGCAAGTCAGGTCTAAGGGGGGCAAGACAGGCCAAGGGGGGGGGGATCAAAGTTTTAGTGACTAATCTATACTAATATATAAAGCTGAAGAGTTTGTTTGTATGTTTATTTGTTTGTTCGTGCTAATCTCGGGCAATACCGGTCTAATTTGATAAATTCTTTTTGCGTTGGATAGCCCATTAATCCAGGAAGGCTTTAGGCTATATAACATCACGCTGCGACCAATAGGAGCGGAGCATAACTAACTTTACGCGAACGAAGTCGCTGGCGGCCGCTAGTCGTCAAATAAAAAAATAAGCTAATTTTTGGCAATCACACCACACATTTTGCCAGTGTCTACTGCGTGTTTTATTTAAAAGTTAGAGATACGTCTCCGTTTGACTTAGACTTTGACTAATCAAAGTCTAAACGGAGCTGAAGAGTTTGTTTTTTTGAACGCGCTAATCTCAGGAACTACTGGCCCGATTTGAAAAATTCTGGGTACGTCTATGAGCTCACTCTAAACTTACTTCATCAACCTTTCCATGGTAAGATTTTCACAGAATTGACTGATCTCATATTAACTTGTCTGTCCCCAATTATCTAGGTACTTATTGTTCAGATACAAGGAATGTTAGAAAACCGATTGGGAGCCGTGACACAGTGATCAGCAGGAAAAACATCCTGTTGGCCGATGGCCAGCAATGTCGATTGATAAATACTTCAGTTAGAATTGTAAAATACTTACCTACGAAATGTATGACTTTCGCCTGGATACTATACTGTTTCCACGAGGCGTTATAAATTGTATTCTGTAGGTACCGACGACAGCAGTTCAAGCTACTGTATAGTAAATTTGAAAACTTCTTAAAGAAATTTGACAGATTGCAGTAGCTCAAAGTGCTGTAAAAGTGCTTTCAAATTGAGTTTGTCTTGTCAACACTGAATTTAAAAATATACCTAATCTACATGTTCGACTTATCCTTCTGATCGTGCGAGGGAATTGCAAGATTTAGTTCCCCATCTACGTTCCACCATCGGACGACCCATCGCACGGCGAGGTTCCACCCTTACGTCGTTAACACCACTACGTTTCGTTTCGTTTACCGCGTACATCGAGGGACTGGAACAATTTGCCGGCGGCGGTGTTTCCGTCACACTACAATTTGAGTGTCTTCAAGGCTAGAGTGAATAGGCTCTTAATAAACTAGCGCGCTTTACCATCAACGAT